>CM035125.1:58394091-58994942 GCA_020205555.1 Panax stipuleanatus
AATTAATATCATCTCTTTTCCTTTTCTTAGTTTGTTCAATTTGAAATATATTTTCTTGTAAGTCAAGTGTATAAAGTCCATTTCGCAAATTTTCAATACCATATAAAACATCGTCTTTATAAATAGAACAACTATTGTTCTTTATAACAACGTTAAATCCTTCCATATCCAATACAGAAATTGAAATAATGTTTTTAATAATATTCGGAACATAATAACAATTATTAAGATAAATGGACTTGCCCCAAGGCATTGCTAAATAATAAGTTCCTACAGCTAATGCAGCAACCTTTGCTCCATTCCCCACTCGTAGGATCACCTCATCATTGTTCAGCTTTCTACTTCTGACCAGTCCCTGCACAGTATTACATATGTGAGAACCACAGCCGGTATCCAATACCCAAGTAGAATTATGACTTTCAGAAAAATTAATTTCAATCATAAACAAACCTTGATTGGAAGTCGAAGCTTCTCCAAGCTTCTTCTCTGCTAGATACTTCTTGCAGTTCCTTTTCCAATGTCCCGGCTTGTTGCAATGAAAGTACATTCCTTTGCTAGCTGGATCAGATTTCTTTTGTTCCTTTATGTTCACTTTGCCCTTGGTCATCCGAGATCGGAAGAGCTCCTTAGATATCTCATATCTAGCAGTCCTACTTTGTTCACCATACAACTCCTTGAGGTGAATCAACATAGTAGGAGCATCCATGTTTTCGTGCTGACGCTGAAGCTCGTTATTCATGGATGCGAGCATGATGCATTGAGCCACAGATGCATCATCTTGCCACTTTACAATGGTGGCAATCTCTTCCTCAGAGGCTGTTTCTGGAACAGTTCCAGGGACAGGTGAGTTTAGGACATAAGAAATCTTTTCAGCAGTGAGAACAATTCTCAGATTTCTTAGCCAGTCCTCATAATTAGGTCCGGTAAGCTTGTTTGCATCAAGTATGCTTCGTAGTGAGATTAGTGATTTAGACATTTTTAAAATTCTGCATGTGAAAGAAAACAACATTTTAGCAAACATTCGTTTTATTAACTTTGCATACCAAAATAAATTTAGGTCTTTATTTTAAATTGGTATCTCCCACTATTTTCATCAAACTATATTACCCTCACTTATATAGTTCGGCAACATCTAATTAAAGATTTGCTAGTGAGAATAAGGATCCCATTTCAAATGTATATAACCTTGTGGATAGCACAACAAGCGATATACAAATAAATAGGTAGACAACTCTTGTCAATTACATCACCATGTAATTCCTTTTATTTTGCCTCTTAAATCATAATGGTCAAGTGTGTGCACATCCGAACTAAAATAATTTAAGTTAAGTCCAGCCTAGCACTTTCATAAATTCAAAAAAGAAAAATGTTCGTCCTTGTGGATAGCACAACAAGACTAGATCGTTCAATTTTCTTGATAAGCATCAAATGTGATTAATTAACATCTTAAATACGCAATACTCGCCTTGTGGATAGCACAACAAGCTCATATTAAATATCTAATACTCTATTAATTTATCATGCTAGAAGGCGACGTTCGATATTCCAAATATCATTTGAACACTTTGGACTTAATATTATTTCTTTGAGGGGTTTGTTATTATTAGTCTCATCTTTGTTTAGCGCGCATGCACATATATATATAAAATACGCGTCATTTTATTAAACATGCGAAGCATGTTTGCATAAAATATAATATATATAATATTTAGCATGCAATATAGAATACTATATTCTACCCGGATTGATTATGGACTTTTATTCTAATTTGGTTCACTAGAGCCACCAAGTGAACCAAAAGGTCAAACCTAGGAGTGCAAGAATTTAAATTTAAATATAACTATTACATTTAAATCCGGGCTCCATACAAACGGGTCTTCACGCGCTCCTTGCTCCTTGGTCTCCAATTTCTTCAAGATAATTCTAACTATTCTTATTACATTAAACTATTTAATTTAAATAGAAACCTTGATCAACAGTCAAGGGGAAGTACATAGGAGGGAGATAGAATTTTACATCAAGAAATTTTTTTTAGAGAAAACGAGGTACGCAGACCCCATTTAATAAAACCCATTCATTCAAGCATTCAACTAAAATAAAATCCAATCACATTGGTCAAATAGTCCATAATCAATCCCCATTTATTTTCATACATATCACCATATATATCAATAAATAAATATTCATCTCATTAATTAAAACATTCCATATATATATGAGTATCATTTAATGGGCAATTTTAAATTGCATGAAATCCAATTTCAAGATTAAAATAAACTCTTTATTTTAATTATAAAATTATTTAGAATATAATATATAAATATATCATATTTATTTTTTAAAAAGAAGTCACCTTCTTTTATTAAAAGAGTCCTGCAGGTTTATTAAAAAAGTCCTTTCCTGATGGGTCACCTTCTTTTTGGAGTAAGAAAGAGACAACACCTTTTCTTTGCAGAATTCAAGATTAGCACCAAAAAAAAAAAATTGTGATTCGTCCCAAAAAAAGTCTTTTTTTTTCTTAAAAAATATAATTTTATACAATAAAATTATGCCCAATAAATTATTTTAAATACATACCCATATGTATATGAAATCAAAAAAAAAAATTAATAATTGCATAAAGATTTGGCTCTGATGCCACTGTTGGGTTTGTACGAAATCGTGACGCAATCAAATTGCAAAAATTAGCGGAAGCATGGTATATCAGAGTTTAAAAAAATTCTACAAAACCATTACCCGGATCATCCTTTATGCAAATTATTAATTTAAAACGATAAATAAGAAGTTATGGAATCATACCCTTGTAGAACGAAGCTTCCACAGGTACTAGTTCAACTCCTTGTTCTTCGTGATCTCCTTGAATTTTCGGGTTAGATTCCTTTCTTTGATCAACGTTAGCCACCCAAGTGTTTGGCCTCTAGAGGTGATCCACCAAGGAAGAGAAATTATCAAGAAGGAGGGTGTTTGGCTTAACCTTAGTTTTCTATCCTCTATAGAAAAGGAGTACTCTCCAACAATTGGAATTGCATCAAATTAATATCTATTATAAGACTTCTCTTATATAGACATTGGTCAACCCTTCTAATCCTATTAGACATGGGATTTCTTTTAATTAATTAAACTCCTTTAATTAATTTAGGCTTCCCACCACATGGGAATAATTAATTAAATTCATTTAATTAATTTGTCTCCTAATCTTATTAGGAATAAATGAGAGTACTAAATATTAAATTAATTACTAAACTCCTTTAGAAATTAAAATAATAATAATTGTAATAATATTAATAAGACTCCTCTTATTAATTTATATTTAATATTTCCAAAATATTAAATAATAAACATTAAGCTATTTAATTTATTCTATCACCATAGATTAAATTAATTATACTTAATGCATTATTACGATTATGCCATTACCTTCTTAAATAATTATTCTTCCTTTTATGGTGTGACCCTTTAGGTTCTCCATATTAAACCGGTTGTGAATAAATCAATTAAAACAATTTTAATCTTATTTAAATAAATAAATTAAACTAATAATCTATTTAAATAAATAATATTTATTCTACAATAGGGATAAGCCTCCCTAGCGATCAACGACTTTCCAGATAATATAGATTTCAACATTAATCATAAAAGAACCTGTGAGTTAATAGTTACCATACAATTCAATCCTTCCACCATACAATATCCTAATTAAATATAAGACATGGATTTACTGTCAAGTCTTATTTTATTTAATTATATGTATATTGATTAGAAAATGCACAACTCCAAATAATGCAAATTAAAAACTCCTTTCTAATTTCATTTCACCTTGGCCAAGGATTCCTGGGTTGTCATTTAACGAATCACATAGGACATATCTCCTCTTTTACTAGAGGTGGTAGATTCTTTATTGATCATTCATTATCTCCATATATAACTCACTATACCCAAGCATACCCTATATATGCCTTAAAAGGTCTTAAGGAATAAGTCAAAGTATAATTTGTTACATACAAGATACTATGATGATCTCAAGTCCAAGGATCACTTGTACTACTATCACATTAGGAATTCCTATTGACAGGCGAGTAAAACTCCATTAGGTATTCCATAGCGAATTACGTTCAGTGAACTTATTCTCCAATAAGCACCTACATACTTGCTTTAGTGTCTCCACACAAATGATCATGAGATCAATCATCCTCATCCAATGAGCAAGCAACATATGTACCAATCTATCCGGATTTACTAATCCCCTTTTTAGTAATCCCACGATTGAGAACTATTTTAGTTTTAGAGCTTTCTAAGAATTTAGATCTCATTAGCATGATCATCATCATGATTCTAAAAGCATTGCTTAAAACTATGGGTTATTTACATATTATAAAAACAGCACCATGTAGATAATTAAATGTCTTTAATAAATGAATATTTTATTAATAAATAAATAAGATTGTTTACAAAGTACGTGCTTTATCATCATGCATGATTGGCTTGTATGCACACTACTATCAGCTAAGTCTATGTGACTGACAGTAACTCGTAATGTGTTTGGTTGAACAGATCAATTCGGCTTGCTAAGTCTATATGACTGACAGTAACTCATAGTAGGTGTGGTTGAACAGATCACCCCGGGTGGCTAAGTCTATATGACTGATAGTAACTCGTAATGTGCGGGGTTTGGGCAGATCAAACCTCAGTATATATATGTGAAAAAAACTCTGAACTATATGTTAATTCAATTCAGATTCAGTGTGAGTATAATATATCACTTGTTTAAAACTTGCTGAGCTTTCTATAGCTCATCCTTGCAATTATTCTTTTCCTTTGCAACTTTAGCTGATCTATTCAATGTTCCAGAGTTCAATCATGTGGAAGGAACACCTCGGTTAATATAAATTTTGGTTATATCCTTGGGAACTCTGACGTAATAGTAAGTTAGGATTTATTGTAAGCCAATTTAAGAATATATAATATATTATTACCTTTTATCAATTGCTTAGTTTTTATCTTTCTAGAACACAAGAAGAAGTACAGTATCTATATGAACTATACATCTGAATTGGGAGTGTTGAAAGATATTGTGGTTCTCTGATGCACTGAGGTCGGTCGCACCCCTCAGATTCCAAGAACGACCCTAACATTAATACTTTGAATGACAGATAGATAGGAATTATTGATATGAAAGAAATACCCGTGATATTATAAACCTATTCATCCAAGTGAGGGTATTTCAACACAGTAAATGTTCTGACCAGAACTACTGATTGTTGTGAAATACTGTGAATCTTGGATTGGTAGTAATTATTATCTTATAAAATATTTACGTGAGCACCAAATCTGCTACAGGGAATGTAGAGAATTTGGGGGCGTCACAATTTGGTATCAGAGCTGTAGGTTATAAACCATAGGTAGGGTTACCTTAGGCTATAATCTTAGAGGAATAAGAGTAGTAGAAAAGTTTGTGAAAACATAAACTCAAAAAGAGTTTATAGGATATGAATTGAGGAAATTCATCGTAAATAAGATAAAAACTAACTCAAAGAAAACTATTGCTTGCTATGTGTATACAATGTATAATAGGTACTGGTCTAGTTGATAAAATTGATAGGAGATAAATAATTTCAGGATATTCACATAAGTGAGTAAGGAACTGGTCGTTCCGTTTGAGCTAGTATCTGAACCAGAATCAGTTGGGCTGATAGGGAATGATCTAGAGGGTAGGATACGAGAAGTGCCAATGGATACAAACCTATGGTAGATTTAGAGAGTGCTCATGAAGAGTACCGGAGTTGGAACTAAGTGAAGAGAGAGAGGGAGACTCAAATCCCAATTGAATTTATATTAAGCTAGAAGGGGGGAACAACAGAAAAAGAAGAAACTGAAGAGCATGGCATGTTTAGGGAACTAGTTGAGAAGATGAGAGCTTAAGGTTAAGAATCATATGTTCTTAAAAGTGTTTACTTGAATGTGTAAAATACATTTTAGTAAGAAAAGGAAATCGTGTCCGAGATCTATTGAACCATTCTAGATATGAAAGGGAATAAATGAGATTCTAATTATAAACTTATTATAAATTATGGAGCAGTGCAGACCGAGAAGATTTCATCTTAGGTAAAATTTCTTGTATATATAATGGATAACCTATTTTCTTACGTATCGTAAGTTTGCTAAGAAAAATACATTTACCATTGTAAACATTATGACCCTTTGAATATAGGCATACAAAAGAAAATTTCAAGAAAAGACATAGTTAAGATAAACAACTCGTTAATAAAAGGATCTTGAAGGAAGAATTTGAATTCCGTTGATAATTAGATTATGATGTACCAAGTAAATATAAAAGGTTAATTTCGACTAAGAAAATTATGAGTCATGACAAGTCAAATAAAACCTAGGCTGAGCAAAGAGTTTTCCGTTTCTGAATGGGATAGAAAAAGGAAAAAAGGTCTAAGGACGGACATAAATTAAGTATACAGTGATGGTGATTCCGGGGATGGAATCCTTATAAGGAGGGGAGAATGTGAGGACCAGAAATTTTACATGACTAAATATTTTACGAATAATTTTTTTTTATTATTTGTGGTTATAATTATTTTGAGTATACGTAATATGAATTCAACAGACTAGCCAAATTATTTATTTTACGTTGTCTAAGAAAAATAAAAGAGGTAATAGTGAATAGCTGATCAAAACATTAATTTAAATAGGGCTTTGATTATTAATTCAATTATTATTTTAAGGGTATTTCAGATTATGTGATTTATGCGAGTAATGTTAAGTATTGATCAGATAAGGTATAACCTTAGTAAACCCTAATGGTAGAAATCCTAATCTGCTGTTAGAAAACCCTAATTTCTTTTTCGGGAATCCTAAATCCTAATTTATAAACCTTAATGGCGATTAGCAAACTTTAATGTTATTTATCAAAGCCTAATAGTTAAATTTTAAGGGAAACATAGGAAGTGATCGAACTACCCTTAAAATTATGTGGAAAATTATTAGAATACCCTTTTGGAGGCGAAATGACCAAATTACCTTTAAAATTATCTGGGAAATGACCAAAATACCCTCCAATCCATGTGAACTTAAATCAACCAATCAGAGAAGAGATGATGCAAGCATGACATCATTCTTAAAGGAACACAGATGATGCAAGCATGATGTAAGCATGACATCAGCATTAAAGAAACACAAAGATAATGTCATCATAATGATGTCATGATGATGTCACCTGGTGGATATTTTGGAAATGCCTATTTTGCCCTAACAGAAGATTATTAATGACTTTTATGTCCTAGGAAGGAAATTGCTTGGAAGTTTCCTAGTAATAGGGAAATGATAATTTTGCCCAAGAGAAATTTATTAATGACCATGGCATCCTTGAAGGAAATTTCTAGGAAATTTTCTAATTGTAGTAAAATGACAATTTTGTCCTTAAAGAAAATTGATTATGACCAATATGTCCTGTGAGAAAATTTTCAGAAAACATCCTTGAGATGAATGAAAGACCATTTTGCCCTTTCCTAGTGATGGTTAAAGACTATTTTGCCCTTGGTCTTAATTTTTTTTACTAACTTAACAAAAGAAAAAGAAAGAAAGAAAGAGAATTATCATTTTCTCTCACCACCACACCACCCGAATATGGAAGAGGAAAGGAGAGAGAGAGAGAGAGGGTAGCCATGGATGATGGGAGAAGAAGATGAAAAAAAAGATGAAAAATCCAAGAGAAGTCAAGGTATAAATTCTTACTAAGTTTATATATATTATTTTGATTGTGTTGAACCAAATCATGAGTTTGTGATATTGAATCCTAGAACCTTAGATATACATGTTTTATGATGTTTCATGTTTAGATCTTACCATGTTAAGTGTTGAAAACTTGGAAATTAAAAGAAAACTAAAACAGTTTTCTTGCTCAAAAAACATTGAAAATCAGTCCACTTTGAGGCTTTACCATTTAAAATCTACATATTATTTTTGTGATCCGTCAAAGATGTGAGTTATATACATGAGTTATATAATGAACCCAAGTAGTAAAACTCAAAAATGTTAAACGAATCAATCGTAGTGTCATTTTTCATAAAACACTCCTTGACGACAAAAATCTGAAAAAATCAAATAAGTTTTTTGGCCATTTTTGGTGAAGGCTGTTTCGGATAGTTGTATTACTCTGAAAATTCGGGCCTTTTGTGGTATAATACTATATCAAGTTAACTAGGTCCTGTCCAAAGATGGGGAGTTTTCGATGTATAGAAAGGGAGATATGGATTTTACAAGAAAGCATGATTTTAAAAAAAACTATAATAACTCAGTGAGTTCCACTTAAAAAAATGTGAAATTTTTACATGAGGCTTTTTTGGTAATATGTAGCTACCATATATATTTCAGAATTTTTGGACAAAAGTATAATTTATGATAAATGTTGCTATTTTGGACTATTTTAACCTATTTTAAAATACCAAACGAATTTAGAAAATTGCAAGAAAATTATTTTTTGACTAAAATATCATATACTGATATTATCCATAATATAAAAAAATAATAAGTTGGTTTGGTATTTTTCATGCCTATGAATGAGTTAAGAATAAAAGAGAAAATTAAGTTATATTGAGTTATAAAACTTGAAAATGTGATTTTAATAATTATATAATCATTATATGATATAATTAGACTTTATGGGGGTATTTTGATTATTTTTAATAAAAAAATATTTGAATGGCATATTATTTGTGTTAAATAAATTAAATAGTAAGAGATAAACAATTAAATTAAATTATTTATTAATGAATAAAATATTATTAAATAATTAATAATATTACTAAGTAATTAAAATATTATTAAAAGATTAATAATATTTATAAATGAATAAAATATTATTAAAGGATTAATAATATTTATAAATGATTAAGATATTATTAAATGATTAATAATATTACTAATATTATTAAAGGATTAATAATATTTATAAATGATTAAGATGTTATTAAATGATTAATAATATATGTAAAGGATTAAAGATATTATTAAATGATTAGTAATATTAAGAAGTAAATAAAATATTATTAAATGATTAATAATATTAGACTAGTGTCTTAAGATAATGATTAAATAATTAAAATATTATCAAAGAATGATAATATTACTAATAAGTTAAGAAATTATCTAATGTTTGATTATGTGACAAAATGTTAGATAACTTATTTGAAGATTAGTTGAGTTAAGATATGTTATGCTGATTAAAAGATCAATCTTATTAATGATAAGTCTTCTCTAAGAGATTAAATTAGATTGGTTAGCGGTAATCGTCGGAACAGACAAGTTTTTCTAACTTTATTTAATTTCAATATTAAATGTAAGTCTTGTGAATTGATATATGAAATTGTTAGCAACATTATTCGTGATATCTGTGATTTGAAAAGGGTTATTGCATATTGTTCAATCATAATAAACCATATGAGCAGTTGTTTGCATAAAAAAATTATTTGATTTGATATCAAAGCATAACATGTGGAAAAACCAATATTGTTTGGTACATATATATATTGATACTTGTCCCGAGATTATATTGGCAGTCAGAATACTGACCTTGATTTATAGTTATGGGTAGTTATAATACTAACCCTGGATTTCAATTACAGGTAGTTAAAAAAATACTGACCTTGTTAAATTGGTAGGATGATATGCATACTCCTAGGATATGTTTAGGCTGATCCCCTATGAGATATCCAAACCGAGCTCTTATACGTCTTTTTGACTATAGGAGTGTAGAGTGGTTGACAGAATCAACTCAGGTTGCTAAGTCTATGTGACTGACAGTAACTCGTAATGTGTTTGGTTGAACAGATCAATCCAGGTTGCTAAGTCAATATGACTGACAGTAACTCGTAATAGGTGCGGTTGAACAGATCACCCCAGGTGGCTAAGTCTATATGACTGATAGTAACTCATAATGTGCGGGTTTTGGGAAGATCAAACCTCAGTATATATATGTGAAAAAACTCTGAACCATATGCTCATTCAATTCAGATTCAGTGTGAGTATAATATATCACTTGTTTAAAACTTGCTGAGCTTTCTGTAGCTCATCCTTGCAATTATTCTTTTCCTTTGCAACTTTAGCTGATCTATTCAATTTTCCAGAGTTCAATCATATGGATGGAACACCTCGGTTAATATAAATTTTGGTTATATCCTTGGGAACTCTGATGTAATAGTAAGTTAGGATTTATTGTAGGCCAATTTAAGAATATATAATATATTATTACCTTTTATCAATTGCTTAGTTTTTATCTTTCTAGAACACAAGAAGAAGTACAGTATCTATATGAATTATACATCTGAATTGGGAGTGTTGAAAGATATTGTGGTTCTCTGATGCACTGAGGTCGGTCGCACCCCTCAGATTCCAAGAACGACCCTAACATTAATACTCTGAATGACAGATAGATAGGAATTATTGATATGAAAGAAATATCCGTGATATTATAAACCTATTCATCCAAGTGAGGGTATTTCAACACAGTAAATGTTCTGACGAGAACTACTGATTGTTGTGAAATACTGTGAATCTTGGATTGGTAGTAATTATTATCTTATGGAATATTTACGTGAGCACCAAATCTGCTACAGGGAATGTAGAGAATTTGGGGGCGTCACAATTTGATATCAGAGCTGTAGGTTATAAGCCTTAGGTAGGGTTACCTTAGGCTATAATCTTAGAGGAATAAGAGTGGTAGAAAAGTTTGTGAAAACATAAACTCAAAAAGAGTTTATAGGATATGAATTGAGGAAATTCATCGTAAATAAGATAAAAACTAACTTAAAGAAAACTATTGCTTGCTATGTGTATACAATGTATAATAGGTACTGGTCTAGTTAATAAAATTGATAGGAGATAAATAATTTAAGGATATTCACATAAGTGAGTAAGGAACTGGTCGTTCCGTTTGAGCTAGTATCTAAACCAGAATCAGTTGGGCTGATAGGGAATGATCTAGAGGGTAGGATACGAGAAGTGCCAATGGATACAAACCTATGGTAGATTTAGAGAGTGCTCATGAAGAGTACCGGAGTTGGAGCTAAGTGAAGAGAGAGAGGGAGACTCAAATCCCAATTGAATTTATATTAAGCTAGAAGGGGGGGACAACAGAAAAAGAAGAAACTGAAGAGCATGGCATGTTTAGGGAACTGGTTGAGAAGATGAGAGCTTAAGGTTAAGAATAATATGTTCTTAAAAGTGTTTACTTGAATGTGTAAAATACATTTTAGTAAGAAAAGGAAATCGTGTCCGAGATCTATTGAACCATTCTAGATATGGAAGGGAATAAATGAGATTCTAATTATAAACATATTATAAATTATGGAGCCGTACAGACCGAGAAGATTTCATCTTAGATAAAATTTCTTGTATATATAATGGATAACCTATTTTCTTACGTATCGTAAGTTTGCTAAGAAAACTACATTTACTATTGTAAACATTATGACCCCTTGAATATAGGCATACAAAAGAAAAAGCCAGGAAAAGACATAGTTAAGATAAATAACTCGTTAATAAAAGGATCTTGAAGGAAGAATTTGAATTCCGTTGATAACTAGATTATGATATACCAAGTAAATATAAAAGGTTAATTTCGACTAAGGAAATTATGAGTCATGACAAGTCAAATAAACCTAGGCTGAGCAAAGAGTTTTTCGTTTCTGAATGGGATTGGAAAAGGAATAAAGGTCTAAGGACGGACATAAATTAAGTATACAGTGATGGTGATTCTAGGGACGGAATCCTTATAATTAGGGGAGAATGTAAGGACCGAAAATTTTACATGACTAAATATTTTACGAATAATTTTTTTTTTAATTATTTGTGATTATAATTATTTTGAGTATATGTAATATGAATTCAACAGACTAGCCAAATTTTTTATTTTACGTTGACTAAGAAAAATAAAAGAGGTAATAGTGAATAGCTGGTCAAAACATTAATTTAAATAGGGCTTTGATTATTAATCCAATTATTATTTTAAGGGTATTTCAGATTATGTGATTTATGCGAGTAATGTTAAGAATTGATCAGATAAAGTATAACCTTAGTAAACCCTAATGGTAGAAACCCTAATCTGCTGTTAGGAAACCCTAATTTCTTATTCGGGAATCCTAAACCCTAATTTGTAAACCTTAATTGCGATTAGCAAACTCTAATATTATTTATCAAACCCTAATAGTTAAATTTTAAATGAAACCTAGGAAATGACCGAACTACCCTTAAAAATGTGTTGAAACCTATTAGAATATCCTTTTGGAGGCGAAATGACCAAATTACCTTTAAAATTATATGGGAAATGACCAAAATACCCTCCAATCCATGTGAACTTAAATCAACCAATCAGAGAAGAGATGATGCAAGCATAACATCATCCTTAAAGGAACACAAATGATGCAAGCATGATGTAAGCATGACATCAGCATTAAAGAAACACAAAGATAATGTCATCATGATGATGTCATGATGACTTCACCTGGTGGATATTTTGAAAATGACTATTTTGCCCTAACAGAAGATTATTAATGACTTTTATGTCCTAGGAAGAAAATTGCTTCAAAGTTTCCTAGTAATAGGGAAATGACAATTTTGCCCAAGAGAAATTTATTAATGACCATGGCATCCTTGAAGGAAATTTCTAGAAAATTTCCTAATTGTAGTAAAATAACAATTTTGTCCTTAAAGAAAATTAATTATGACCAATATGTCCTGTGAGAAAATTTTCAGAAAACTTCCTTGAGATGACTTAAAGACCATTTTGCCCTTTCCTAGTGATGGTTAAAGACTATTTTGCCCTTGGTCTTAATTTTTTTTACTAACTTAACAAAAGAAAAAGAAAGAAAGAAAGAGAATTATCATTCTCTCTCACCACCACACTACCCGAATATGGAAGAGGAAAGGAGAAAGAGAGAGAGGGTAGCCATGGATGATGGGAGAAGAAGATGAAAAATTCAAGAGAAGTCAAGGTATAAATTCTTACTAAGTTTATATATATTATTTTGATTGTGTTGAACCAAATCATGAGTTTGTGATATTGAATCCTAGAACGTTAGATATACATTTTTTATGATGTTTCATGTTTAGATCTTACCATGTTAAGTGTTGAAAAGCTTGGAAATTAAAAGAAAACCAAAACAGTTTTCTTGCTCAAAAAACCTTAAAAATCAGTCCACTTTGAGGCTTTACCATTTAAAATCTACATATTATTTTTGTGATCCGTCAAAGAGGTGAGTTATATACATGCGTTATATAATGAACCTAAGTGGTAGAACTCAAAAATGTTAAACGAATCAACCGTAGTGTCATTTTTCATAAAACACTCCTTGCTGACAAAAATCTGGAAAAATCAAATGAGTTTTTTGGCCATTTTTGGTGAAGGCTGTTCCGGATAGTTTCATTACTCTGAAAATTCGGGCCTTTTGTGGTGTAATACTATTTCAAGTTAACTAGGTCCTGTCCAAAGATGGGGAGTTTTCGATGTATAGAAAGGGAGATACGGATTTTACAAGAAAGCGTGAGTTTAAAAAAAAACTATAATAACTCAGTGAGTTCCACTCAGAAAAATGTGAAATTTCTACATGAGGCTCTTTTGGATAATATGTAGCTACCATATAAATTTCAGAATTTTTGGACAAATTTATAAGTTATGATAAATGTTGCTATTTTAGACTATTTTAGACTATTTAAAAATACCAAATGAATTTGGAAAATTACAAGAAACTTAGTTTTTGACTAAAATATCATATAATGATATTACCTATAATATAAAAAAATAATAAGTTGGTTTGGTATTTTTCATGCCTATGAATGAGTTAAGAATAAAAGAGAAAATTAAGTTATATTGAGTTATAAAACTTGAAAATATGATTTTAATAATTAAATAATCATTATATGATATAATAAGACTTTATGGGGGTATTTTGATTATTTTTAATAAAAAAATATATGAATGACATATTATATGTGTTAAATAAATTAAATAGTACAAATAAATAATTAAATTAAATTGTTTATTAATGAATAAAATATTATTAAATAATTAATAATATTACTAAGTAATTAAAATATTATTAAAGGATTAATAATATTTATAAATAAATAAAATATTATTAAAATATTAATAATATTTATAAATGATTAAGATATTTTTAAATGATTAATAATATTACTAATATTATTAAAGGATTAATAATATTTATAAATGATTAAGAAGTTATTAAATGATTAATAATATCTGTAAAGGATTAAAGATATTATTAAATGGTTAATAATATTAAGAAGTAAATAAAATATTATTAAATGATTAATAATATTAGACTAGTGTCTTAAGTTAATGATTAAATAATTAAAATATTATCAAAGAATGATAATATTACTAATAAGTTAAGGAATTATCTAATGTTTGATTATGTGACTAAATGTTAGATAACTTATTAGAAGATTAGTTGAGTTAAGATATGTTATGCTGATTAAAAGATCAATCTTATTAATGATAGGACTTCTCTAAGAGATGAAATTAGATTGCTTAGCGGTAATCGTCGGAGCAGACATGTTTTTCTAACTTCATTTAATTTCAATATTAAATGTAAGTATTGTGAATTGATATATGAAATTGTTAGCAACATTATTCGTGATATCTGTGATTTGAAAAAGGTTATTGCTTATTGTTCAAGCATAACAAACCATATGAGCAGTTGTTTGCGTAAAAAAATTGTTTGATTTGATATCAAAGCATAACATGTGGAAAAAACAATATTGTTTGGTACATATATATATTGATACTTGTCCCGAGATTATATTGGCAGTCAGAATACTGACCTTGGTTTAGAGTTATGGGTAGTTATAATACTAACCCTGGATTTCAATTATAGGCAGTTAAAATAATAATGACGTTGTTAAATTGGTAGGATGATATGCATACTCCTAGTATATGATTAGGCTGATCCCCTATGAGATATCCAAACCGAGCTATTATACGTCTTTGTGAGTGTAGGAGTGGTTAACAGAATCAACTCGGGTTGCTAAGTCTATATGACTGACAGTAACTCGTAATGTGTTTGGTTGAACAGATCAATCCAGGTTGCTAAGTCTATATGACTGACAGTAACTCGTAATAGGTGTGGTTGACTAGATCACCCCGGGTCGCTAAGTCTATATGACTGATAGTAACTCATAATGTGCGGGTTTGGGCAGATCAAACCTCAGTATATATATGTGAAAAAACTCTGAACTATATGTTCATTCAATTCAGATTCAGTGTGAGTATAATATATCACTTGTTTAAAACTTGCTGAGCTTTCTGTAGCTCATCCTTGCAATTATTCTTTTCCTTTGCAACTTTAGCTGATCTATTCAATGTTCCAGAGTTCAATCATGTGGAAGGAACACCTCGGTTAATATAAATTTAAGTTATATCCTTGGGAACTCTGATGTAATAGTAAGTTGGGATTTATTGTAAGCCAATTTAAGAATATATAATATATTATTACCTTTTATCAATTGCTTAGTTTTTATCTTTCTAGAACACAGAAAGAAGTACAATATCTATATGAACTATACATCTGAATTGGGAGTGTTGAAAGATATTGTGGTTCTCTGATGCACTGAGGTCGGCCGCACCCCTCAGATTCCAAGAACGACCCTAACATTAATACTCTGAATGACAGATAGATAGGAATTATTGATATGAAAGAAATATCCGTGAGATTATAAACCTATTCATCCAAGTGAGGGTATTTCAACACAGTAAATGTTCTGACGAGAACTACTGATTGTTGTGGAATACTGTGACTCTTGGATTGGTAGTAATTATTATCTTATGAAATATTTACGTGAGCACCAAATCTGCTACAGGGAATGTAGAGAATTTGGGGGCGTCACAACAAAAGCCTAGGAGGTGGTATCCTTGGGTTTCCAACTTAGAGAAGGGTTAGGAAAGAATACGCAAGGTATCAAGAGTCCAATCCAAATCCCGAGCCAGACAGGGAGAGCCACACTGGGTTATTCATCTGGGTCAAGCCGTCGAAACCCACATAAGCATTCTAAAGTTCATGCTTCCATAATTTTGCTGCCAAACCTTACGGGTGTCGGATGGGTGAAACCCATAAGGAAAATCCCAGTTGTGGTATCGGCCATGTTATTTCCTCCCATTATACCAGCAAGTGAGAGAACAACTCTCAGATCCGAGATGGATAGCAAAAAGGTAAAAGAAAAGATCATGTACAAACCACTGGTTACTTACTGGTCTTTGGAGACTCTGAGTTGGTCACCAGACAAACCATTGGGGCATATCATACCAAAGAACTACATTTGCTGCCCTATCACCGGCAGGTCATTAATATATCTCTGGAATTTGAAGACATAACCTTCATCTATATTCCTCGGGGTAGGAATGACTTCGCTGATGCATTGGCGACGTTGGCTTCATTAATCCGCACATCCGATAGGAGTGGATTTCCCTACATCAAATTCACAATTCAAAAAGCCCCGACATACGGGAACTACATTGGAGATATATCAGATGAAATACCTCCTGCCAATCAGCTTTGGTATCAAGACATCAAGGAATATCTCCGAGATGGATCTACACCCGGGCAAGCCAATCCGAGCAAAAGCGAATTCACAAAATGGCTATGAAGTTCTATCGGAGTGGAGATGCACTATACAAAAGGGATGCTGGAATAGGTCTTTTAAGATGCCTTGATAAAGAGCAAGCCCAGAGGTTGATGGATGAAATCCACAGTGGAGTCTGTTGTCCACACATAAGCAGTCACCTGCTGGCCAAGAAGATATTAAGAACATGACATTATTGGATCTCACTCAAAGCTGACTGTGATGATCACGTCAAGAGATGCTTTCAATGCCAAGTACATAGAAATGCCATACATGCTCCTCCAAATGAGCTACACAACATGAGTTCACCAAGGCCTTTCTCCATGTAGGGAATGGATGTAATCGGTCCCGTGGAACCCAAAGCCAGTAATGGTCATCGATTCATCTTCACCATGATCGATTAATTTACCAAATGGGTTGAAGCTGCCTCCTTTCCCAAAGTCACCAAAGAGGTAATCATTGGGTTCATCAGAAACAATGTCGTCTATCGATATGGACAACCGGAGGTGATTGTATCAGACAACGCCAAGAACCTAAACAATCAAATGATGAAGGAACTATGCAGCAAGTTCCATATTAAGCATCTCAATTTCGTCATCTATCGGCCCAAGATGAATGGTGCTGTCGAAGTAGCCAATAAGAATATTAAGAAGATAATGCAGAAAATGTCCGCCAATCACAAAGAATGGCCTGACTTGCTGCCTCTAACCCTGCTAGCATACAGGACGTCAATGCGTACCTCTACTGGGGCTACTCACTGGTCTATGGCATGGAAGCAGTCCTCCCCATAGAAGTAGAGATGGAGTCCTTGCGAGTGTTAATCGATGCTCAGATGGACGAAGATCAGTGGTTGAAAGACTGGTACCATCAATTGTCCTTGATAGATGAAAAGAGGGCTACATCCATTTTCCATGGATAGTTATATCAGCAAAGGATTGCTCGATCCTACAACAAGAAAGTCTGAGTATGACAATTCAAAGAAAATGACTTGGTGCTGAAGAAAGTTTTGGCCAATCAAGATGAAGCCAAAGGAAAGTATGCCCCGAATTGGGAAGGCCTTTTTATTGTCAAGGAAGTGTTGATAGGAGAAGCTGTTAGATTACAAGAGATGGATGGGAGCAAATTTCCCCAACTCATCAACTCAGATACCATAAAAAGGTACTATGTCTGAAACACATGCATACCCGCATCCGAGTCCTACAAATCAAATCAGGTTCAGTTTTCACTAGAAGCCGGAACTACGAATGACCTGATCTCCCTCCACCCGGGAGTACGTAGGTAGCCATTTGGTGCGGTTAATCCGAACAAAAAATTTAAAAACTCATCAAACTAAACTCAAAACCCAAGAAAAATACTTTTCAAACTTCTCTCACACAAAAATTGAACTACGAATGACCTGATCTCCCTACACCCGGGAGTATGTAGGCAGCCATTTACGATGTGGTTTGATCTTCAAGAAAAACAAAAAGCAATAAAAACCAGTTCCAAGACACCGAAACCATATAAAAGCTAAGTGCTATCAAGCTACCCTAGTCAACAGGCCCATTTGAGATACTCTCTGACATCTTACTGTTAGTCCATCAAGAAGAAGCTTAAGATACATCAACAACAGTGAGTCATGAAAGAAGTGGTAATCACTCAGCAATGACAATACATATCCAAATAGGGAAGTGAATCAAAAATATATTTCTCTAATATATAATACTGTTTGATATATATATATAGTGTCCTGCACATGAAAAAATAGCTAATCTAGTATGTGTAGGAAAAACGAAGCTAGTCTATGGACCCAAGGATAAGCGGGCCAGCAATGCCACCATGGCATCTCTCTCTGAAGATGGAGAAGCAGCTGCAAGTGCAATACCCTCAGCCTCTATACTGCTCAAATCCTCCACAGTCATCTGCAGTGTAGCACTGTGGTCATCAATATAGGCACTCATCTTGGTAACCAGACCATGAGTATAAGACCTAAGAGCAGTACTATTAGAAATATGGAAATCCTGGGAAGCTATAGCCTCATCCCTCTCCACAAAAGCTGCATCCCTATCAATTAAAGTCTCCTCGATCTCAATAAAAGCTGCATCTCTGGCAGATCGGATCTCCTCTCGCTCAATTAATCTTGCATCCTAAGCAGCTCGAGCCACATCTCTCTCCACCAAAGCTATATCTCTGCCAGACAAGGCGGTCAACATCAGAGCTCTACCATGATCCCTCTCAAAGGTCATCCTAGCTAGTGAGTTTGCCAAAGCTGGATCTGTCCCTGTAAGAATGATCGACGGATCACTAACTAGTGCTGCTGTATGAACAACTCATCCTCGGTAGGAGACTCAGGATCCTCTATAGGCTCCTCCTCGTCTGAATCTACAACAGGAGCTGACTGGATGAAGGCAGTCGATGTTATATTTGCCTCCAACCACGCCGAGCACTCTGGAGAACAGTCCAGATAGCTACTAGAGAAATAAGCCATCTCTTTGTGAGTCCAACACTTATACACTTGGATCAAATCAGCAGATGACATAGACAAAGCTGACATCCTCTGATCAACAACCCCCTCAAATAGATGCAGGCTCTGAAACTAATCGAAATGGCCCATAATAGCCAGAGGATGATAAGTAGTCACTCCCCTCAATCCCTCTAGGGGCAAATAATCCATGCTAGATGCATGGGTGATGAAGCTATATGGGGAAACTAATCCGGTGCAGGGCAAAATCAAAAATGGATGCATAATGTCAGACAAAAATGCTGATCATGTCTCTGAATCGGTGCACTCTGCCAGCTGAAAGGAGTATAACATAGATATATCATGGGAAAAACAATATCCCTGATGCCTGAAAAATCCAATCGGTCGAATACGGGACATGAGCCATATATACAATAAGACCGAACTGCCTATGAAGAACCCCTCCGGGTGGGTAATGCAGTGAGTGGTTGACCTCAGCGTCTCAGGCAATATCATCGGTATGATGGTGCTACCCTGCCTAAGGGCCCAAACCACAACTATCAACCCCACATCCAGATGGTCCAAGCGCAGTAGCATATAAACGTAGGATACAATGCACATCATCAAAATGTCTGTCCTGGCCGAATGCCACGCCTCTGTTGACACAATAAAATCCCCGGCATGTTGATCGTAACAGTCGAGCTCACCGAAGTGATCGATCAAAAAGTCAATGGATATCACGCGTCCAGAGATAATATCCTCCATCACTACACTTTGACGGAGACCCGACATTCGTATAAATGGTCTCCTCATGTCACTAATCGCCGTGCGAGCGCATGGCAACTCCAAAGCCAAGCCAGTGAACCGCTGGTACTCCTCAAGGGTAGGAGTCAACTCATGGAACCTGAAGCAAAAAACCTATCTATCAGGTATCCAGCAGGATAAAATGCCATCTATGAACCCGTATGGCACCTGATAGTTCGCGAGGGCCAACGAATGCCCCAGCATCTGATCCACTGCCCCTCTGGCTGAGAAGGGCAGACTCTTATACCATAATCTCAAGGATGATGCCACCTCAGATGGTGGTAAATGCTCGATACGGCTAACGGTAGATAATGCCATCTGTATCACCGTATCACAAGACCATCCAGGGGTCAAATCTTAACTAATCTGTCTAAATGCATTCACATGATATAATACATGCATAATGACAATGATAAATATGATGCGATAGATAGGAAATATCATTCATATCTACAACAAACTATCTACTACAAGCATCATCCCTGTCTGATAATACAAAACAAAATAAAAAGTATAGGGAAATGGGGCACCACCACCCAGTTACTAACAGTGGTCTATCAAAATAGGGCACAGCCACCCAAAAGCCAAAACAGTGGCTGACCAAAAGATATAGCTACAATAGCTATCCAAAAAGATCCAAAATATCAACGCTCAGGTGGTTAACCTGCTCCATGTCCTTCGTGGACACAAAACTGCTATCATCGGGCATATCTGGGCGGTACAAGGGAGGATCTACCCCTGCAAAATTGCTGGAAAATGGACCTAAAGAGGGGCTCGCTCCTGAGCTGGAAGGGTCAAAAGAAGATGCCTCTACCGAATCTCGGCCAAGATGCTTGATAAAATAGCGAGCTCTCTCCAACTCCCGGGTCAGCTTTGCTATCTGGTCTGAATGAGTGGGCTCCTTGAGGCAAGCTATCCAGTCTGTCACTATCACAGACCCAGGCACCATGTCTGCCATAAATTGGGTAGCCCGAGTCTGAGCTCCAATAGTGAGAGGACTCCACCAACTACTAAATGCCTCCTGGTTGTAAGGGCCCTCTGATAGGGTAAAGCCATCTACGCCCTCCATAGGGATATCTGTCAGTGGTAGGATCAATGGCCAATGATTCCAAGTAGGAGGAACAATGGGAATGCAGATCTGCCCTGTAATACTCTTGATCGTACGCTCTCCTAAATAGAGCTCCTAACCGCTCTCTGTCAACAACGGGACTCTACGGGTCGACAATGCAAACTTCCAACCAGTGGGGAAGCCTCCCTCAAATCCAACAGCCAAAATTTCAGAGGTATATAGGATCCATGAGATCGCTCCGGCTGTTAAAAACTCCAACTGTAGGCGGGAATAGGTAAATCCCTCAGCAACAAGGACCTCTGTCAAAGTGGAGTGATGCCAACGCCGTCCCCTGGGATAGGTCTCCAGACCTAAAGCAGTGGTGGGTCGTAGGCAAGGAAGCCTCTCATATACCCAGAACTGGCCATGTAAATAACAAAAGTCCTCAGTGACC
Organism: Panax stipuleanatus; assembly: GCA_020205555.1. NCBI lineage: Eukaryota > Viridiplantae > Streptophyta > Magnoliopsida > Apiales > Araliaceae > Panax > Panax stipuleanatus. The sequence goes on from CM035125.1 coordinate 58,415,479, forward strand.
AAGACTAATAAATGAAAATGTAGAAATCAAAAAGGTACAAGAAATATGTACTCACCAGCAGAAACGGGTATAACCCTAACCAAGCCTCCGTCAAACCTTCCGAGAGCATGCGTATGCCCCAGATAAAATAGGCAAAGGTGTAGGAACCCCAATCAAAGTCACTGAGGCGCTCTATATGTCGGGTAGCACTGACTAGGGTGAAGGACACAGTCGAGGTGTTGTCCACCACAAAACTACCCCTGATGATCACTAGGAATAATTGCCTCAAGATGCGATCCCCAACCCTCTAATTATCAGGTAGAGGCTCAAGTAAAGCCCCACTCTGGACCCGATCGAACCGTCCGACCCTTGATCGTCATCGCAGAAACTCCCAGCAGGGATCAAACGGCAGTAGGTGTGATGTCAGCCATGACAGGCACTGGTTCACCCTCAAACTCGATGCCGGTGATGAATCTCCAGTCTATAAGAGTCATCGTCACCTCACAGTCCAACAAATAAAGGGACTAAGTCTGGTGGAACCAACGCTCAAACAAAGCCCTCATATACCCCTAGGGGCAATAGCGGGGAAGAATAGAAAAGAAGGCTTGAAACCCCCAGCCATCAATGATATCCCTGTAGTCCTGGTGCAAAGTGTGATACAGGGAATGCACATTAAACCAGTTCCCTCGAGGCTGCGTAATGCCGGGATCCTGCATCAAAAACCAAACCATATCAAAAACCTGTGCCCCGATAATGGCAAAAGAAAGAAAGAGAATCCAGAAAGAAGAAAACTTCAAGTCACCTCGTAGGCGTGAAGAAATCTCGATAGATGATGACTCAAGTCTCCCAGCAAATCCTGGGTCGGCACAACAATGCTAGGAACCTCCGCTCGTGGTGCCTGAGCAGGAGTAGGAGCAGCAAAAGAAGCCTGCTCATCATCAATATCAATCGACGGCTCGTCCTGGGCTGGACGAATCACTAACTTTGCTAGTCTATGAGGCAGTCGAGCTGGACGTGGCTGAGGAATATCAAAAGTTTGCCTATGTCTAACGCCTGAAACTACCCTGCTAGCACTGCCGGGTCTATCTCGGTCCATCACCAGGATAAAGTCTCCAAATCACCTCAGAAATGTTGTGGTAAGCCAAAAATATGTGGCTTATTATTTTAAATCAGTACTCTATACATTTTTAAGTCTTAAAACATGCATGGGTCAGTCAAAAAAATACCCAGTAATGTCAAAACTGCATGTTTTGCAAAAGATAAGTCTCAAAACATGCATGGGTCAGTCAAAAATACCCAGTAATGTCAAAACTGCATGTTTTTCAAAAGATAAGTCCTAAAACAGGCATGGGTCAGTCAAAAAAATCCCAAGTAGAGTCAAAACTGTATGTTTTTAAATGCTCGGGTTTTTAAAAAAATTTCGCCAGAGTCTCCTTTGTAAAATGGACTGTCCACATGCACATAGGCATGTCTAGGTGGCCATCAGTAGCACACATTTCCAAAAATAGGAACAGTTTATATTTATGAAATAAAATCAAAAGTAAACTTCACACGGTAGCCAAATTACCATGGACATTTTTAGTTGAAAATCCAGGCTCACTAGGCCTCAAAAAAGATGAGTAAACTGATCAAAAAGAGCAAAATATGACTGTCTCAGAATCTGAATTTTCTTACGTCAAAACGTGCATTACAGTAAGATGTGCATACAGATGAAGTCAAAAAAAATTTAGCAGGTCATATAAGCATACATTTTTCATACATTACGTTTAAAAGTCCCCTACGTGGTTCATATACTTTTAACGGTCAAAACTTGCGAAAAAAGGACGTAAAACATTACCTACAATGCGCTGAAAGCGTAGAAACTGACGGAATAAGAAAAAGGCTGCCCGAACTCCGAAGAACTGAGAAAGAAGATCGGATTCCGTTTGAAACTCGAAATGAAATTAATTCAAATGAAGTCCCGCTGCCCAATATAAAGCCACAGGTGGAAGCAGGCCCACCCGCGACAGTCGCACCTCAACCTATGGTTCCCCAGGATGGGTCCCACTTCCCCGGTCTCGGTTTGGTTCCAGTTGAAACGAAGTTTTATATGAGCTGCCGAGTCAAATCTGAAGAGAAATCGCTACGCGATTGAGCGGTTTATCCTGAAATCATGCGTTTAAGCAGTGTAATCCTAACAGAAAATGGGGAACATTCTTAAAACCCTTAGGTATCCATCCTGAAGCCATATCCGGGGATCAATGATGAAGAATGCTAAAAAACTGCCGAACAACTGCGCGAAACTGCCAAAAACTACCACTTTCGAAGCGTCGGGTATTGACCGATATAGTTCAGTCGTTGGCTCAACCCCAGCGAAGCGTCAGGTACTGACCGATGATATTTCAGTCATTGGCTCAACCCCAGCAAAGCGTCAAGTATAGACCGATACATTTCAGCCGTTGGCTCAACCCCAGCGAAGCGTCGGGTACAGACCGACACATTTCAGCCGTTTGCTCAACCCCAGAGAAGCGTCGGGTACAGACCGATACATTTCAGCGTTGGCTCAACCCCAACGAAGTGTCGGGTACAGAACGATACATTTCAGTCGTTGGGTCAATCCAAGCGCAGCGTCGGGTACAGACCGAGACATTTCAGCCGTTGGCTCAACCCCAGTGAAGCCTCGGGTACAGACCGATACATTTCAGCTGTTGGCTCAACCCCAGCGAAGCGTCGGGTATAGACCAATACATTTTAGCAGTTAGCTCAACCCCAACGAAGCGTCGGGTATAGACCAATACATTTTAGCATTTGGCTCAACCCCAGCTAAGAGTCAGGTACAGACCGATACATTTCAGCCATTAGCTGAACCCCAACGAAGCGTCAGGTATAGACCGAGATATTTCAGCCATTGGCTCAACCCCAGCGAAGCGTCGGGTACAGATTGAGACAGTTAAGCCGTTGGCACAACCCCAAAAAAGCGTCGGGTACAAACTGAGACATTTCAGCCATTGTCTCAACCCCAACGAAGCGTCGAGTACAGGACAGAGACATTTCAGCTGTTGGCTCAACCACAGCGAAGCGTCGGGTACAGACCGATACATTTTAGCTGGTGGCTCAATCCTAGCGAAGCGTCGGGTACAGACCGATACATTTCAGTCGTTGGCTCAACCCCAACGAAGCATCGGGTACATACCGAGTTATTTCAGCTGTTGGCTCAACTCCAGCAAAACTTCCGGTATAGATCGATACATTTCAGCTGTTGGCTCATCCCCAGCGAAGTGTCTGGTACAGACCAATACATTTCAGCCGTTGGCTCAACCCCAGCAAAGCGTAGGGTACAGGCCGAGACATTCCAGCTGTTGGCTCAACCCTAGCGAAACGTCGGGTACAGACCGATACATTTCAGCTGTTGGCTCAACCCAGCGAAGCGTCGGGTACAGACCGATACATTTCAGCCGTTGGCTCAACCCCAGCGAAGCTTCGGGTACAGATCGAGCCATTTCAGCCATTGGCTCAACCCCAGCGAAGCTTCGGGTACAGATCGAGACAGTTCAGCCGTTAGCACAACCCTTACAAAGCGTCGGGTACAGACCAAGACTTTTTAGCCGTTGGCTCAACCCCAGCGATACTCGGCTTATCCCAAGGAACGTACATTGATACGATGCTAAAGAGGTTTAGCATGGAAGATTCCAAAAGAGGTCTCATGCCGATGAGCCATGCAATACATCTCTCCAAGAAAAGGCCCCAAAGACACCTGAGGAGAGAGACCGTATGAGTAATGTAATACCCGAGAATTTCCATATATTATTAAATAAATATATTAATAGAAATGAGAATTTATTTGAATATAAATGATTTTGTGTTAGGAGATGAATTAATTCAATTATATATAATTGAATAATTATAATAATTGAGAAATTGGTGGAGTTTGTGATAAACTCGTTAATTGCCTTGTGTGGCACAGTGACGTAATATAAGAATGATTATATTAATTTAAGCGAACAAATTAATCTATATTAATTGTTAATCGAAGAATATTAATTAACTGTTATAAAATACTAATGAGGATTGATTAATAATATGTGATTATTATTATTGCAAGAAACATAATAATAATGAGCAACGTGTTTATAAATATAATAAGATTTATATCAAAGTGATAATTAATCATATAAGAGTTAATTAAATTGTGATGGAGGTTAACAATTATATTGATTGATGTAGGATATGTGTATATTATTAATTAATATTCAATTTATAAGATGAGAAATTATATGTGCAAGCATGCGAATTAAATGTGTAGCATATATTAGCTGACTATATATTATGTGAAGTGTAATATGACACTATTATATGGTAAGGCTTATTAAACCATGTGAGCTACTTGATTAATAACTTGTGTGACAATAAATATGTGGGTATACATTGTATAATATATCATGAACATATTGTAAACAATTAGTTTTAATAAAGGAGACAGTGTAATGTGTTAACATCTGATTAGATTATATCTGGTATTAAAAGAAGGTACATGGATTATATGCGTACAAGTCACCTTCACTATATTGAAGTATTCCTTATGCAAATTTATATTGTGACATTAAGTTATAACCTAGGTATGGACAATAAGTATATATAATATAACATAAGAGTAGGAAGTATGTTATGTGTGTGTAATAATTTAAGTGTTGTGTACTAATAAAATGCTGAGTATATGGCCTTGTCCCATATTATTAAACACAAACCTTGTACACGTGAAATGCATCATGAAGCTAGCCTACTCTCTTCTCTCAAACTCAGCATTCTAGCCTTCATGATCATGAAGGGAGTGGGTGGAATAGTGGAGATCACCAACTAATTACCAACTCCCTCTTATCTAGCAAACATTCCTATAATCTGTTAGTTTGATTTTGGATGTAATTGCATTGCCTGGTTATGAAATTCTTCTATAAATATAACCCATCCTCTTCCTAATTCATTTGCTGAGAATTTTGGCTAAGTAAGTTAAGAGTTATATATATATTTATCAGTGTTCTTGAGTAGCAGCAAGTTCAGAATCTAACAGAAGGTATAATACAGTTTCCTTGTTATTCATTTTCGTTTTCTGTTTCCGAAGTTTCCTTCAAATTTTTGATTATGCCAAATTGGTTTATGATTGGTTTGTAGAACCCTTATATTGTTGTTATATGAACATACATACGTGATGGAACCACTATATAGCTTTCTTGACTTTCATTTCCATTGTTGCTCTGTAATTTCTGTAAAACATCGAATTCGTGAAATTAGTTGGAGTTCATCAAATTGGGAATCGTTTGGGCGATTGACTGCTATATAAGCATATATATGTGTTAGTAAGTTAAAAGGTTAGTCTAATAGCATATGGGTATGTCGAGATCGATAAAATGGGAGGTTTTGGGTCGATTTCGCTGCAGTCTGAACTGCAGGAACTGTCTCCACGCCGCAGCGCCGCAGCCAGCGCCGCAGCACCGCAGCCCGCGCCGCAGCCCCACCCACGCCGCAGCCCACGCCGCTGCACCACCGGCGCCGCAGCGCCGACCTCTGTGTTCAGTTTTCTGCATTCTGCAACAAAACTGTTATGTACTAATTGGTTGATTTTTGTTTAAACAAGCATGGAAGCATGATTAATACATATATATAAACCTAATGAGGCAATGTAACCATGTTTTAGTGTATTAGCATGCATGGTTAACAAAACGACATGAAGCTTGGAAACGAACTTAAAATTTCATAAACAATCATTAACATTATAAAGCATGTTTACATACTGACCTTGCAAGCATGTTAGTACCACCTAGAGACACATGAAGTGCATGTTAGCTTATCTATATTGGTTCCGTAATAAAATATGAACATGTGAACCTAACTAGTGCTCATTCCTAACAAAAATATAAGTTTGAAGGTGGATATGATCATGTAAATGCTATATAGTCATTTTGATGTTATGAGCATGTTTAGATAACTTTGAAATATATGAATGAAGCCTTAACTTGTGTTTATATAGTTCGTAAGGAAGCATGAACATGTTAGGCTCTATTAGTAAGATTCACTAATAGAAATACAAGCCTTGCACATGAGCATTAACACGATACGTGGAGATTTAAATTCTGATATTTATGGACACATGTGATAGTACTCTTAGACTCATTCATGTGTCATGCATATATATATACCATGATTGGTTGCCGTGATTAAAGTTTAGCATAAACAAAGCATGTTTTCAAGATAATAACAATGCTAGCTACATATATGCAATACGAGTACTCATGAGCATGACTAATACAAGTTATATGAATATCTTATGTGTTTAAAAGCGACCATGTTAGACCATATGAGTTCGTGTCCTTGAATGGCTTTAAGTATTAACTTAAGAACCTATACCATGTACGATTGGATTTGGAAAAGTTATTCAAGCATGTAAAGTATCCTTTAAATATGAATACATGCTACGTGATATTATATGATGTTACTTGAACCCGATTTTGACGGTTAACTTAAGGAGATGCCGTAACTTGCTAAAATGAAATATATTTAGTATTGATTGTGGTCTTATGTGATATTAATAATATGCAAGCATGTTTTCAAATTGTTGAGATCTTATATAATATGAGAATGCGTTTAAACTCTAAAGAAGGAACGTTAAGGATAGAAATTATATTCTATATAACTGTGTAGCTAGGTAAAACTTAGCTTATGTGTTGATCGTATATTCAAAGAGAAAATGTGAAGTTAAATTATATGACTAATGAATATCATATATATACGTAACTGTATTACGATAGGAATTCGAAAGTGTTGATTGCTTTTCGTGGATAAACTACGCTAAAGGCAAGTTCTCTTACTTACACTCTTTTAAAGTGCAAGTATCCTAGCCGACGCATTTACTTTATGCAAGGAAATCTATGATTGTGAAAGTTTCCTAACTTATACTCTTTTACTATGCAAGTATCCTATCTTGTGTATTGCGAACTAGTTTCCTATTTAATCGGTTGAATTGAATTAGCATACTTGAACTCTTATTTCATTAAAGCTATTATTCATGTTGAACTTAGTATTGTTCTTGAATATTGTGAAAGTGTCTATGCCATTTGATTCGGCTGGACTTATGTTATTGAAAAGCAACCCAAACTAATTGATTGGTGCGGGATCTTGTATTTGACTGAGAAGAACAACCTTCTTTGAAGGGAATATATAATTGTCGGAGAACCGACGTGCACACTTGAGTGTGGTTGATTGTTATGCATAACAAGGGTACTTTAGGCTGATCACCTGTTGTACCTGTTTTTGTTGGATTTTCAGTTTATTACTGTCAATTCTAGTAGAAGTTCATAGTCCGTAGTGACTACTCAGTATTCAATTATTTGAAATCTTGAATTGACTTATTATTGAATCATATTGATATTATCCTGTCCTTAGCGACTGTTATTGAGAACTGTTGATATTCTTGTTATTCTTGAACTATCAAATCTTGCTATACCCTTTCGAGAATTGAGAATCTTATTATTCACCCTTATTGTATATTACTTGCTGGGCAATTTGTGCTCATTGTTGCTTTCCCTAAAACATTTCAGTTAAGGCAGAGCATGGCGAACCTTCGGGCATTGATAAGGGCAAGGGCAAGGCTACCAACTAGCTTATGTCTGTTATGTTTCAAATATATTAATATTGTGTGAAGATGATGTAGTAAGACTGGATTTGTTTATGTTTAAGCTTAAGTTAGATTATATAACAAGTCGTTAATTGATATTGCTATGTAATCTATTAAGTACTGTAGGTTGCGAGACTTGGGGGAATAATTATAATAAATCATTGTAAATTATTCTAGAATAGATTTTCCGCTGTGGTTGTGTGATATTTAGTTATCATTATTGCGATGTATTACCATGAGCACGTGATGAACCGAATTCGAGAGACCAAGTGGCGGTCCTGGAATTTGGGGGGGTCACAAGTAAGATCCCTTATGCTTCTGCAATAGGATCTATCATGTACGGTATGATATGTACTAGATCGGATGTCGCTCACGCACTTAGTGTAACGAGCAGATACCAGTTGAATCCAGGAGAAGAGCACTGGAAGGCTGTGAAGAATATCCTAAATACTTGAGAAGGACTAAAGATATTTTTCTTGTCTACGGTGGGTCTGAATTAAAACTCGAGGGATTCACGGACTCAAGTTTTCAAACAGACCAAGATGATAGTAAATCTATTTCAGGGTATATATTTACCTTGAACGGAGGCGCAGTGAGTTGGAAGAGTTCCAAGCAGCAAACAGTTGTTGATTCAGTGACAGAGGCAGAGTATATAGCTGCAAGTGAAGCTGTATAGGAAGCTGTTTGGATGAAGAAGTTCATAACTGAACTTAGTGTGGTTCCTAGCATTAGAGAAGCAGTTCCCGTATACTGTGACAACACCGGAGCGGTTGCACAGGCTAAGGAACCCAGGTCTCATCAAAAATCCAAACACGTGTTGCGCGATTTCACTTGATCAGGGAGATCATTGAAAGAGGAGACGTCACCTTGGAGCGTGTGGACTCTCAAGACAACATTGCAGATCCATTTACTAAAGCTCTAACACAATAGCAGTTTGATCGTCACTTAGAGAAGATGGGTATGAGATACCATGGCGATTGGCTTTAGTGCAAGTGGGAGATTGATAGTAGTGTGCATATAAGCCAATCATGTATGATGATAAAGCACATACTTTGTAAACAATCTTATTTATTTAATAATAAAATATTCATTTAAGGCATTTAATTATCTACATGGTGCTGTTTTTAATAATATGTAAATAACTCATAGTTTTAAGCAATGATTTATGATGAGATCATGCTAATGAGATCTAAATTCTTAGAAAGCTTAAAAACTAAAATAGTTCCCAATTGTAGGATTACTAAAATGGGAATTAGTAAATCCGGATAGATTGGTACATATGTTGTTTGCTCATTAGATGAGGATGACTGATCTCATGGTCATTTGTGTGGAGACACTAAAGCAAGTATGTAGGTGCTTATTGGAGAATAAGTTCACTGAACATGACTCGCTATGGAATACCTAATGGAGTTTTACTCGCCTGTCAATAGGAATTCCTAATGTGATAGTAGTTCAAGTGATCCTTGGACTTGAGATCATCATAGTATCTTGTATGTAACAAATTATACTTAACTTATTCCTTAAGGCCTTTTAAGGCATATATAGGGTATGATTGGGTATAATGAGTTGCATATGGAGATAATGTATGATCAATAAAGAATCTACCACCTCTAGTAAAAGAGGAAATATGCCCTATGTGATTCGTTAAATGACAACCCAGGAATCCTTGGCCAAGATAGAATGAAAATAGAAAGAGGTTTCTAATTTGCATTATTTGGAGTTGTGCGTTTTCTAATCGAAATACATATGATTAAATAAATTAAGACATGACCGTAAATCTATGTCTTATATTTAATTGGGACATTATATAGTGGAAGGACTGAATTGTACTGTAACTATTAACTCACAGGTTCTTTTATGATTAATGTTGAAATCTATATTATTTGGAAAGTCGTTGATCGCTAGGGAGGCTTATCCCTATTGTAGAATAAATGTTATTTATTTAAATAGATTATTAGTTTAATTTATTTATTTAAATAAGATTAGAATTGTTCTAATTGATTTATTCACAACCGGTTTAATATAGAGAACCTAAAGGGTCACACCATAAAAGGAAGAAGAATTATTTAAGAAGAAAATGGCATGATAGTAATAATGCATTAAGTGTAATTAATTTAATCTATGGTGATGGAAAAAATTAAATAGCTTAATGTTTATTATTTAATATTTTAGAAATATTAAATATAAATTAATAAGATGAGTCTTATTAATATTATTATTATTATTATTATTTTAATTCTAAAGGAGTTTAGAAATTAATATAATATCAGTACTCTCTCTCAATCCTAATAAGATTAGGATATAAATTAATTAAAAGTGTTTAATTAATGAGTTAAATAAAAAAACCTATTCTAATTGGATTAGGAGAGTTAACCTAATATCTATATAAGAGAGTCTTATATCAGAAATAAGGTACATGATTTTTTTTAAAGGTTGGGAGTACACATATTCCATAGAGATAGAAACAAGGGTTAAGCCAATAATCCATCTTCTTGAGTTCTTCATCTTCCTTGGTGGATCACCGTTAGAGGCCAAACATTTGGGTGGCTGACATTGATCAAGGGAAGGAGCCACTACAGAGGAATCAAAGGAATCAAAGGAGTAGAACTTGTACCTAAGGAAGCTTGGATCTTCAAAGGTATAATTCCATCCTCTCCTTCTATATATTGACTGATAATTGATGCACAAGAAATATCATGTTTAAGGGTTTGTAAGAAAATTTTAAAATATAATTTTTCATTCCTTCCGCTGCGTTTAGTAATTTGATTGCATGCTTATGTTTCTAGTAAACCCAACAGGCTCAACCCCAGCGAAGCGTCGGGTACAGACCGATACATTTCAGCAGTTGGCTCATCCCCAGCGAAGTGTCGGGTACAGACCGATACATTTCAGCCGTTGGCTCAACCCCAGCGAAGCGTCGGGTACAGACTGAGACATTTCAACCGTTAGCTCAACCCCAGCGAAGCGTCTGGTACAGACCGATACATTTCAGCTATTGGCTCAACCCCAGCGAAGCGTCGGGTACAGATCGATACATTTTAGCCGTTAGCTCAACCCCAGCTAAGCGTCGGGTACAGATCGATACATTTTAGCGTTGGTTCAACCCCAGCGAAGCGTTGGGTACAGACCGAGACAATTCAGCTGTTGGCTCAACCCCAGCGAAGCATTGGGTACAGACTGAGACAGTTCAGCCGTTGACACAACCCCATTGAAGCGTCTGGTACAGACGGAGACATTTCAGCTGTTGGCTCAACCCCAATGAAGCGTCGGGTATAAACCGAGACATTTCAGCTGTTGGCTCAACCCCAGCGAAGCGCCAAGTACAGACCGAGAGATTTCAACCGTTGGCTCAACCCCAGCAAAACATCGGGTACAGACGGAGACAGTTTAGCCTTTGGCACAACCCCAGCGAAGCAGTCGGGTACAGACCGATGACAGTTCAGTCGTTGGCTCAACCCCAGCAAGGCGTCGGGTATAGACCGATACATTTCAGCCGTTGGCTCAACCCTAACTAAGCGTCTGGTATAGACCGATACATTTCAGCCGTTGGCACAACCCCAACGAAGCGTCGGGTACAGACCGATACATTTTAGCGTTGGCTCAACCCTAGCGAAGCGTCGGGTACTGACCGATACAATTTAGCCATTGTCTCAATCCCAGCAAAGCGTCGGGTACAGACCGAGACATTTCAGTCGTTGGCTCAACCCCAGCAAAGCCTCGGGTACAGACCGATACATTTCAGTTGTTGGCTCAACCCCAGCAAAGCGTCAGGTACAAACCGATACATTTCAGCCGTTGGCTCGACCCATGCAAAGTTTCGGGTACAGAACGATACATTTCAACATTTGGCTCACCCCTAGCGAAGCGTCGGGTACAGACCGATACATTTCAGCTATTGGCTGAACCCCTGCGAAGCGTCGGGTACAAACTGAGACATTTCAGCCGTTGGCTCAACCCCAGTAAAGCGTTGGGTACAGACTGAGACAGTTCAGCAGTTGGCACAACCCTAACAAAGCATCGGGTACAAACCGAGACATTTCAGCCATTGGCTCAACCCCAACGAAGAGTCGGGCATAGACCGAGACATTTCAGCCATTGGCTCAACCCCAATGAAGCGTCAGGTACAGACCGAGACATTTCAGCCGTTGGCTCAACCCCGGCAAAGCGTCGGGTACAGACCGGTGAAAGTGCAGTCGTTGGATTAACCTCAGCAAAGCGTCGGGTATAGACCAATACATTTTAGCCGTTGGCTAAACCCCAGCGAAGCGTCGGGTATAGACCGATAGATTTCAGCCGTTGGCGCAACCTCAGCGAAGCGTCGGGTACAGACCGATACATTTCAGTGTTGGCTCAATCCCAGCGAAGTGTCTGGTATAGACCGATACATTAAAGTCGTTGGCTCAATCCCAGCGATGCGTCGGGTACAGACCCAGACATTTCAGCCGTTGGCTCAACCCCAGTGAAACCTCGGGTACAGACCGATACATTTCAGCCGTTGGCTCAATCCTAGCGAAGCGTCGGGTACAGACAGATACATTTCAGCCATTGGCTCAACCCCAGTGAAGCGTCGGGTACAGACCGATACATTTTATTGTTGGCTCAACCCCAGCGAAGCATCAGGTATAGATCGATACATTTTAGCCGTTGGCTTAATCCCAGCGAAGCATCGGGTACAGATCGAGACATTTCAGTCGTTGGCCCAACCCCAGTGAAGCCTCGGGTACAAATCGATACATTTCTGCTGTTGGCTCAACCCCAGCGAAGCATCGGGTACAGACCGATACATTTTAGCTATTGGCTCAACCCCGGCGAAGCGTCAGGTACAGACCAATACATTTCATCATTTGCTCAACCCCAACTAAGCGTCGGGTAAAGATCGATACATTTCAGCCTTTTGCACAACCCCAACAAAGTGTCGGGTACAGACCGAGTCATTTCAGACGTTGGCTCAACCCCAACGAAGAGTCGTGTACAGACCGAGACATTTCAGCCGTTGGCTCAACCCCAGCGAAGTGTCGGGTACAGACCGAGACAGTTCAGTCGTAGACACAACCCCAACAAATCGCCTGGTACAGACCGAGTCATTTCAGCCGTTGGCTCAACCCTAACAAAGCGTAGGGTCAAGACCGAGACATTTTAGCCGTTGGCTCAACCCCAGCGATGCGTCAGGTACAGACCGAGATATTTCAGCTATTGGCACAACCCCAGCGAAGCGTTGAGTACGGACCGATACATTTCAGCGTTGGTTAAACCCCAGCAAAGCGTCGGGTACAGATCGATACATTCCAGCCATTATCTCAATTCAGCCGTTGGCTCAACCCCAGCGAAGCCTCGGGTACAGAATGATACATTTCAGTTGTTGGCTCAACCCCAGCGAAGTGTCAGGTACAGACCGATACATTTCAGCAGTTGGCTCACCCCTAGCGAAGCGTCGGGTATAGACCGATACATTTCAGCCGTTGGCTCAACCCCAGTGAAGTATCGGGTACAGACCGATATATTTCAGCGTTGGCTCAACCCCAGCGAAGCGCCTTGTACAGACCGATACATTAAAGTCATTGGCTCAACCCCAGCGAATCCTTGGGTACAGACCGATACATTTCAGTCGTTGGTTCAATCCCAGCGAAGCGTCGGGTTCAGACCGATACATTTTAGCCGTTGGCTCAACCCCAGCGAAGCGTCGGGTATAGCCCGATAATTTTTAGCGTTGGATCAACCCCAGCGATGCGTCAGGTACAGATCGATACATTTCAGCCGTTGGCTCAATCCCAGCGAAGCGTCGGGTACAGACCGAGACATTTCCGCCGTTGGCCTAACCCCAGCGAAGCCTCGTGTATTGATCGATACATTTCAGTAGTTGGCTCAACCCCATCGAAGCGTCGGATACAGACCGATACATTTTAGCCATTGGCTCAACCCCAGCGAAGCGTCAGGTACAGACCTATACATTTCATCATTTGGCTTAACCCCAACGAAGCGTCGGGTACAGATCGATATATTTCAACCTTTTGCACAACCCCAACAAAGTGTCGGGTACAGACCGAGTCATTTCAGACGTTGGCTCAACCCCAACGAAGCGTCGTGTACAGACCGAGACATTTCAGCCGTTGGCTCAACCCCAGCGAATTATCGGGTACAGACTGAGATAGTTCAGCCGTAGACATAACCCCAACAAATTGTACGGTACAGACCGAGTCATTTCAGCCGTTGGCTCAACCCTAACAAAGAGTCTGGTAAATACCGAGACATTTCAGCCATTGGCTCAACCCAAGCGAAGCGTCGGGTACAGACAGAGACATTTCAGCTGTTGGCTCAACCCAAGTGAAGCGTCGGGTATTGACCGATACATTTCAGCCGTTTGTTCAACCCCAACGAAGCGTCAGATGCAGAGCGAGACATTTTAGCCGTTAGCTCAACCCAGCTAAGTGTCGGGTACAGACAGAGACATCTCAGCTGTTGGCTCAACCCCAGCGAAGCGTCGGGTATAGACCGATACATTTCAGTTGTTGGCTCATCCGCAGCGAAGTGTCGGGTACAGACTGATACATTTTAGCCGTTGGCTCAACCCCAGCAAAGCGTCGGGTACAAACTGAGACATTTCAGCTGTTGGTTCATCCCCAGCGAAGTGTCGGGTACAGACCGATACATTTTAGCCGTTGGGTTAACCCCAACAAAGCGTAAGGTACAGACCGAGACATTTTAGCCGTTGGCTCAACCCCAGCGAAGCGTCGGGTATAGACCGATACATTTCAGCCGTTGGCTCAACCCCAGCGAAGCGTCGGGTACAGACCGAGATAGTTCAGCCGTTGGCACAACCTCTACAAAGCGTCGGGTACAGACCGAGACATTTCAGCCATTGGCTCAACCCCAACGAAGTGTCGGGTACAGACCGATACATTTCAACCGTTGGCCCAACCCCAGCGAAGCCTCGGGTACATACCGATACATTTCAGCTGTTGGCTCAACCCCAGCAAAGCGTCGGGTATAGACCGAGACATTTTAGCTGGTGGTTCAACCCCAACGAAGCGTCGGGTACAGACCGATACATTTCAGCTGTTGCTTCAACCCTAGCGAAGTGTCGGGTACAGACCGATACATTTCTGCCGTTGGCTTAACCCCAGCGAAGCGTCGGGTACAGACCAAGACATTTTAGCCGTTGGCTCAACCCCAGTAAAGTATCGGGTACAGACCGATACATTTCAGCTGTTGGCTCAACCCCAGCGAAGCGTCGGGTACAGACTAAGACATTTCAGCCGTTGGCTCAACCCCAGCAAAGCGTCAGGTATAGACTGAGACATTTCAGCTGTTGGCTCAACCCCAGCGAAGCGTCGGGTTCTGACCGATATGTTTTAGCTGTTGGCTCATCCCCAGCGAAGTGTCAGGTACAGACCGATCCATTTTAGCCGTTGGATCAACCCTAGCGAAGCGTTGGGTACCGACCGAGATATTTCCTCAGCTGGCACAACCCCAGCGAAGCTTTGGGTACAGACCGAGACATTTTAGCTGTTGGCTCAACCCCAGCGAAGCGTTGGGTATAGACCGTTACATTTTAGCTGTTGGTTCATCCCCAGCAAAGTGTCGGGTATAGACCGATACATTTCAGCGTTGGCTCTACCCCAGCGAAGCGTCTGGTATAGACCGAGACATTTCAGCCGTTGGCTCAACCCCAGCGAAGCGTCGGGTACAGACTGATACATTTCAGCTATTGGCTACAACCCCAGCGAAGCTTCGGGTACGGACCGATACATTAAAGCTGTTGGCTCAACCGCAGTTAAGCATTTGGTACAGACCGATACATTTTAGCCGTTAGCTCAACCCTAGCGAAGCGTCGGGTACAGACCAATACATTTTAACATTGGTTCAACCTCAGCGAAGTGTCAGGTACAGACCAAGACATTTCAGCCATTGGCACAACCCTGGCGAAGCATTGGGTACAGACCGAGATAGTTCAGCCATTGACACAATCCAAGCAAAGCGTCGGGTACAGACCGAGATATTTCAGCCGTTGGCTCAACCCCAACGAAGTGTCGGGTATAGACCGAGACATTTTTGCCGTTGGCTTAACCCCAATAAAGCATCAGTTACAGACTGAGACATTTCAGCCGTTGGCTTAACCCCAGCAAAGCGTCGTGTATAGACTGAGACAGTTCAGCCGTTTGCACGACCCCAGCGAAGCATCGGGTACAGACCGGAGATAGTTCAGTCGTTAGCTCAACCCCAGTAAAGCGTCGGGTATAGACAGATACATTTCAGCAGTTGGCTCAACCCCAGCGAAGAGTCGGGTACAGAACGTTACATTTTAGCCGTTTACTCAACCCCATCGAAGCGTCGGGTACAGACTGATATATTTTAGCGTTGGCTCAACCCCAGCGAAGAGTCGGGTACAGACCGATACATTTTAGCTGTTGGCTCAATCCCAGAGAAGCGTCGGGTTCAGACCGAGACATTTCAGTCATTGGCTCAACCCTAGAGAAGCCTCGGGTACATACCGATACATTTCAGCTGTTGGCTTAACCCCAGCGAAATGTCGGGTACAGACCGATACATTTCAGCCGTTGGCTCAACCACGAAGCGTTGGGTACAGACCGATACATTTCAGCATTTGGCTCAACCCCAGCGAAGCGTTGGGTATAGATAGATACATTTTAGCCGTTGGCTGAACCCCAGCGAAGCTTCGGGTATAGACCGAGAAATTTTAGCCTTTGGCTCAACCCCAGCGAAGCGTCAGGTACAGATCGAGACAGTTCATCCATTGGCACAACCCCAACAAAGCGTCGGGTACAGATCGAGACATTTCAGCCGTTGGCTCAACCCTAGAGAAGCCTCGAGAACAGACCGATACATTTCAGCCGTTGGCTCAACCCCAGCAAAGCGTCGGGTACAGACTGATACATTTCGACCGTTTGCTCTACCCCATTGAAGCGCCGGGTACAGACTGATACATTTTAGCGTTGGCTCAACCCCAGCGAAGCATCGGGTACAGACCGATACATTATAGCCGTTGGCTCAATCCCAGCGAAGCGTCGGGTTTAGACCGAGACATTTCAGCCGTTGGCTCAACCCCAGAGATGCCTCGGGTACAGAACGATACATTTCAGCTGTTGGCTTAACCCCAGCGAAGCGTCGGGTACAGACCGATACATTTCAACCGTTGGCTCAACCACGAAGCGTTGGGTACAGACCGATACATTTCAGCATTTGGCTCAACCCCAGCGAAGCGTTGGGTACAGACCGATACATTTTAGCCGTTGGCTAAACCGCAGCGAAGCGTTGGGTACAGATCGAGAAATTTTAGCAGTTGGCTTAACCCTAGCGAAGCGTCGGGTACTGATCGAGACAGTTCAGCCGTTGGCACAACCCCAACAAAGCGTCGGGTACAGATCGAGACATTTCAACCGTTGGCTCAACCCCAACGAAGCGTCGGTACAGACCGAGACATTTCAGCCATTGGCTCAACCCCAGCAATGCTTCGGGTACAGATTTAGACAGTTCAGCCATTGGCTCAACCCCTGCGAAGCGTCGGGTACAGACCGGTGACAGTTCAGTCGTTGGCTCAATCCCAGCAAAGCATCGGGTATAGACCGATACATTTCAGCCGTTGGCTCAACCCTAGCGAAGCATCGGGTACAGACAGATACATTTCAGTCGATGGCTCAATCCCAGAGAAGCGATGGGTACAGACCGATACATTTCAGCCATTGGCTTAACCTCAGATAAGCGTCGGGTACAGACCGATACATTTCAGTGTTGGCCCAACTCCAGCAAAGCGTCGGGTACAGAACGAGACATTTTAGCTATTGGCTCAACCCCAGCGAAGCTTTAGGTACAGACTGATACATTTCAGCTGTTAGGTCATCCCCAGCGAAGTGTCGGGTACAGACCGATAGATTTCAGCCATTGGCTTAACCCTTGCGAAGCGTAGGGTACAGACCGAGACATTTCAGCCATTAGCTCAACCCCAGCGAAGCGTCGGGTACAGACCGATACATTTCAGCTATTGGTTCATCTGCAGCGAAACGTCGGGTACAGACCGATAAATTTCAACCGTTGGCTCAAGCCCATGTGAAGCGTCGAGTACAGACCGAGACAGTTCACCCGTTGGCACAACCCTTACAAAGTGTCAGGTACAAACTGAGACATTTTAGTCGTTGGCTCAACCCCAACGTAGCGTCGGGTACAGACCAAGACATTTCAGCCATTGCCTCAACCCCAGCGAAGCCTCGGGTACAGACCGATACATTTCAGCTGTTGGCTCAACCCCAGCGAAGCATCGGGTACAGACCGATACATTTCAGCTGTAGGCTCAACCCCAGCGAAGCGTCGGGTATAGACCGATACATTTCTGTCGGTGGCTCAACCCCAGCGAAGCGTAGGGTACAGACCGAGACATTTTAGCCGTTGGCTCAACCCCAACGAAGCGTTGGGTATAGACCAAGGCATTTCAGCTGTTGGCTCAACCCCAGCAAAGCGTCGGGTAAAACTGAGACAGTTCAGCCATTGGCACAACCCCAGCGAAGCATCGGGTACAGACCAGTGACAGTTCAGTCGTTGGCTCAACCCTAGTAAAGCGTCGGGGTATAGACCAATACATTTCAGCCGTTGGCTCAACCCCAGCGAAGCGTCGGGTACAGACCGATACATTTCAGCCGTTTGCTCAACCCCAGAGAAGAGTCGGGTACAGACTGATACATTTTAGCGTTGGCTTAACCCCAGCTAAGCATCGGGTACAGACCGATACATTTCAGCTGTTGGCTCAATCCCAGCGAAGCGTCGGGTACAAACCGAGACATTTCAGGCGTTGGCTCAACCCCAGCGAAGCCTCAGGTACAGTCCGATATATTTTAACTGTTGGCTTAACCTCAGCGAAGTGTCGGGCACAGACCGATACATTTCAGCCGTTGGCTCAACCACAAAGCGTCGGGTACAGAATGATACATTTCAGCATTTGGCTCAACCCCAGCGAAGTGTCGAGTACAGACCGATACATTTTTGCCGTTGGGAAAACCCCAAGACAGCGTCTGGTACAGACCGAGACATTTTAGCCGTTAGCTTAACCCCATGGAAGCGTCGAGTACAGACCAAGATAGTTCAGCCATTGGCACAACCCCAACAAAGCATCGGGTACAGATCGAGATATTTCAGCCGTTGGCTCAACCCCAACGAAGCGTCGGGTATAGACCGAGACATTTCAGCAGTTGGCTCAACCCCAGCAAAGCTTTGGTACAGACCGAGATATTTCAGTCATTGGCAGAACCATTGCGAAGCGTCATGTACAGACTAGTTACAGTTCAGTCGTTGGCTCAATCCAAGCAAAGCGTCGGGGACAGACTGATACATTTCAGCCGTTGGCTCAACCCCAGCGAAGCGACGGGTACATACCGATACATTTCAGCTGTTGGCTCAACCCCAGCGAAGCGTCGGGTACAGACCGATACATTTCAGTAGTTTGCTCAACCCCAGCGAAGAGTCGGGAACAGACTGATACATTTTAGCGTTGGCTCACCCAGCGAAGCGTCGGATACAGACCGATACATTTCAGCCGTTAATTTCAATCCCAGCGAAGCGTTGGGTACAGACCGAGACATTTCAGCCGGTGGCTCAGCCCCAGCGTAGCGTTGGGTACAGACCGAGACATTTCAGCTATTGGCTAAACCCCAGCAAAGCGTCAGGTATAGATCGATACATTTTAGCTGTTGGCTCATCCCCAGCAAAGTGTCGGGTACAAACTGATACATTTCAGCAGTTGGCTCAACCCCAGCGAAGCGTCGGGTACAGACCAATACATTTCAGCGTTGGCTCAACCCTAGCAAAGCGTCAGGTACAGACCGATATATTTCAGCTGTTGGCTCAACCCCAGCGAAGCGTTGGGTACAGACCGAGACATTTCAGCCGTTGGCTCAGCCCCAGCGTAGCGTCAGGTACAGACCGAGACATTTCAGCTATTGGCTAAACCCCAGCAAAGCGTCGGGTATAGATCGATACATTTTAGCTGTTGGCTCATCCCCAGCGAAGTGTCGGGTACAGACCGATACATTTAAGCCGTTGGCTCAACCCCAGCGAAACGTCGGTACAAACCGATACATTTCAGGGTTGGCTCAACATTAGCAAAGCGTCGGGTACAGACCGATACATTTCAGCTGTTGGCTCAACCCCAGCGAAGCGTCGGGTACAGACCGAGACATTTCAGTCGTTGGCTCAGCCCCAGCGTAGCGTCAGGTACAGACCGAGACATTTCAGCTATTGGCTAAACCCCAGCAAAGCGTCGGGTATAGATCGATACATTTTAGCTGTTGGCTCATCCCCAGCGAAGTGTCGGGTACAGACCGATACATTTCAGCCGTTGGCTCTACCCCAGCGATGCGTCGGGTACAGACCGATACATTTCAGCTGTTGGCTCAACCCCAACAAAGCTTCGTTTATAGACCAATATATTTTAGCCGTTGGCTCAACCCTAGCAAAGCGTCGGGTACATACTGAGATAGTTCAGACGTTGACACAACCCCAGCAAAGCGTCGGGTACAGACCGAGACATTTCTGTCGTTGGCTTAACCCCAACGAAGTGTCGGGTATAGACCGAGACATTTCAGTCGTTGGCTTAGCCCCAATGAAGCGTCTGGTACAGACCGAGACATTTCAGCAGTTGGGTCAACCCCAGTAAAGCGTCGGGTACAGAATGAGACAGTTCAGCCGTTGGCACAACCACAGCGAAGCATTGGATACAGACCGGTGACAGTTCAGTCGTTGGCTCAACCCCAATAAAGCGTCGGGTATAGACCGATACTTTTCAGCCGTTGGCTCAACCCTAGCGAAGCGTCGGGTACAGACCGATACATTTCAGTTGTTTGCTCAACCCCAGCGAAGAGTCGGGAACAGACTGATACATTTTAGCGTTGGCTCACCCAGCGAAGCGTCGGATACAGACCGATACATTTCAGCCGTTGGTTCAATCCCAGCGAAGCTTTGGGTACAGACCGAGACATTTCAGCCGTTGGCTCAGCCGTTGGCTCAGCCCCAGCGTAGCGTCGGGTACAGACCGAGACATTTCAGCTATTGGCTAAACCCCAGCAAAGCGTCGGGTATAAATCGATACATTTTAGCTGTTGGCTCATCCCCAGCGAAGTGTCGGGTACAGACTGATACATTTCAGCCGTTGGCTCAACCCCAGCGAAGCGTCGGGTACAGACCAATACATTTCAGCGTTGGCTCAACCCTAGCAAAGCTTCGGGTACAGACCGATACATTTCAGCTGTTGGCTCAACCCCAGCGAAGCGTCGGGTACAGGCCGAGACATTTCAGCCGTTGGCTCAGCCCCAGTGTAGCGTCAGGTACAGACCGAGACATTTCAGCTATTAGCTAAACCCCAGCAAAGCGTCGGGTATAGATCAATACATTTTAGCTGATGGCTCATCCCCAGCGAAGTGTCGGGTATAGACCGATACATTTCAGCCGTTGGCTCAACCCCAGCGAAGCGTCGGGTACAGAGCAATACATTTCAGCGTTGGCTCAACCCTAGCAAAGCGTCGGGTACAGACCGATACATTTCGCTGTTGGCTCAACACCAGCGAAGCGTCGGGTACAGACCGAGACATTTCAGTCGTTGGCTCAGCCCCAGCGTAGCGTCAGGTACAAACCGAGACATTTCAGCTATTGGCTAAACCCCAGCAAAGCGTCGGGTATAGATCGATACATTTTAGCTGTTGGCTCATCCCCAGCGAAGTGTCGGGTACAGACCGATACATTTTAGCCGTTGGCTCTACCCCAGCAATGCGTCGGGTACAGACCGAGACATTTCTGCTGTTGGCTCAACCCCAGCGAAGCTTCGTTTATAGACCAATATATTTTAGCCGTTGGCTCAACCCTAGCAAAGCGTCGGGTATAGACTGAGACAGTTCAGACGTTGACATAACCCCAGCAAAGCGTCGGGTACAGACCGAGACATTTCAGCCGTTGGTTCAACCCCAATGAAGTGTCGGGTATAGACCGAGACATTTCAGCCGTTGGCTCAGCCCCAATGAAGCGTCAGTTACAGACCGAGACATTTCAGCAGTTGGCTCAACCCCAGTAAAGCGTCGAGTACAGACTGAGACAGTTCAGCCGTTGGCACAACCCCAGCGAAGCATTGGATACAGACCGATGACAGTTCAGTCGTTGGCTCAACCCCAATAAAGCGTCGGGTATAGACCGATACTTTTCAGCCGTTGGCTCAACCCCATCGAAGCGTCGTGTACAGACCGATACATTTCAGTAGTTTGCTCAACTCCAGCGAAGAGTGGGGAACAGACTGATACATTTTAGCGTTGGCTCACCCAGCGAAGCGTCGGATACAGACCGATACATTTCAGCCGTTGGTTCAATCCCAGCGAAGCGTTGGGTACAAACCGAGACATTTTAGCCATTGGCTCAACCCCAGCGAAGGCTCGGGTACAGACCGATACATTTCAGCTGTTGGCTCAACCACAGCTAAGCGTCTGGTACAGACTAATACATTTCAGCCATTGGCTCAACCACGAAGCTTCGGTACAGACCGATACATTTCAACATTTGGCTCAACCCCAGCGAAGCGTCGGGTACAGACCAAGAAATTTTAGCCGTTAGCTCAACCCCAACGAAGCGTCAGGTACAGACCGAGATAGTTCAGCCGTTGTCACAACCCCAATAAAGTGTCGGGTACAGATCGAGACATTTCAGCCTTTGGCTCAATCCCAACGAAGCGTCGGGTACAGACCGAGACAGTTCAGCCGTTGGCTCAACCCCATTAAAGCGTCAGGTACAGACCGGTGACAGTTCAATCGTTGGCTAAACCCCAGCAAAGCATCGGGTATAGACCGATACATTTCAGCCGTTGTCTCAACCACAGCGAAGCCTCGGATACAGACAGATACATTTCAGCCGTTGGCTCAATCCCAGCTAAGGGTCGGGTACAGACCGATACATTTCAACCGTTGGCTCAACCCCAGCGAAGCGTCGGGTACAGACCGATACATTTCAGCGTTGGCTCAACCCTAGTGAAGCGTCGGGTAAAGACCGAGACATTTCAGCCGTTGGCACAATCCCAGCGAACCGTCGGGTACAGACCGAGATATTTCAACTGTTGGCTCAACCCCAGCGAAGTGTCGGGTATAGACCGATACATTTTAGCTGTTGGCTCAACCCTAGCGAAGCATCGGGTACTGACCAATACATTTTAGCCGTTGGCCCAACCACGAAGCGTCGGGTACAGCCTTATACATTTCAGCATTTGGCTCAACCCCAGCTAAGCGTCGGGTATAGACCGATATATTTTAGCCGTTGGCTGAACCCCAGCGAAGCGTCGGGTACAGACCGAAACATTTTAGCCATTGGCTCAACCCCCGCGAAGCGTCGGGTACATACCGAGACAGTTCAGCCGTTAGCATAACCCCAACAAAGCGTCGGGTACAGATCGAGACATTTTAGCCATTAGCACAACCCCAACGAAGTGTCGGGTACAGACCGAGACATATCAGCCGTTGGCTCAACCCCAACAAAGCTTCGGGTACAGACTGAGACAGTTCAGCCATTGGCACAACCGCTGCGAAGAGTCAGGTACAGACCGGTGACAGTTCAATCGTTGGCTTAACCCCAGCAAAGCATCGGGTGTAGAACGATACATTTCAGCCGTTGGCTCAACCCCAGCGAAGCATCGGGTACAGACAGAAATATTTCAGCCGTTGGCTCAATCCCAGCAAAGCATCGGGGTACAGACCAATACATTTCAGCCGTTGGCTTAACCTCAGCAAAGCGTCGGGTACAGACCGATACATTTCAGCGTTGGCTCAACCCCAGGGAAGCGTCGGGTACAGACCGATACATTTCAGCTGTTGGCTCATCCCCAGCGAAGCGACGGGTACAGACCGATACATTTCAGCCGTTGGGTCAACCCCAGCGAAGCTTCGGGTACAGATCGAGACAGTTCAGCCGTTAGCACAACCCTTACAAAGCGTCGGGTACAGACCAAGACTTTTTAGCCGTTGGCTCAATCCCAACGAAGCGTCGGGTATAGACCGAGACATTTCAGCCGTTGGCTCAACCCTAGTGAAGCCTCATGTATAGACCGATACATTTCAGCTGTTTGCTCAACCCCAGCGAAGCGTCGGGTACAGACCGAGACATTTTAGCTATTGGCTCAACCCCAGCGAAGCGTCGGGTACAGACCGATACATTTCAGCTGTTGGCTCAACCCCAGCGAAGCGTCGGGTAGACACTGATACATTTTGCCGTAGGCTCAACACCAGCGAAGCGTTGGGTACAGACCGAGACATTTCAGCAGTTGGCTAAACCCCACCAAAGCGTCGGGTACAGACCGATACATTTTAGCTGTTGGCTCAACCCTAGCGAAGCGTCGGGTACAGACCGAGACATTTCAGCCATTGGCTCAACCCCAGCGAAGCGTAGGGTACGGACCGAGACATTTCAGCTGTTGGCTCAACCCCAGCGAAGCGTCAGGTACAGACCGATACATTTTAGCTGTTGGCTCATCCCCAGCGATGTGTCAGGTTCAGACCGATACATTTTAGCTCTTGGCTCAACCACAGCGAAGCGTCGGGTATAGATCGAGACATTTCAGCCGTTGGCTCAACCCCAGTGAAGCGTCGGGTACAGACCGATACATTTGAGCTGTTGGCTCAACCCCAGCGAAGATTCAGGTACAAACCGATACATTTTAGCCGTTGGCTCAACCCCAGCGAAGCATCGGGTATAGACCGATACATTTCAGCCGTTAGCTCAACCCTAGCGAAGCGTCGGGTACAGACCGTTACATTTCAGCGTTGGTTCAACCCCAGTGAAGCATCGGGAATAGACCGAGACATTTCAGCCGTTGGCTCAACCCCAGCAAAGTGTTAGGTACAGACCGAGACAGTTTAGCCTTTGACACAACCCCAAAAAAGCGTCGGGTATGGACCGGGACATTTTAGCAGTTGGCACAACTCCAGCGAAGTGTCGGGTACATACCGATACATTTCAACCGTTGGCTTAACCCCAGCGAAGCGTCGGGTACAGACCGAGACAGTTCAGCCGTTGGCACAACCCCTACAAAGCGTCGGGTCCAGACCGAGACATTTCAGCCTTTGGCTCAACCTCGATGAAGCGTTGGGTACAGACTGAGACATTTCAGTCGTTGGCTCAACCCCAGCGAAGCCTTGGGTACAGATCGATAAATTTCAGCTGTTGGCTCAACCCCAGCGAAGCATCGGGTACAGACTGATACATTCCAGCTGTAGGCTCAACCCCAGCGAAGCGTCGGGTACAGATCGATACATTTCTACCATTGGCTCAACCCCAGCGAAGCGTCGGGTACAAATCGATACATTTCTGCTGTTGGCTCAACCCTAGCGAAGCGTCGTGTACGGACCGAGACATTTCAGCCGTTGGCTCAACCCCAGCGAAGCGTCGGGTACAGACCGAGACATTTCAGCTTTTGGCTCAACCCCAGCGAAGTGTCGGGAAACAGACCGATACATTTTAGCTATTGGCTCATCCCCAGCGAAGTGTCAGGTACAGGCCGATACATTTCAGCCCTTGGCTCAACCCCAGCGAAGCATAAGATACAGACCGAGATATTTCAGCAGTTGGCTCAACCCCAGCGAAGCGTCGGGTACAGACCGATACATTTCTGTCGTTGGCTCACCCCCAGCGAAGCGTCGGGTACAGACCGAGACATTTCAGCCGTTGGCACAACCCCAGCAAAGCGACGGGTACAGACCAAGACATTTCAGCTGTTGGCTCAACCCTAGTGAAGCGTCGGGTACAGACCGAGACATTTCAGCCGTTGGCTCAACCCCAGCGAAGCGACGGGTACAGGCCGAGACATTTCAGCTGTTGGCTCAACCCCAGCGAAGCGTCGGGTACAGACTAAGACAGTTCATCCATTGGCACAACCCCAGCGAAGCGTCGGGTACAGACCGTTGACAGTTCAATCGTTGGCTCAACCCTAGCAAAGCATTGGGTATATACCGATACATTTCAGTCGTTGGCTCAACCCCAGCAAAGCATCGGGTACAGACAGATATATTTCAGCCGTTGGCTCAACACTAGCGAAGCGTCGGGTATAGACCGATCCATTTCAGCCGTTGGCTCAATCCCAGCGAAGCGTCGGGTACATATCGAGACATTTCAGCCGTTGGCTTAACCCCAGCAAAGCCTCGGGTTCAGACCGATACATTTTAGCTTTTGGCTCAACCCCAGCGAAGTGTCGGGTACTGACAGATACATTTCAGCCATTGGCTCAACCCAAACGAAGCGTCGGGTATAGACCGATACATTTCAGCCATTAGCTCAATCCCAGCAAAGTGTCGAGTACAGACCAAGACATTTCTACCGTTAGCTCAACCCCAGCGAAGCATCGGGTACAGACCGAGACATTTTAGCTATTGGCTCAACCCCAGCGAAGCGTCGTGTATAGACCAATACATTTCAGCTATTGGCTCATCCGCAGCGAAGTGTCGAGTGTAGACCGATACATTTCAGCGGTTGGCTAATCCGCAGCGAAGTGTCGGGTACAGACCGATACATTTCAGCCGTTGTCTCAACCCCAGCGAAGCTTCAGGTACAGACCGATACATTTTAGCTATTGGCTAAACCCCAGAGAAGATGCAGGTACAGATCGAGACATTTTAGCTGTTGGTTCATCCCCAGCGAAGCATTGGGTACAGACCGAGACATTTTAGCTGTTGGCCCAACCCCAGCGAAGCATCTAGTACAGACCGATACATTTCAGTCGTTGGCCCAACCCTAGCAAAGCGTAGGGTACATACCGAGACATTTCAGCCATTGGCTCAACCCCAGCGATGCGTCGGGTACAGACCGATACATTTCAGCTATTGGCTTAACCTCAGTGAAGCGTCGGGTACAGATCGATACATTTCAGCTGTTGGCTCAACCCCAGCGAAGCGTCGGGTATAGACCGATACATTTCAGCCGTTGGCACAACCCCAGTGAAGCGTCTGGTACAGACCGAGACAGTTCAGCTGTTGGCACAACCCTAACAAAGTGTCGGGTATAGACCGTGACATTTCAGCTGTTGGCTCAACCCAAACAAAGCGTCGGGTACAGACCGAGTCATTTCAGCCGTTGGCTCAACTCCAAAGAAGAGTCGGGTAAAGACCGAGACATTTCAGCCATTGGCCCAACCCCAATGAAGCGTCGGGTAAAGACCGAGACATTTCAGCGATTGGCTCAACCCCAACGAAGCGTCGGGTATAGACCGAGACATTTCAGCTGTTGACTCAACCCCAGCGAAGCGTCGGGTACAGACCGATACATTTCAGCAGTTGGCTCATCCCCAGAGAAGTGTCGGTTACAGACCGATACATTTCAGCCGTTGGCTAAACCCCAACGAAGCATCGGGTACAGACCGAGATATTTCAGCCGATGGCTAAACCCCAACGAAGCGTCGGGTACAGACCGAGACATTTTAGCCGTTGGCTCAACCCCAGCAAAGCGTCGGGTACAGATTGAGACATTTCAGCTGTTGGCTAAACCCCAGCGAAGCCTTCGGTACAGACCGATACATTTTGGCCATTGGCTCAACCCCAGCGAAGCGTCGGGTACAAACCGATAAATTTCAGCCATTGGTTGAACCCCAGCGAAGTGTCGGGTACAGACCGAGACATTTAGGCAGTTGGCACAACCCCAGCGAAGCGTAGGGTACAGACCGAGACAGTTCAGCCGTTGGCACAACCCCAACAAAGCGTCGGGTACAGACCGAGACATTTTAGCAGTTGGCTCAACCCCAACGAAGCGTCGGGTACAGATCGAGACATTTCAGCCGTTGGCTCAACCCTAGCAAAGCGTCGGGTATAGACCGAGACATTGCAGCTATTTGCTCAACCTCAGCGAAGCGTCGGGTACAGACCTATACATTCCAGCTGTTGGCTCAACGCCAGCGAAGTGTCGGGTACAGACCTAGTCATTTCAGCCGTTGGCACAACCCCAACGAAGCATCGAGTAAAGACCGAGACATTTCAGCCGTTGGATAAACCCCAACGAAGCGTCGGGTAAAGACCGAGACATTTCAGCCGTTGGCTCAACCCCAACGAAGCGTCGGGTATAGACCGAGACATTTCAGCTGTTGGCTCAACCCTAGCGAAGCGTCGGGTATAGACCGATACATTTCAGTTATTGGCTCATCCCTAGAGAAGTGTCGGGTACAGACCGATACATTTCAGCCTTTGGTTAAACCCCAACGAAGTATCGAGTACAGACCGAGACATTTCAGTATTTGGCTAAACCCCAACGAAGCGTCGGGTATAGACCGAGACATTTCAGCCGTTGGCTTAACCCCAGCGAAGCGTCGGGTACAGACCGAGATATTTCAGCTGTTGGCTAAATCCCAGCGAAGCCTCGGGTACAGATCGATGCTTTTCAGCTGTTGGCTCAACCCCAGCGAAGTGTCGGGTATAGACCGATACATTTCAGCCGTTAGCTCAACCCTAGCGAAGCGTAAGGTATAGAACGATACATTTTAGCCATTGGCTCAACCCCACCGAAGCGTCGGGTACAGACCGATACATTTCAGCCGTTGGCTAAACCCCAGCGAAGCGTCGGGTACAGACCGAGACATTTCGGCAGTTGGCTCAACCCCAGTGAAGCGTCGGGTACAGACCGAGATAGTTCAGCAGTTGCCACAACCCCAACAAAGCATCGGGTACAGACCGAGACATTTCAGCCGTTGGCTCAACCCCAACGAAGGGTCGGGTACAGACCGAGACATTTCAACCGTTGGCTTAACCCCAGCAAAGCGTCGGGTACAGACCGAGACATTTTAGCTGTTGGCTCAACCTTAGCAAAGCGTCGGGTACAGAGTGATACATTTCAGCTGTTGGCTCAACCCCAGCGAAGTGTCGGGTACAGACCGATACATTTCAGCTGTTGGCTCAACCCCAGCAAAGCGTCAGGTACTGACCGAGACATTTTAGCCGTTGGCTGAACCCTAGCAAAGCGTCGGGTACCGAACGAGACCTTTCAGCTATTGGCTTAACCCCAGCGAAGTGTCGGGTACAGACCGAGACATTTCAGTCGTTGGCTCATCCCAGCGAAGCGTCGGGTACAGACCGAGACATTTCAGCTATTGGCTCAACCCCAGCGAAACACCGGGTACAGACCGAGACATTTTAGCAGTTGGCTCAACCCCAGCAAAACGTCGGGTACAAACCGATACATTTCAGCCTTTGGCTCAACCCCAGCGAAGCGTCGGGTACAGACCGATACATTTCAGTGTTGGTTCAACCCTAGCAAAGCGTCGGGTACATACCGAGACATTTCAGCCGTTGGCATAACCCCAGCGAAGCGTTGGTTACAGACCGAGACAGCTCAGCCGTTGACATAACCCAATCAAAGTGTCGGGTACAGACCGAGACATTTCAGCCGTTGGCTCAACCCCAACGGAGCGTCGGGTATAGAACGAGACATTTCAACCGTTGGCTCAACCCCAATGAAGCGTCAAGTATAGACCGAGACATTTTAGCCGTTGGCTCAACCCCAGCGAAGTGTTGGGTACAGACTGAGACAGTTCAGCCTTTGGCAGAACCCCAGCGAAGCGTCGGGTACAGACCGGTGACAGTTCAACTGTTGGCTCAACCCCAACGAGACATTGGAAGGGATCCGGTGACAGATGCTACATATTAATCCATCCTCAATGATGGAATCTTTTATACAAATCTTTAGAAGGGAGCACCAAGAAGGATTGGTGATTCAAACCCCCTGTTTCAAATTACAGGTGTAAATTATCGTCAAGATAAACACCAGAAATGCCCACTGAGGTAAATCTACAACAAAGATATATCCCCAGAGGAGGGCATTCAGAAATACGCAATGGCATAAACCGAAAGAAATATGCTGCAACAAAGAATATCGACGAATGAGGGAAAACCCTTGGTCTCAAACCAAGAATTCACCTAGGCTATCATGGGTAATGTCATCCCCAGCAAAAAGTGATGAAAACAGTTAACGGTAGCCTATTAGTTACATCCTCAGCAGAACAAGATAACAGTCTAACTTTGATAACCTGTCAGTGGTTATCCTACCAGTACTCGTCAGACAGGGCAGCCATGTGGGTTATCACAGGTGACGTTATCCCCAACAAAAAATAATATAATCAAATCCGTGAAAACCCTACCCCCTCAAAGGTATCTAACATTCATTGCATATCATGCCATGCATTGCATCCCCTTTGCCTGTGCATTTCCCGTGTCTACTAATCGTTATCCTGTCCATTTCATTGCATTGCATAAATATGATAAAAAGGGGCATCTGTAGACACTCAAAATTTTCTTTCCCTGTTACTAACAATGTAGGGGGCAAAATTGTCTTTTTAAATTAACCCCGGTCTCAATACCGGACCATCAACTCAACCTCGGTCTCAATACAGGGCCATCAAATCAACACTGGTCTTAATACTGGGTCATCAACTCAACCCCTGTCTCAATACCGGGTCATCAACTCAACCCCAGTCTCAATA
This sequence comes from Panax stipuleanatus, assembly GCA_020205555.1. Taxonomy (NCBI): domain Eukaryota; kingdom Viridiplantae; phylum Streptophyta; class Magnoliopsida; order Apiales; family Araliaceae; genus Panax; species Panax stipuleanatus. Next base: position 58,445,580 of record CM035125.1, read on the forward strand.
CCGGGCCATCAACAAAACCCCAGTCTCAATACTGGGCCATCATCTCAACCCCGGTCTCAATACCAGGTCACCAACTCAACCCCGGTCTCAATACCGGGTCATCAACTCAGCCCCAATCTCAACTCAGGAGGTACAGGTCAGCCCCAGTCTCAACTCGGGAGGTACAGGTCAGCCCCGATCTCAACCCAAGAGGTACAGGTCAGCCCCGGTCTTAACCCGGAAGGTACAGATAAGCCCCGGTCTCAACCCAAAAGGTACAGATCAGCCTCAATCTCAAACCAGGAGGTACAGGTCAGCCCCGGTCTCAATCTGGAGGTACAGGTCAGCCCCGGTCTCAACCCAGGAGGTACAGGTCAGCCCCGGTCTCAACCCGGGAGGTACAGATCAGCCCTGGTCTCAACCCTGGAAGTACAGGTCATCCCCGATCTCAACCCGGGAGGTCAGGTCAATTTCAGAACCAATCCTGAAGCATCACAACATTTCCAGAGAAAAACTTAGAGCGACCAAGTCAACCTCAGAGATTACACTGAGGACAAATAGACTCTAATGGGATCCAAATCTTGGAAACAGCCCCAGGAAGTCAACAAAAGGCCATGCCGACACTGAAGGCAACCCCGGAAGGGGAAAATAGTCATTTTACCAACTCTAAGAAGATTCGGTCAAACTCAAGCCGAATTGATGCCACCAAGGTCAGAACGAACCATAGCGATGATCCCGAGTGCAAAAAGCGCAAGACAACTCAACGGATAAACTGCGGAGAATCGAAGACCTGGTTATGAGCCCATCTTCTTGGACCCGAAAATGTTTTATCCCATGTCATTGTGACACTCTCGGCGAGGGCTTTTCGAAAAGGTATAGCACGCCTCAAACGAACGCTCCGATTAAAAGTTAGAAAGTTTCAAATCAGACCTCGCGTTGCTCAGAGTGCACGTACTTCGAGATGACTAGACCCTCCATGTGGGCCCTACCACGTGGAGCTGCACCTCTACCTGCGGCAGCAGCAGGTAAAGTGGAGGCTCTCTGGCCTATATATAGAGGTGCACCCCTCTCTCATTTTAAGAATTCAGAAACGCTCCGAACCCTTACCCATTTGGTTTTTTGTCTATTTTCTTGTCTTTCAACCCCAAAAATTTTCACTCAAACACATAGATATACCCACATACTACCACATATCAGAAAATAACCAGTAGATTCGGACGTGTAAAGCCTACGATTTGGCAAAAAGCCCGTGTAGCAGTCCATTGTGAGTATTTTTACGATCAGCAATTCAATACTACTTCTTTACACTATTTTACACTTGCACATCAAATTTTATTTTCTAAATATGTCCAGAACTCAGTTCCGTGGCCTTTTTGTAAACTTTTGGTACATTTTAGTTCCTAAACGCATTTTTTGGCATTTCTACAACTCGGATTGACGATCCGTCGCTTTCGGCAGCTTTTATATACTTGCATCTTCGTTATTAGCAACTTCGCTGGACTGGGTTTACTTCCCAGTACGGGATTGGCTTTTTTTGTATATATTTAAATGTATATGTACTAACTTTTCAAATTTGTCAAGCCCGAATGTCAAATTTATGGTAGTTTTCTGCTTTTATATATAAATATGCATATATAAGCAGCCTTCACCACACTGGGTTCTCTTCCTAGTCTTGGTTGACTACTTTTTTGTCTATATATATATTTACATTCTAGTTTGACCTGGATCATTCTGTGGCCTTTTTACTATTTTTGCAACATTCATCATACTGGGTTATCTTCCTAGTCCTGGTTGACTACATTTATGTAAATATTTATATTTCAGTCCGAGCGCAGGCGTGAAACCCCATTGCCCTTTTTACTGTTTTATATATATATTTTTTAATTCTGTTCAGCCTAGATCTTTCCATGGCTTTTATACAGCTTTTATAAGCATATATATATATATATATATTAATTCCAGTCTGGGCACCAGTATGAAAATCCATCGCCCTTTACAGCTTTCATATATATATAATTGTATATATATTGCTTTACTTGCTTTTATTAAATTATTGCTTTAAATATTTATTTTATATAAATCGGCACTGACATAACTGTGGGCGAACTAGATTTATTTAAATCTCGCCAACTCTAGCTTTCAAATGGTTCAAAATGGGTACAGACGGAACCGAAAAGCTAGAATGGCTGAGATTTATTTAAATCTAGCATTTTTCTAGTTTTAGTTATAAAAGCAACCTCGCGACCCTTAAATCACTATCTAGTGGGAACGAGACGCTTTGGATTAGCGCTATCCAGGATTTACTGATGGATCCTTGGCCATTATAGCGTTTGGATATATTTCTGTACAAATTTGAGTTGTGAAGGTTTATTGGCCTCCCTATGTGAGCCTAGGAATCGTGGGATTCATGATCCAACTGATCAGAATCTGATTCCCACGATGGACAAACTCCACTTTACAAATGTATCCTACCAGTTTTTCTGTAAAAATGTACATACAAAAGACCTTAAAACAGTTATCCGGATTTAAGGTCTCAACATAGTAAAAATATAGTTTGTCGTATCAGAATCCCTCCGATGGCTATCATGCCCATGAGGAGACCGACACTTGTATATATGTTGTGGTCGAGGATGCATCGCAGCCCAAAAATTACCATTCAAAATTGTGCCTTAAGGCTGAAAAAGATAAAACTTAAGTATCAATATGCTTCAATTCCTATGTTAGCGTAAGGGTTTGAAAACCTTCTTTCAAAACATCATGCAATAAACTTTTCGAAAAAAGAACTTTTGTAAAATCAAATCAAACACTTTTGCAAATCAAATCAAAGACTTTTTACAATCCAAATCAAACCTTTCGTATATAGCTTCAACGATGCATAGACATGTTTTCCATCAAATATAGGCTCAATTTCAAGCAGCATTCACACACACACACTTTAGTTTTAAAGGGAAATATTGAAAAGATGCGGTAACGTGTTTACACGGGAGTTGTGGGGTGCCTAACACCTTCCCCACACTTAACCAAGCTTCCGAACTCAAAACTTTGTTTTCAAAGATCAAGTTTCGACAGTGTCCAGCAATTGGGCCTCCTTTCAAACAAAACTCGATTGAGTTGGTACAACCATTTCAAATCTACCAACTGGCGACTCTGTAAAACGTTCAAATCGTCGACATAATACATGTTGGATTTTTCCTAAAAAACCCTTCAAAACCATTTTCGCAATAAAAAGAGTAAGGGTAGAGATAACTTAGGAAGAGAGAAAGATCTGGGTTGTGACCCGACCCGCGAATTTTTTCCCGACGTTGACAGTTCAATTTCGTGGTCTTTGTTACTCTGACAAGTAATCCCTAGGGGATGTCTTGACACCTAGCGCCCTAAAGCCTTTGGGAGTCGTTGGCCAAAAGTCCGTTACACGGAAAGTATTGAAAAGCCTAAGGAAATTGAGCATTGCACAAGTCAAACTTGAGAAATAATTAGTGAGATGGAGCATTAAAATGCACTCACTTAGTATAAAGAGCTTGTTTCAAAATGTAGATTTCCCCCGTATTTATGTGTATGTGATGATTAAAGTACAAGTCTGGTTTTAGATGTTTTACATGTGTATGAATTTATCTAAGTTATTCATTGTTATTATTGGCGTCATGTTAGACACACACACATAGAAACATGCAAATCTTATATTTGTGAGGTGAGGATGTGAGAAGTTAAGGTAACGCATGATGTGATATTGATGTCATAATAGTTGTTGATCTCTAAGGCATATGATTCGTCTAACTAACTTGGTTATTGTTCGATCTCTGTAGTTGCATTCATTTTAGTTTAGTATTAGTATCATTGTGTTTGCTTGAGGACAAGCAATGGTTCAAGTTTGGGGGAATTTGATGGGTAGGTTCAAAACCTATGATTTAATCTCATTTCGCTTGTTCTATTGTAAGTTTTTAAGTATTGTTCGTATTACTTTTGGTGTTTTATGTTTATGGTGCAGGTATGCAGGCTGGAGTTGGATTTATGTGAAAAGGGATGAAGTATGGACAGATCTGATGGAGAAGCGCTGACCGTGCCCTAGCTATGGTAATTGAGAGGAAGAGATTCTGCATAAGGAACACTGACAGCGTAGCCGAAAGAGGGATTGAAGCGCTGACCGCTCTGGATCGAGACCAAGTTCCTGCATACCAGGCGCGGACCGCACGGCTGTGAGAAGAGACCAAGCGCTGACCGCGCGTGTCTGACGGGATTGACCAGATTTAGTTATTTTAAAATACAAAGTTGATTAGAAAAGGGATTGCAGACTTGCCTTATTGTACTAGGATTTTGATAGACTATTTATATGAGTTGTTTTCTTAGGTTTTAATCATATTGGATCTTATATTTCATCTCTCATCTTGGAACTAGAAGGAGGCTATTGATTCATCAAATCATGTCAGGCTAAGTTCTTTTATTCAATTCTGAAGGGATGTTGAACCTTATTATCAATTAATGGTTTGATTATTTTATATTATTTATTCTTTCATATTGAGATTTATTCTGCTGATCTACATAAACTTTCAGGTATGTTATTCAATTGACTAATTTGGTTTCTGCAGGATTAAATTAGTAAATTGATATCATCTGCTAGATTAAGATATATATTAAGCAAACGATGTATGTCTAATCATAAGTAGCAATTAATGATATTTGATTATGGTCAAGCTTTTGAATATTGTTAAGGTTTTCAGAAGACAAGTTAAATAATTCCTAATTGTGTAATTATTGCTTGGAATAATCTAATTCTTATTCTTCATGCTTCTGTCATATTAAATCTAGATTGATAGTTCTAGTTAGGATCTTTTGTTGGCGATCGTCGCATTAGATTTACACTTAATGAGAGTCTCGGGTAATTTACGATCGCGATTATCTAGGGTTATTAATCTCATTGAAAGGGTAAATAGTGTAATCACTTGGTTAATCCATAATTGTGAAAAGGGGATACTAAACTAAAGAATTGAAGCTTTTTACTCATTGATATTTTCTTTAAATTCACTTTCATTAGTTAAAATGTTCAAACTAAAAAGCCCCAATTTATTGGAAATACTTGGATAGATATTAAACATAATATTCTCCGTGGGATCGATCCTTGCTTATTACTATACTAATTCTTGAGTTAGTGGAATAGAAGTAAGGTAAATTTTCTAGTGTTAGACGAAAGCTACCAATATGGAATAAGCTTCATTTGATCACGTTTAAGTTGATTCTTAGGGCATTGATACGAGCCAAATTTGTCACCCTTAACAACAGGGGCGACATTAATGGAGCAATTTTGCATGTTGTATTTGTTAAGAACTTTGTCAATATAAGATCTTTGGGACAATCCTAATATCCCGCGAGACCTATCTCGATGAATTTCAATACGTATAATATAAGAGGCTTCACCGAGATCCTTCATATTGAAATTTCCAGAAAGGAAACGTTTGGTCTCATGCAACATATCTAAGTTATTACTTGCAAGTAGTATATCATCAACATACAAAACAAGAATAATAAATTTACTCCCACTAACCTTCAAGTATATGCATTGATCCACTATATTTTTCTTTAAATCAAAAGTACTCATCACCTCATAAAACTTAAGATACCATTGTCGAGAAGCTTGTTTGAACCCATATACGGACTTCTTAAGTCTACATACCATATGTTCCTTGCCTTTAACCAAAAAACCTTTTGGTTGTGCCATATAGACATTCTCATGCAATTTAGCATTAAGGAATGCATTTTTAACATTCATCTGATGTAACTCTAAATCATAATGAACTACTAAAGCCATGACTATTCTAAATGAATCTTTCCTGGATATTGGAGAGAAAGTTTCATTATAATCCACACCTTCCTTTTGAGTGAAACCCTTAGCAACCAATCGAGCTTTATACCTTTCAACGTTTTCTTTAGGATTTAATTTGGTCTTATAAATCCACTTGCAACCAACAGGTTTAATACCTTTTGGTAATTCTTCATGATCCCAAACGTTATTAAGCTCTATTGATTTCAACTCATTATTCATGGCTTCAAGCCATTGAGTTGATTGAGCACTCATAATGGCCTCTTTATAGGAGATAGGATCATTAATCTTACTTGAATCATAGTGAATCTCATTAAGATAGGTTATAAAATCATCAAAATTAACAGGTTTTTTAGGTCTTTCGAACCTACGTAAAGGTTGCACAATTTTAAGAATATGATTTTCAATAATGTGGGGTTCGACATTAGGTGGTGGCTCAGCTATCTTAGGGGCATCATTCGCCTCAATAGGAGGTTGTTATGCCTCACCCTCTTGAATTACATGATTAGAAACATAAATCCTGTTTCCTTCAAGATCAATTGTTCTAGGCTCACCACTCCCACTTAAATCACCATTCTCTAAAAACTCTGCATGCCTTGTCTCAACAATTCTAGTGGTATGAGAGGGACAGTAAAATTGAAAAATCTTAGATCTATCAGGATATCCAATAAAATGGCAACTAATGGTTTTAGAGTCAAGTTTCTTTATTTTTGGATTAAAAAACTTAGCCTCGGCTAGACAGTCCCACACCTGTAAGTATTTTAAACGAGGTTTCCTACCTGTCCAAATTTCATAAGGAGTGTTAGGGACAGATTTACTAGGAACCCGATTTAAAATATGAACAGCTGTCTTTAATGCCTTAATCCACAAAAACACAGGTAAGTTAGAATTGCATAACATACTACGTATCATATCCATATAGGTATGATTTCGCCTCTCAGCTACACCATTCTGCTGCGGTGTACTAGGCATTATATACTGAGCGACGATTTTATTTTCTTGACAAAATAAGACAAATGGGCCAGGACTATGACCTGTATCGGAGTGTTTACCATAATACTCCCTGCCTCTATCTGATCTCAGTACTTTAATTTTTCGATCAAGTTAATTTTCAACTTCAGCCTTGAAAATTTTAAACATATTTAGTGATTCAGATTTTTCATTAATCAGGTAGACATAAGTATAACGAGAATAGTCATTGTGATGCCCCCACAGAATAGGTCCAGTCAACCCAACCCATCCTAAGTCGCCAAATACATGGTACAGAATTCAAATACAAACTTTATATCACACGGTCGTGCAAAATACGACCACACAACTGTGAGTGTCAATACAAATATGTAGAAAATATTAACATTCAAACTAAGTCCTCATTACAATTATTCTCACACTATTTATTAAAAATAGTGAGGACTACTACTGCTCTAACTCGGACCATCACTCTGTCCCCCGACTAGTTCCTACGACATTCTCATTTCCTGAAGAGGACAATAGATGAAAAGGGTGAGTTCAACTAGCCCAGTAAAGAATATTATGACTAAGATAATGAAAAATAAATTATCGTTAGTCTTCAATAATTTAGATAAAATATTATTGACAACAAGTTTTAGATCAATATTCGCAGCGGAAATAACAATTCATTAGAAGAGTTAAGCAGAGAATGAAGTCTACTATCTTCTATGATTTAAAAGTTCATCATCAATATTTTATCCCTGTAACATCAATCAATATACATCTCAAATCAAATATTCATCTTTGCACTACGGGCCAAAGATATTCATTTGTATCACCAGTGGTCATGTTCATCTCAAAACCTGTCCATCTTTGCACTACGGCCAAAGATATTCATCAGGTAATCATTCATCTTTGCTCTACAGACCAAAGATATTCAGTTATATCACCTTTTAGGACTGAGGATGATGAAAAATAATATAAATAACGAATCTAGTGAAATAAAGGACAAGATTAAGGATTCGTATTTTAGTTTATTCAAGTTCAAGAATATTCCATAATAATACTTTGTGGAGCAAAATTCAAGAATAAAGCTCAAAACTTAGATCTAATCAAAGATAGTAACCATAACAGACAATTTGGACAAATAGAAAAAAAAAATTAGTTTTTTCGTGAATAGTGTCGTATACGTGAATAGTAACCCCGATGGAAAATGTAAGAATTTCATAATAAAATCCATGCCAATATTTTTGTATAATGATATTGAAAAGAATAACATCATTTACGAAAAAAAATAACATCCCTTACCACAAAAGAATAGTACTTCTGACTGGAATATCGGATATAAAGCTGAAGAAAACTTGCACAGAATAGCAACACTCAAAGTATCTAAATACTCACAAAAATACGCTAGATATTATAGAGAGAGAAAATTTCTGATTTTGATCTTATTTTCAATTCTAACCTAAGCACCCTATTTATAGGAAAAGCTTAGGATGCCAAAGTAGACTTTTTAATAAAATAATATTTTAAAAAAAAAAAATCCAGCCGCATCAAAAGCCATCAACCACCAGTGGGGCCCACCTCCCATTAAAAAAATATTTATTTTCCAAAACTTCAATAATTCATAATAAATAGCCCTTTTGTCAGAAAAATACAAATTCTATGTTCTTTCCATAGAAAATTTAATTCTCTACAACTTTGTAGAATGAAGTTTTTCCAAATTCCAAACATAAAATATCCGAATTTTATAAACGGATAATTTTTCACACCAAAATACTGATAAAAATACATCAACAGTAATTCCTTCTTTTATATCCACAAAATAAATATTTCCTTATCATATAAATTAATAATTAATTATTCACAAATAATATTACAGAACTACAATATTGACAACCAGGTCGTTCCTAGGAAAGAGGGGGCCTTCCGATAAGGATTTCTTCTTACTAGCGCGCAATTAAATAACCCCTCCTAGACAGAACTTCCTTAGACATTGTCAATAATGCTATCTAATAATATTATTCAAATAATATGAATTATTGAGTTGATAATGTGAAATACTGTGCAGTGACAATTATTGAATCAATAATACAAAATATCAATGGTAGCAATTATTGAATCAATCATATAAAATATCAACGTAACAATTATTGAGTCAATAATATAAAGTATCAACGTAGCAATTATTGAGTCAATAATATAAAATATCAACGTAGCAATTATTGAGTCAATAATATAAAATATCAACGTAGCAATTGAGTAAGTGCCTTTTTACGTAAGAATCAATAATTCGAAATACTGTGCAATACCGTGTGCTACTGTGCAACACCGCGTATTACTGTATTTTAACCACTGGGTATTTCAACAGTACTAACGGTAACAACTACGTCGTTATTTTATAAAAAGGTTATTTCTGTCGCTTTCTATTCCAACAGTTATTACGTTGTGGGGCCCACAAATAGCTGCGCCGTCGTACGAATATTCCCTGACAACAAGAATATTCTACGACCAAATGAATATTCCCCGACAACAATGAATATTTTATAACCACTTGCTTATTTTGAAATATTTGCACATTTCACCTATAATTTTTCACATTTATCAAATCAACACCTTACCATTTTGAAATAATATATAAAGAAAATTAAATCTTTATTTATAAAATTCGGGGTCTTAAAGTCATCAATGAACGTAATGAAAGATTTGTGTCCACCAATTCTTGGAGAAAATGGTCCACATATATCAGTGTGAATCACCTCAAGAAATGCACCACTTCTAGTGGCTCCTTTCTTATTACCTTTCACAAATTTTCTTTTAATACATTCAATACAATGGTCAAGATCAGAAAAATCTAGTAAATGAAGAATTCCATCCTTTATAAGATGTTGCATTCTATCTTTTGAAATATGGCCTAAGCGTTTATGCCACAATTTTGAAGAATTCTCATTATCTAGTTTTCTCTTATTTTCACTTTTAGAGGTACTTTCTGCCACATTCATTGTTAACAAGGATTCAGCAAAGACATTATCTAAATTTAACTTATATAGGTTTCCCTCTAAAGAGCCAGAACCAATAACATCAGAGTAATGATAAATAATTATTTTAATATTCCCAAACTTAAACGAAAAACCATCAACGTCAAGTTTAGATACAGAAATTAAATTCCATGTCATACTGGAAACATAAAGAGTATCATATAAATACAAGGTGAAACCACTCTCCAAAACTAAAGGAAGAGTTCCTATAGCTTCAACTTGTATAGACTCTCCATTGCCAACTTTAATGGTTCTTTCCACCTTTTGGAGTTTCTTCTTTGAAAGGAATCCATGCAATGAATTAGTAATGTGAACCATAGCACCAGTGTCAAGCCGCCATGTATTAGAAGGAACATCAATTAGAAAGGATTCATAGGTTACATAATTGAAGGACATATCTTTCTTTTCAAGCCATTCTCTGAACTTAGGGCATTCTTTCTGAATATGTCCTTGCTTCTTACAGAAGCGACATTTAGGACCTACCTCAGAGTTGTTACTTGAATAATTTGCCTTATTTGTGTTGGTAGAAATTTGCTTATCCTTATTCTTAAAACCTTTGCCATTTTTATGAGTCTTCTTCTTATGAGATCTAGTGGTAGTCAAATGAGCAACATAAGCAGAAATACTAGTTGGAGTTAATGCTGAAACATAATCAAGCTCATAAGCATGCTTACAAAAAACTAAAAGAAAACCACAATGTACAACAATAATTAATAAATAATCATAATAAAACCAACTGTAGGGCAAGCAATTAGTTACATAAAATCTATTTACAACACCCAAAAAATAGATTTTAATGGGATGTTGGTGCATAATTATCAATCTTTCGTTGGTCCAGTTAATAATATACTAATAACATCACCATAAAATAATGCACAACACATTTATCCACGCATCACCGTTGGGCAGAAACGAAATAAATATGTCACTTATGCAATAAAATTCTATTTAATAAATTCTAATTCTAATTTTTCGTTGGGTAAAATTAAAATATTCATTTATTAAATGTAACATTATTTGACTTTTCTTAATCTTTAATTGTTTCAATTAATAACCCTCTGTTAAGTTGATTATTAATTTTAACAATAAAAGAGTCACGCATACATGTAAATTATTATGATCAAGCTCAATTTTCTTTAAACAACATATTAATTAAGTTTGAAAATTAATATTATTTATAATTTACATGTAATAGTTTAAAAGTCCTAAGAATATATCACATCATGTTCCAAAATCTTAAATTAAGATTGTTAACGCCAAGATCCGTCCACGCTCTCTAATCACCAAAGCGCGTCAATCCTGCACAAAAACAGGTAAACACCAAAAGCTTGACGGCTTGGGCCGCCGGGGGATAGCTCCGGTGTGAGAATGAGTACAGGTTGAACAAGGTTAACAGTGGAGGTAATAAACCCTATTGCTGGAAAATAGTAATATTGTGTGTGTACCTTATGAAGGGTTAAGCCCAGTATTTATAGTGTTCTCACATCCTTGCTAGAATCCATCTTTGTATTGGATTAGGGTTCTCCCGTATATCCTTTTCATAATAGGATTGTATCAAATCTCCTAGAATATAGGAAGTCCAATTGATAACCAATTCCTCTTCCCATAAATAGAATTTTCATATAATTAGGAGTTGCCTCCCAACATCCCCAACCGGACCCCAAAATGGCCCAAATATGGTCAAGCCCGAACCGGGTCATGGACCTCAAATATTCGGGGCCCAACATTGCCCCTAGTCTTTGATTAAAATGAAACGTTTGATGGAAGAGTATACAGCTTATAGCACACCCATACAAAATCAACTGCCCAAAACACCAAACGTCATGCCCAACCGAACCAGCCACTATAGCCCATCAACCAAACCCACCAACCAACCCAACCGACTCCAGCCCACTTTATATAGCCCAACAGTAACATCAAAACAGCTCCCTGTCCACCAGACCGGAGAAACCCAAACAACCCCTTAAGACAAAAAACCCTTGGCATCCTCACGTGCCCCATCATTTCCCCCATTAATGAGCCATTCCTAGACTCTCGTACAAACTCAAAAAGACAAGCAACAAAAACCCCCTCCCCTTCAATCATTTGGCTACCGATTCCAAAGAATTCTATCACGCCCAAAGAACCCACTCTGCCAAAACCTCTCCAACTGCAATTTTCTTCCTTCAAGCTTCCGACAATGGCAGCTCCACCCAAATCCAGTGACTCCATCCCTACCACCACCGTGCCCATCACCACTGCACCCATTAACGCCATACCCATTTCCACCATACCTGCTCCAACCACCACTCCAATGAACGCCCCATTTCCCTCTCTCACTGCCCCCCTCCACGCAATCACCACAGATTCCACCGCCACGACAACCACCAGCCCATCAGAAAATGACCCTCAGAAAGCTCAAATCGAGTACTCTGACGAAACTAAGTTCCCCCATGCCAACACCCCATCATGACTCACTAACAAAGATCTGTCCGTTATCCGCGTGCAATACCAGATCCCCAACACCCACTCACTCCGATCCCCAATTTCCACCAATCAGATGTACCACCAGACCAACGGCTGGACCGCCATGGGACTAACCCTACTGGAGAAGGGAGTTCGATTCCTCCTCCACGCCTTCATACTGACCCTCCTCAGGTTTATCGGCATCGGCTTCAGCCAGTTGGTGCCTAACTCATATATCAATATCATCACCTTCATTACCTTCTGCCATGAAGCCGATGTCGCTCCATCTATTGACCTATTCTTCGCTTTATTCTCGATGCATGCCTCTCGGGAACTGTACTTCAGACAGTTCAGCAAAGTACCCAACAAACCTAATGCCAAAATAGAAAGGCACTCCCTGATGTCAACCCCCTCTAGCAACAAAGGATGGCACAGGGACTGGTTCTACATCCGAGGACCAGAAACCCAAAAGTTGCCGAACTGGGCCTCCCTTAAATGGCCAAACGTCTCTATTGGCAACATCGCTCCCTAACGGGTATTAAAGTTGGCCAAGTTAATTATAAAGATACATCTAAAAGAATGGAGCTATGTGTTCTTAACTAAACAAGTATGGCTATACGATCACAAACGTAAGTCTCCGAACCCGAACATTTTATCATTCAATTTCTCCATCTCTCTTTCTGATGTCTGAATCCTGCAGTATCCCTTATTAAACCGACAAATATTGACCACCGAGATCTTGAGGATTTCCTTACAGTAGAAACTCCCGACGAATCTATCGAAATTCCAGCCACTGAAGCTGCTCCTGCCGAAGTCTCAACCTCCAGCACACCAACCCCCCAATCCAACCCTACCGAACCCCCAACTTTCGAACCCCCAGCACCTACCTAAAAGAAAAGGAGAGCCAACAAAGGTTCTACCCCAGCACAACCAACTAATCCCCTTACCACCAAACAAAGTCTTTTGGACTTACCCGCGGCCGAACGAGCCCAGGCTATATGCCTCAAAAAGAAACGTACCATAATCACCCCTCTTACCGTCGAAGATCTGAGGGTATCTTCCTTCGCATCCCCCACACCTCCAACCGAAGTCAACCCCTCAAAGAAATGAAAAACCATTGAAAACTTTACCATCGAACCTCCCCTTGAAAAGCCAAACACTGAAACGCCCCCTTCGCCAAAACCACCTTCTCCCCTACAAACTGAAGAGGACTCTCCTCGAACCACCTTCTACACCCGAGATCCCCACAAATACCCCCACAAAGCCTTCAACAGCTTTGTTTTTGTTGGGGATGATAATAAGTTCAAGGACATCCCCTACAATGACCTCGTGCTTTTCGGCATTATGCAGCAGGGCAGGGTAATCCTCTTTAACTCTCATCCATTGATTAAATGCTAGTATACTTCATTCCTTTTCTCACCTTCATGTCCCTTTTCCAGGCCAAAAGCTATATGGGGTCGGGTCATCAGGCAATGGAAAGAGCGCAATGTTGAAGATGAATGATCAAAATAAGAAACGGAGATTCTTCGCGCATCTCTTCTACAAGAACAGACCGCCCATGCCAAAATTGATCGAACCAACAGCTATCTGCAGGATGATTTATCCACCCTTCAGACTGAGAACCCAAGTCTGAAGGAATATGCCGAACGGACCGATTCCAAATTCAAAATCCTTTTGGAGAAGTCCGAAGCTGACCAAGCAGAGATCTACTAGTTAAAATAAAAAAACCTTGCTCTTCAGCAGTAGAACTCTGACTTGAAGAGACAGGAAGAAGACACCCGCCAGGTGTGCACTGCTCTGCAGAAGTAACTCTCCGAGTACAAAGCATCGAGGCCAACTCTTACTGCTGATCTCTGGCTTCAAATTATCCAAGAGTACCGCAAGTCCGATGAGCAGAACACGGAGATAGCTAGCATGTACACCGAAGGATACGAAGCTTGTCGAAGCAAAGGCAAAGCTAAAATGTCCGAACGAGCCATCAACCCTGGTCTGCTTGACACTTTGGATTCCGAGGAAGATAATATTGATGATATTTCTTCAGACTAGGAATCCTTATGTAAAAATATGATCTTCCTGTAAATGTTAATTTTATCAATGAAAAATATCTCTTTTCACATCATTTCTCAAACTGCATTATGTCATAAGTACATATAACACATTCATTATAAGCAATTAAAGGATTAAAATATTACTTGCTCCCCAGAGCTGAATAAATCCATCCTTATAACTGGCAACCTCGTTCTCTCTGTGAGCCAAACAAGTTCAACCAAAAACATTCACTTCGCTCTAAAGAGGCGAAGAAATCCAACCTTATACTACTAGCGACCTTCGTTCGCTCCGAGAGCCGAATAGGTTCAACCAACAATATCCACATCGCTCCTAAGAGGCAAAGGAATCCCACCTTATACCAATGGCAACCTGTTCTCTCCGAGAGCCAAATAGGTTCAACCAAAAACATTCACTTCGCTTCGAAGAGGCAAAGGAATCCAACCTTATACTACTGGCGACCTTCGTTCGCTCCGAGAGCCGAATAGGTTCAACTAAAACTATTCACTTCACTCCAAAGAGGTGAAGGAATCCAACCTTATACCAAAAATCTAGTCAGCTAGTCGGACAGATATAGAACAAATACAAAGAACAATACTGTTGGAGAGAAATACCTCTTTTTATTGATAATCCCTGGCTCTATTACAAACCCTTGACTCTAACTTTTGCCTTACTAAAAATATTTCCTGAGCCTGCCTGCATGCCAAGTATTCTTAATCTCAGACCCATCCATTGCTCAAAGCCAATAGGTGCTAGGCTTCGGTACCTTAATGATCTCACAGGGGCCTTCTCAGTTTGACATCAGTTTCCCCTAATTCTTAGGCGTAGAAGCGTCCACCTCTCGAAGGACAAAATCTCCTACCTCGAACCTTCTGAGCTTTACCCCTTTGTTATAATACTTAGCCAACCTCCGCTGATATGCAGTGAGCTTTACCAGGGCAGTTTCTCTAACCCCTTCCAATAAATCCAGGTTGGCCCGAAGTCCATCTTCATTGAACAACTCCTTATATGACTGACCCGAAGAGAAGTAGATCCAATCTCCACCGGTACCAAAGCATCTGTACCATAAGTCAATCTGAATGGAGAATCGTCGGTGGTAGATCGAGGTGTGGTCCTATAAGCCCATAGGATATTGAGCAATTCTTCAGGACATCTTCCCTTTGCCTCATCAAGTCTCCTCTTGATCCCATTCAACAAAGTTCTGTTAGTTACCTCAACCTGACCATTCAACTGAGGATGTGCTACTAAAGTCTTCCTATGATGTATGCCTAGTTCTGCCAAAAATGCTTCAAACTTGGCCCCCACGAACTGTCGACCATTATCTGAAACCACCGCCATAGGTATGCCGAATCGGAACACAACACACTCCTTCAAAAATTTCAGACATTCCTGCTCGGTGATCAGTTTAAGGGGTTTAGCCTCCACCCACTTGGTCATGTAGTCAATAGCAACGATGATGAAGCTAACTTGCCCCTTATCCTTCGACAGCGGACCCAGAATATCCACCCCCCATATTGCGAATGGAATAGGCGACAACACCGAGTATAACTCCTCTGGCGGCTGATGAGTGATCGGACTGTTCAGCTGGCACTTCGGATAATTTTTCACATACTCAGTTACTTCCTTGAATATTGTAGGCCAGTAGTATCCTTTTCGAAGCACCTTATAGGACAATGACTTCGCCGCCATATGATCTCCACATATCCCCTCATGAACTTCCCGAAGTGCGTACTCTGCTTTGGACGAAATCAAACACTTCAACAATAGAGAAGAGTACGCCCTTCGATAAAGATCACCATCTATCAATACAAAGTTTGAGCTTCTATGTTTTATCTTCCTTACTAGCAACCGATCCGAAAGTAGTATACCATCAGCTAGATACTCCAGATATGGAGCCATCCAGCAAGTTGACCGTTCCAAGCACATCACCTCAGCATGCTGAACACTCGACTGAATCAAAACCTCCAGGTAGACTGATCCACTGAATGTCCTTGCCTCAGTCTTAAATTATGGTGAATATCTTTGGCCTGTAGTGCAAAGATGACCTATTGATTTATGAATATCTTTTGGCCTGTAGTGCAAAGATGAACTGTTAATTGATGAATAACTTTGGCCTGTAGTGCAAAGATGAAAGATTAATTGATGAATATCTTTGGCCCGTAGTGCAAAGATGGACAGGTGTTGGTATGATCATGACCACTGGTGATACAAATGAATATCTTTGGCCCGTAGTGCAAAGATGGACAGGTGTTGGTATGATCATGACCACTGGTGATACAAATGAATATCTTTGGCCCGTAGTGCAAAGATGAATATTTGATTGGAATATTTTGATTGATGTTACAGGGATAAAATATTAATGATGGACTTTTAAATCATAAAAGACAATAGACATCATTCTCTACTTAACTCTTATAATGAATTGTTATTTTCGCTGCAGTTGTTGATCTAAAACTTGTTGTCTATAATATTTTATCTGATTTATTGAAGACTAACGATAAATTATTCTTCATTATCTTAGTCATAATATTCTTTACTGGGCTAGTTGAGCTCACCCTTTTCTTCCGTTGTTCTCTTCAGGAACTGAGAATATAGCTGGGACTAGTCGGAGAACAGAGTGATGGTCCGAGAAAGAGATGTAGAAGTCCTCACTATTTTGTAAAATAGTGTGATAATAACTGTAAGGAGGACTTAGTTTGAGCGTTTATATTTTCTACATATCTGTATTGACGCTCACAGTTGGGTGGTCGTATTTTGCACGACCGTTTGATATAAAAGATTGTATTTGGATTTTGTACTATGTTTTTGGCAACTCAAAATGGGTTGAGTATTGAACCTATTTTGGAGGCATTATAGTAACTACTTACCCTAAGGTGGATTTGTTGTCGTCTTAGTTAGTCTGAAAAACTTGAGTCTGTTTAGTCCTCTAGTTTAATTCTGACCCATCATGTGTCATGATGACATTCTTAGTGTCAGTTAAGTACTTTAAGATGTTCATCACTGTCCTACAGTGATTTTCTCCAAAATATAACTGATCAACATCAAGTCTAGTATATTTCATTGTATACATGATAGTAACTCATGCGGTCTCTCTTTTATCGAGGATAATTTTAGAGAGATACACTCAATGGCTCATCATCATGAGAAACCTTTTGGAGTTTGCTTTGCTCAACGCCTTTAGCAACTAATGAATATACGTTCCTTGGGTTAAGTCGAACATCCTTTTAAATCTATTTATACAGATTTATATCCCCAATATAGGATGTTCTATCAAAATCATTCATGGAGGAATGTTTAGACAACTTTATTTTGATCGATTATAGCATAAGAATGTCATTCCCTATCAGCAATATATCATTAACATATAATACAAGGAATGAAACAGTGCTCCCACTTACCTTCTTGTACACACATGGTTCATCCTTGTTTTTGATAAAATCAAACTCTTTGATTGTCTCATCAAAATGAATGTTCCATCAACGAGAAGCTTGCTTCAATCCATAAATGGATCGTTGTAGCTCATATACATGATTTTCTTCAACCATTGAAACAAATCCATCTGACAGTATCATACATACATTCTCCTCTAATAATGTATATTTGAGGAAGGGCGTCGCCACGTTCATTTTGCCAAATTTAGTAATAATAAGCTATAAGCGCAAGTAAAATCCAAATGATCTTGAGCATTCCTTCAAATTTCCATTTTAGATTTTAGGGTCATCTACCATTTCTCTGAGTCTTTATTACTCATAGCCTGTTCGTAATTCAATGGATCATCATCATTCATGATGTATACCTCATCATCATCCTCTATGACGAATCCATACCTTTCAGGTATCTTCGGTACTTTTTCAGATTTACGAATAGGGTGTTGTACAGTAGGTGTCTCTACTTGGATAGGTTTATCCAATTGATCTGTAGTGGTTTGTGGTTCTTGAATTTCTTCAAGATCTATTTTCCACCCACTAGCCCCTTCAAGGATAAACTCATTTTCCAAGAAGGCAGCGTGTTTCGCAACAATCACCTTTTACTCAGTAGGATTGTAGAAATAGTATCCCAAACATTCTTTAGGATATCCCACAAACATACATTTATCAGATCTTTTTCCAAGCTTATCATTTTGAAACCTTTTCACATAAGCTGGACATCCCCAAATCTTAACATGCTTAAGACTAGGTTTCCTCCCTGTCCACATCTCATATGGAGTCTTAGGGACGAATTTGGTGGAGACCTTATTTAGTAGATATGTAGCCGTTTCTAGGGCATGACCCCAGAATAAAATTAGAAGATCAATAAAACTCATCATGGAACGAACCATGTCCAACAATGTTCAATTTCTCCTTTCAGATACTCCATTTTTCCTTGGTGTACCTGGTGGAGTCCATTGTAAGATTATACCATTTTCTTTGAGATAATCGAGAAACTCACCGCTTAAGTATTCACCACCTCGATCTGATCGAAGAATCTTAATGCTTTTTCCAGTTTGTTTCTCTACTTCACTTCTGAACTCTTTGAACTTTTCAAATGATTCAGATTTGTATTTAATTAAATACACATATCTATATCTTGAGTGATCATCAGTGAAAGTAATAAAATAAGAATACCCTCCTTGTGCATTCGTTGTCATAGGTCCAAACACGTCTGTGTGAACCAATGCTAACAACTATATAACTCTTTCTCCTTTTCCACTAAAAGGAGATTTAGTCATTTTATCCATGAGACAAGATTCACAAGTTGGATATGATTCATAATCGGATAGCTCTAAGAGCCCAATCCTAATGTAACTTGGATAATCTTGTTTCATTGATAAAACTGAGTCTACAGTGCCACATATAGGTATAATTAATATTATCTCTTTTCCTTTTCTTAGTTTGTTCTATGTGAAATGTATTTTCATGCAAGTCAAGTATGTAAAGTCTATTTCGCAAATTACCAACACCATATAAAATATTTTTATTATAAATAGAACAATTATTGTTCTTTATTATAATGTCAAATCCATCCATATCTAATACAGAATTTGAAATAATGTTTTCAATAATATTCAGAACAAAATAATAATTATTTAAAGAAATGGACTTGCACGTAGACAGTGCTAACAATAAGTGCCTACAGCTAATTCAGCAACCTTTGCTCTATTTTCCACTCGTAAGACAACCTCATCCTTGTTCAGCTTTTTACTTCTGACCAATCCCAACACAATATTACATATGTGAGAACCACAGCCGGGATCCAATACCCAAGTAGAATTTTAACTTTCAGAAAAATTAATTTCAATCATGAACAAACCTTGATTGGAAGTAGAAGCTTCTCCTATGCTTTTTCTCTGCTAGAAACTTCTTCCAGTTCCTCTTCCAGTGACCCGACTTGTTGCAATTGAAGCACATTCCTTTGCTAGCTGGATCAGGTTTCTTTTGATCCTTCAGAAGATACCTTGGGCCTCTTCTTATTCTTGGAAGAATCATCCACCATTAAGACATGGTTCTTATTGGATGGGAAGTGACCTTCTGCAATTTTCAACATGTTAAGTAATTCAGGCAAGCTGACATCTAACTTATTCATGTGAAAATTTACAACGAACTGCGAGAAGGTCTCAGGGGGTGACTGCAAGACCAATTCTTGACTCAACTCCCCATCCATGACGAACCCAAGCTGTCCAAGGCGTTCAATCAGATTGATCATCTTTATGATATGAGTCTCAACGGCAGTGCCCTTGGTCATCCGAGATCGGAAGAGCTCCTTAGATATCTCATATCTAGCAGTCCTACTTTGTTCACCATACAACTCCTTGAGGTGAAGCAATATAGTAGGAGCATCCATGTTTTCATGCTGACACTGAAACTCGTTATTCAAGGATGCGAGCATAATGCATTGAGCCATAGATGCATCATCCTATCACTTTATAATATTGGCAATCTCTTCCTCAGAGGCTGATTCTGGAACAGTTCAAGGACAGGTGAATTTATAACATAAGAAATCTTTTCAGCAGTGAGAACTATTCTCAGATTCGTTAACCAGTCCGTGTAATTTGGGCTGGTCAGTTTGTTAGCATTAAGTAATGCTACACGGTGATAAGTGATTTCGACATTTTTAAATTTTTGTATGTGAAAAAACAACATTTTAACAAACATTCATTTAATTAATTTTATATACCAAAATAAATTAGGTCTTATTTTAAATTGGTATCTCCCACTATTTTCTTCAAACTATATTATCTTGACTTATATAGTTCGACAACATCTAATTAAAGATTTGCTAGTGAGAATAAGGATCCCATTTCAAATCTATATAGCCTTGTGGATAGCACAACAAACGATATATAAATAAATAGGTAGACAACTCTTTGTCAATTACATCAACATGTAACTCCTTTTTATTTTGTCTCTTAAATCATAATGGTCAAGTGTGTACACATCCGAACTAAAATAATTTAAGTTAATTCCAACCTAGCACTTCCATAAATTCAAAAAAGAAAAATATTATCCTTGTGGATAGTACAATAAAGCAATATTGTTCAACTTTCTTGAGAAGCATCAAATGTGATTAAATTAATATCTTAAATACGCAATACTTGCCTTGTGGATAACACAACTGTGACACCCCCAAATTCGGGTACTTCAATTCCATGGGATTTGGTGCTCACTATCTAAATAAAATACAACTACTGCCCATAATAAGGAATGCAAAATAAATTACAATCTTGAATAAATAATAAAATCTTCCTTATCAAAAGGATTACAACCTTGATCAAAATATCCCAGGGTTATCTAACCTTAACATAAACAATCTGCGAAAAATAAACATCACATAATAAAATCAAAGTTTTATTACACATCATAATTAGAATATAAACAAGTCTTCACTTGTTCATCTTGCTCTTGCCCTTACTAGTTGACGGTTCGTCAACTCTTTCAACTTTAGCTGCAAGGGTTATATAATGTAAGAGTGAGCAAACAAAAACTCACTTGGATAACAATCAAGAGTGATGACATAAACTGAATAACTTCAAATGATTTAAATAACATTTCTTTCATCAATAATAAAGAATTGAGTATGGAATATAGAATTCATCTAAGGGTCATAAGACCTTGAACTATATCCTAGGTTATAAACATTTCTATTTAAAACCTTTAACAGTCGTTAGACTATATGGACTCTGACTCGTACTTAGGGGGATCAGCCCTTCGTACCATGTATTGTGCACAAACATCTTAACGCTTTCGCATGATAATCCCCTATTAAATAGGGTTGTTCATCTCAGTATTTAATAACAAGTCCGCACCAAAGAAAGTTTGGTTTGGATAAGCTTCAAGGGTAATTTAGAGTTCAACTATCATCAATCAAGGAGTAGTTGAATCGACTTACAATAATAATAATTCAACAATAAAGGATTTCGAAATAACTTATGCTTTAGAACTAAACTTAAAGCAATTGAAAGATAAGATAGACCTTGCTTGAACAATTAAGTCAAGGTCACATTAACTCAATAATGAACTTTGATAAGATATTTATTCAATATATAATTTATAGAGAATACAATAACTTGTATATGAATAGCAAATTAGAAATAAGAAACTTGCTAAATGAAAGAGTATAGTTAGAAAACTTGCCTTCAGCGCAAGCTACAATTTACAATTTACAAATCACTTCCTCAATCGTCCTACACATTATATTACGTTTACAACATCAATTAGTTTCATAACCATTACGTTTAACCGTTGAACTTCTTACTTAAGTTCAACTTAACAACGTGGTTTGTAAACTTAACTCACTAGCTAACCACATACATGAGTCTAACTCACAACATGCATATCATACGTGTATAAAAATTTATCATAATCATACCCTATGATAACAATATCTAAGTTCACATATAACATGTTAAGATGAGACTTCAAATTGTCTTATACATGTCGAAAATATGTTATCTTATTGTTTTATACACTTAACATGTCATCACATTAAGTTAGCTAATCATGTAATGTATAAAAACTACACAGAGCTCAAACAAAATTTCCAGACAGCCTATACACCCGCTGGGGCGGGTGTTTTGCCCTTAATAGACTAGCTGGGGCGGGTCCCCCTGCTAATGGGATTCCTGGCTCGCAAACTGTGCAGAGAAAAAGCCAATTAGGCTTATTTCTTCGCACCAAATTCCGATTTTAACTAACACAATGCATATAAAACTTTATGAAAACGAAATCTTAAATTTCTAACATATTTTTAATATACATAAACACCACAACACATAATCAAAACACTTAATTTTATGATTTTGAAAAAAACACCAATTTTAAGTGTTCTTGAAGAAAATTAACACTGTGACTTTGTTTTTAAACCAAATCAAACAATTCAAAGCATGTTAATTTTGTTTCTTGATATATTAACAAAATATGTGATCAATTTACATAACATATCACAATCAACCACAAATTTTGATAATTTAAAGACTATTTTTCAAAACTAGTTCACTCTAAAATTGCTATGAACATGATTTCTTCATGTCCATCATATTTACATGAAATTAATCACTTAAACAACCATATGAATCATATATAATCATGTTATAACACATATTAAACATATATGAACCATATTATACAAATTCTCATAAAAATCAAGTTACAGAGAACTTATAACTATGAAAACAATGAAGAACATAATTAATAAGTTATAATAGAGTTAGATTATACCCTTTGTTGTTTTGGAGAAGAAGATGATGGTGACTCCTTGTTTTGATTTCTCAAAACTTCTTCCTCCTCTCTTCTTCTCTCTAACTCTGTATGTTTTCTTTGTTCTAACTGGTATTTTTCTAACTCTAACTTAACGTATATCTATATTATACTTAACTGACAATATAATATAGATATAATAGATATAGCATATAATTGTATATAATATAACTGATAAACATAATAGCCTTTATTAAATATAATGTCAGTTACTTATTTTTAAAAATCAAAAAGCCATAAGGCTTTGTTTGGCCAAAACCATTTATTTTCAAAAATAGATTTTTAGTAGTTAAGGTGTCGCTTGGTAAAACAGGATTAACATAGGTGTAAGGGCCTTGTTTAGTAAAACTCTTTTAATTTATTTTGATAAATCATTTTAACACATAGTTTAAATGTTACACTCTATTTAATTAAATCGCAACCTTCTAATTTAATTAAATACATGCTTAACATTAATTAATTAATTAAAATTACCACATAATACTAAATTGCTACACAATTGTAATTCACTTATTAATCATAATTCATGTAACAAATTAGTAAATCTTTATTAATAATTATCACATAATATTCATCTAATTTAATTATTCTCAATTAAATTAGAACTACACCACATAATTACTTACACATCATTTTAATTAATCATATTGCACTTAACTAAATTACTCCATAACATAATCACATAAATCATTTATTTAACTCAATAAATAAATCAATTAAAATATTTATTTAATTTAATAAATATTTACAATTAAATATACAAAATCTCATTCGTTACAATCTTCCCTCCTTAAAAGGATTATATCCTAAGAATCACTAAAAAAAATCTCATCCGTCACATTCTTCCCCCCTTAAAAAGATTCTGTCCCCAGAATCGATATACAAGAAATTACAAAAATAATTGGGGATAGGTTTTCATCATTACATTCTCGAGTTCTCACGTAGCTTCTTCAGCACTGTGGTTCCTCCAGATTACCTTAACAGAAGGTATCACTTTACTTCTAAGTACTTGTTCTTTCCTATCAACTATCTGAACAGGACCCTCTTCATAAGTTAAGTCTTTATCGAACTATAAAGGCTTGTACTCTATAACATGCTTGTAGTCGTGTTTGTAAGGTCGCAAGACAGAAATATGAAAGACATTATGTATATTATCTAGCTCCGAAGGTAACGCAACCTCGTAAGCCACTTTGCCAACCCTCCGTAGTATCTCGAAATGTCCAATAAATCAGGGACTCAGCTTCCCCTTCTTGCCAAATCGAATCTTTCTCTTCCAAGGAGATACTTTCAGGAAAATGAAGATTTCCACTGTAATTCTTGATTTTATCGATGATGATCGGCATATTTCTTCTGTCTGTCCTGAGCAGCAACCAATCTCGTTCTGATTATCTTGACGGTATTAGAAGTTTGTTGCACTAATTCTGGTCCCAACCGTTGTCATTCACCAACCTCATCCCAGCACAATGGAGTCCTGTATTTTCTGTCGTACAATGCTTCGTAAGGCGGCATGCCAATACTTTCATGATAACTATTATTGTAGGAGAACTCCACCAACGGTAGATGATCATCCCAGCTTCCTTTGAAGTCCATAATGCAAGCTCTCAGCATATCCTCTAGAGTCTGAATCGTTCGTTCGCTCTGTCCATCAGTCTGAGGATGGTACGCTATACTCATTCGCAATTGCGTTCCCAAACATTCCTGTAATCGCTTCCAAAAATTTGACATGAAACGCTGATCTCTATCGGACACAATCAATACTGATCTCTATCGGTAAGAAATATGCTGACTTCGTCAGTCGATCCACTATAACCCATATCGCATCAAAACCCTTCTGAGTCGCTGGAAGACCAACCACGAAATCCATCGTGATATGCTCCCACTTCCATTCTAGAATCTCTAGCTGTTGCAGTAATCCACTCAGTCTCTGGTGTTCTGCTTTGACTTTCTGGCACGTTAGACATTTCGCAACGTATTCAGCCACATCTCTCTTCATATTCGGCCACCAAAAATGCTTTCTGAGATCCTGGTACATCTTCGTACTCCCAGGGTGAATCGAATATCTCGAACTGTGAGCTTTGCCCAAAATTTCCTCTTTGACTCTGGTACTGACGGTATCCAGATTCTCCCTTCAAATCGTAGCAGTCCTTCATTATCGATCTTGAACTTTATCTCTTCACCATCGGCTATTCTCTTCTTGATCTTCTCACATTCCTCATCATGTAGTTGGGCTTCTTTCACCTTATCCACCAAGGTTGAATCGGTAGTTACTTGAAATAACTTCTCATCTGATTCCTTCGGATACTTAACTTCCAGTTCCAACTTAGCCATCTCTTCTATTAACTGGTCTTAATCAGTTAATATATTTAACTTCTCCCAACCCTTCCTGCTTAAAGCGTCGGCAACAACATTAGCTTTACTCGGATGGTAAAGAATTTCGCAGTCATAGTCTTTGATAAGTTCCAACCATCTCCTTTGGCGTATATTCAAATCCTTCTGTGTAAAGATATACTTCAGACTCTTATAATCCGTGTATATCTCACACTTCTCTCCATAAAGGTAGTGTCTCCAAATCTTCAGAGAAAATACTACTGCTGCCAATTCCAAATTATGGGTTGGATACCCTTTCTCGTAGTTCTTTAGTTGACATGATGCATAGCCAATGACTTTTCCGCTCTGCATCAGCACACAGCCTAATCCCTTATGTGAGGCATCACTGTATACTACAAAATTCCCTGTACTACCCGGCAATGACAACACAGGTGCAGTACTCAATCTCTTCTTCAGTTCTTGAAAACTCTCCTCACACTTTTCCGTCCAAACAAACTTAAATGTTTTACGAGTCAAATTTATCAATGGAGTTGCGATTTTGGAAAAGTCTTGAATAAATCTTCTATAGTAACCTGCCAATCCCAAGAAACTCCTAACTTCAGACGGTGTCTTCGGTTGATCCCAATTCATCACAGCTTCAACCTTCGAAGGATCCACTGAAATCCCATCCTTGTCAATCACGTGGCCAAGAAATTGCACACGTTCTAACCAGAATTTGCACTTCAAGAATTTCGCGTATATCTTCTCTTGTCTCAGCGATTCTAAGGTCAGCCTCAAATGTTCAGTGTGTTCCTCCTAAGTTTTGGAATAAACCAGGATGTCATCTATGAACACTACTACAAACTTGTATAGGAATGGCTTAAATACCCTATTCATTAAGTCCATAAATGCAGCAGGTGCATTCGTTAGACCAAATGACATCACTAAGAACTCGTAATGTCTATTCCGAGTTCTAAAAGCTATCTTCGGTATATCTTCTCTTCTCACCTTCAACTGATGATACCCACTTCTCAAATCAATTTTTGAGAAGTACTTAGCACACTTCAGTTGATCGAACAAGTCATCGATCCTAGGTAACGGATACCTATTCTTGATCGTAACTTTGTTCAACTCCCTATAATCAATGCATAGCCTCATAGATCCATCCTTCTTTTTCACGAACAGTACAGGCACTCCCCATGGTGATACGCTCGGCAGAATATACTTCTTGTCCAGTAATTCTTGCAGTTGAACCATCAACTCCTTCATCTCGACTGGAGCCATTCTGTACGGGGCTTTCAAAATTGGAGCAGTCCCCGGCACTAAGTCGATCACGAACTCTATCTCTCTATCTGGCGGAAGTCCTGGCAAATCGCTTGAAAATACGTCCACAAATTCCCTAACCACTGATATCTCTTCTATCTTCGGACTCTCCTTACAAGTATCCATTATGTAGGCTAAATACTCTACACAACCTTGTTTCAATAGCTTCTTGGCTTACATAATCGTCAGACAACTCGTTTGTCTAGACGACTTGCTGCCATAAAACACAACCTTCGTCGGAGTCGTAAGGCTTACCAACTTCTTCTGACAATCGATTACCGCACCATGGCTAAACAACCAATCCATACCCAGTATCACATTAAACTCCCCAAGTTTTATCAGAATCAAATCTACCCTCAACTCATGACCCTTAATGTCCAAGCTACAGTTCTTGTAAACAAACCTAACAGGAATAACCTCCCTATTCGCAATCTCTATGTTCAAGGGGTAAACTAATTTATCTTTAGGTAAGTCTAAAGTCTTAGCAAATTCATCAGATATGAATGAACAAGTAGCACTGGAATTAAATAATACATATGCATTAATACTATTGACCGGAATAATACCTGACACCACATATTTCGACTGCACAGCATCCTGCACCGTTATGTTGAACGTCCTAGCAGTGGATCGAACGGCCTACAGTGGTCCAGCGATAGTCAAAGTACTACCGCTGCTATTTCCTCCATTTCTTGTTGACCCTCTTGCTAGCTTCCTCGGGCAACTTCGGGCCATGTGATACTTAGATCCATATATATAGCAGGCTCTTTTTTTTGGGTTCGGGCAATTCGGCGCAATGTGGCCTTCCTGACCACATTTGAAGCATACCCGCTTCCCTCTCAGACACATTCCAGTGTGATTCTTCCCGCATGTTACACATACTTCAATCCTTCTCTTCTGTTGGCTTCCCTATTGACTGCTAGTAGACGTGCTGTCGCTCCACTTCCTTTTCTGGTTGATAGCCCCGCTAGCACCAACCTTGTTCTCTATCTCATTCTTCTTTTTCTTCTGATCCTGGTTATATTTGGTCACCGCATCTTCCACCTTTAGCGAGTATAGCCTTTTCCAGTACAGTTGTAAACGTATTCAGCTGGAATATGGAGACCTTGTTGTAGAGCAAGGGCTTCAATACATGCTCGAACCTTCTCGCCTTCCTCTCGTCAATACTGACCTAGTAGGTTGCAAACCTGGCCAGCTCATTAAATTTTGCGCCGTACTCCGGCACTGCCATCGTTCCCTGCTTCAACTCTAGAAACTGAACCTCCATCTGGTTCTGCGAGCTTATGGGGAAGTACATTTCAAAGAACATCTCTTTGAAACGGTCCCACACTATAACACCTTCTCCTTCTCTAGTCTTGTTAGCCTGCCACCAGAAACTAGCTTCCGACTTTAGCATGAACGTCGCAAAAGCCGTCTTCTGGTCATCGTTTACTCTGGCCACATCGAAGACCTTCTCCATTTCCATTATCCACATATGGGCCTCTATCAGATTCACCAATCCCTAAAATTTTGGTGGTCCTACTGCCTTGAAATCCTTAAACGTTGTGTTCTGAACTTGCGGCTGATTCGCAAGCGCTCCCATCAATAGGTTCACCAATTGCTGAATCGAATTGGGATTCTTCCCATCGTTTTTGTTATCGTTGATGTTGTTATTAGTAGATCCCTCTAGATTTTGACGTGTAGCTCTTCTTCTAGAAGGCATCTTTCTGTTAAAACATACTCTTATTAGATCCTTTACTCATTTCTTAAATATTCAAGTTCAACTTAAACGTTTAAAGTAAATCCATTCACACTTGAACACATAGCACGTCAATAAACTTTGATATTTTATTCATTCATAGTTTTAAAATATAGAATAGATAGCATCTCTGCTATTTACATCATCTTTCTTGAACTGAATAAGTTACAGGATTACATCATTATCTTATCCCATTATTATCTCAAATTCTGGGATTTACTTTTATTTATATAAAAAAATACATAATTAATGACTCTACTATCTAGGCATGTTAAGACGTCGCACAGCCTCTCTAAGTTCTTCTTCCATTACTTGGAACACTATTCTACGATTCACCATGTACCACGGTAAATCTTTAAACTGAGTTGGGTAATAAAAGGCACGATCCTGGGCCCTATCTATAGCCGTATGGAAAGCATAGTCTGTCTCCCTCAGCTTGGTTTTCTTCACTTGAACCTCGTCTTCAGCTCGATCTGCACGTTGAGTAGCCCTCAAGCTCGTTTCCACTGCTCTGGCACTGCTTCGCTGACTCCTCTTGGATGTCGTTCTTCAGCTTCGCTAGCTCGGCCAGTGCATCATCTCTTTCACTCTCCACGTGGACTAGATCCTACTTCTTGTTTCCAAGCTCATCGTCCAGCTCTTGAATCATCTCATCTCTCTATTGTATGGTAGTCCGACTCTCGTCCACCAGTTCCTCCAGTTCTCTGACTCGACTATGAAGCTCCATATTATGGTCGTAGATCTCCTCGTACATCTCAGCGCTAACAGAGTTAGGTGGAAATTCCTCTTCAGGATCTTCCTCCTCCTCCTCTGACTCATCCTCGTCATCTCGATTAGATACTGGCTGTAACAGATGAGAATTTTTTATGAGAATTTTTTTTATGTTGTGATTCTGGGGACAGAATCCTTTTAAGGAGGGAAGATTGTAACGATTGAGATTTTATATATTAAATGTTAATATTTATTGAGTGAATAAATATTTTATGTGATTTATTTATTGAGTTAAATAAATAAATTATGTGATTTTGTGGACTGGTTTAATTAAGAGTAATATTTAATTTAATTGATGTGTATTGATTCTATAGTATAGTTCTAATTTAATTGAGATAATTAAATTAGATAATTATGTGTTGAGTGTTATATGAATTATAATTAGTGAGTAATTATAATTATAGTGGCATTTTTATGTAATTTATTGATGTTAGATTTTAATTAATTAAATAAGAGTGTTAAAGATTTAATTAATTAAAGTGTGATATTAAGGTATGTGTTAAAATAATTTATAAAAATAAAGAAAAGAGTTTTTAAATGATTTTTAACCAAACAAGGCCCATACTTTTATTTTAAAAAGCTTTTGCCAAACAGGGCCCTTGCACTACCTTTAAACCTAATTTTATCCAAACAAGACCTTAGCACTAAAATTTGTTTTTATTAAAAGGATTGCCAAACTAGCCCTTGTGGCTTTTGAAATTTTATAACAGCTAATTTAATTATATTATTAAGTGTAGTTAAGTATACGTATTATTACCTATCAGTTATATAGTACGTAAGTTTTATTCTAGCCTAAGTCTAAAACTAAGAAGAAAAGAGAGAAAGAGCAGAGAAGAAATACAGGGAAGAAGAAGAAGAAGAAGAATTGTTAGAACTCACCATCATCTTCTTCCACTCTCATAGCAAAGGTTATAATCTTTACCCTTATAACCATAGAATTAATTTATGTGTTGTATTTCTTCTTTGTCAAATTAGATTTTCATGAAATTGTATAATCATGAATTTTATATGTATATATGGTATTCATATGTTCTTCATATGTAATTGTATGCCATGAATGAATTTTCAGAATTCAATTGTTGTAAAAACAAAAGTTTTTAAAGTTATGTTCTTCAATCTTTCATAGTTTTAGAATTTTTTGTAAAAATCTTTGTGTGAAAGTTTTTGATTTTGATATATGTATAGGATGTGTACATATATATTTATATATATATATATATATGTTTACATATGATTTTTATAGTGGTTTAAGTGTTTTAATTCACAAAGATATGATGAACATGGAGAAATCATGTTCATAGTGTTTTATTATGAAATTATGTTGAAAATAGTTCTTTAATTATCAAAGAAATTGATGAAAGCATGAAGTTATGTGTAATATGTGATATAGCATGATTATATATGAGTTATATGGTTGTTTTAACAAATCAATTCATGAAATTTTGATAAACAAGAAGAATTGTGTTCATAGTGATTTTCTGTAAAATTAATTTCTAAAAAATGGCTTTTAAAACTATCAAATTAATGTTTGATTATGGGTTATTGTTGTAATTGATCATGTATTATGTTAGTATATTAAGAATAGAAGTTATTACAATTGGAATTACTTGAATTGATTGAAAATCGAATTCGTAATAGCAAAATTTGTCAAGAACGCTTAAAATTGTGTGTTTCTTCGAAACTCATGAAATCTTTGTTTTGGTTATGTGATGTATGGATTTTATATGTTATGATCATGTTAAAGAGTTTAAAATATTGTTTGTATCAAGTTTCATGTTAATCATGTTGGAAAAAATCAAATTCGGTGTGAAGAAATAAGCCAAATTGGCTTATTTCTCTTCCAGTTCGCGAACCAGCCCCTTCACGAGACCAGGGACCCGCCCCAGCGAGGCTATTGCCCTTGGGGGACCCGCCCCAATGGGTGTTCCTGCTGTTCGGGAAATTCAGTTTTTGGTTTTAGAGTTTTCATGCTCGTTTGTTTAGCTAACTTATTTCTATGACTTGAGAAGTGTAATAGGTAATAAGATAACATGTTTTTGATGTGTTTAAGATAGATTGAAGTTTATATGAATGTGTTACATGTGTATGAGTGTGTTAAATTTCATAAGGTACACAACACGATTCATTGCGTTATAAACTTATGAATGTATGTCGTGAATGTAGACTCGTGTATTTGACTAGTTAGCAACCTATATTGTAAACAACGTTGTGAGTTGGACTTGAGTATGGAGTTCGACAGTTTAAACGTTGTAGTTGAATACTAATAGACGCTTTAAACATAATGCAATGTGTAGGATAATTGTGGAAGTGGTTATAGTTATTAAAATGTAGCTTGCGCTTGAGGCGAGTTTTCTAACTCTAAACTTGTTAATTATATTGTGTAAGTTCTCTAATCCTTATCCTCTTACGTTAAACAAGTTCCCATTCCGAAACTTGTTATTTAATTTGTACAAGCTTTGTTTTATTCTAATATCCCTAATGCATAAGTATTGAAGTATTATTCAAGTGTTATGATCTTGACTTAGTTGTTCAAGCAAGATTTACTTATTCTTTCAGTTGCTTTAAGTTATTTCTAAAGCATGCCTACTTACTATGAAGTTTATTGTCATATCTTACAATTGGTTCATGATTCTTATATTATTGAACTGTTAAAGTACTGTGAGTCGATTTAACTACTCCTAGTTGATGATAGTTGAAACTCTAAAGTTCCTTTACCTATCCAAACCAAACTTTTTTTGGTGCGGACTTGTATTCAAATACTGAGACTGAGCAACCATATTTACTAGGGGACATTTATGTGAAAGCGTTAAGATGGTTGTGCACAATTCATGGTACAAAGGGTTGATCCCTCTGAGTACGAGTTAAAGGTCCATATTCTTATTGACTTTTAAAGGTTTAAATTGAAATATTTATAACCTAGGACATAGTTTAAGGTCTTATGACCCTCAGATGATTCTATATTCGAATTTTACGTATTGATGAAAGAATTATTATTCAATTCTTTATTTTGATAAAAGTAAAGTTATTCAAACTCTTTTGAAACTATTCACTTATGTCATATCACTGTTGTATTTGCAAGTGAGCTTTTGTTTGCTCACTCTTGCATGTTTTACCACCCATTGCAGTGAAAATCAAGAATGTTGACATACTGTCAACAAGTAAAGGAAAAGGAAGATGAGCAAGTGAAGGCTTGTTATTTCAAGTTACTTTTGTAATAAGACTTAGTGACGATGTTTTATTTCCGCATTTACTTTGTTTGATGTTAAGGTTTAGTTAACCCTGGGATTTTATATTGGACAAGTTGTAATCCTTTTTCAAGGAAGATTTTATTTAAGTATTATGAAGGTTGTAATTTACTTTGCAATTCTTTATTATTGGGTAGATGTATGTTTTATTAGAAAGTGAACACCAAATCATGTGAAACGAATTACCCGGATTTGGGGGTGTCACACTGGCTCATGCTCCTGACCAGCTATAGTGATCAATAGAGATGGCTCTCTCTGAACCAACTTCTCCCACACAACCTGGATGTCTCGGGGCTCTCGTCCCTAGGCATCTGGGGTAACTCCTCCCTAGTCTGACTGGACTCTCCAACATTCGTCATCCTGACAACAAAATTTTAAAGTTTAATTGTTATGTGATATCGATCGATACTTTTCGTGTACATAAACGTAAACACATAGCACATAAGGTAGTTTATTATCTTTATCTATCAACACTATCTTTTCGATCTCCTACAAGGCTACTACCTAAGGTTTCCTCCACCTAAGGTTCATAACCTAATGCTTTGATACCAACCTATGACACCCCCAAATCCAGGTACTTCAATTCCACGGGATTTGGTGCTCACTATCTAAATAAAAT
This sequence comes from Panax stipuleanatus, assembly GCA_020205555.1. Lineage (NCBI taxonomy): Eukaryota > Viridiplantae > Streptophyta > Magnoliopsida > Apiales > Araliaceae > Panax > Panax stipuleanatus. The sequence continues at coordinate 58,478,586 of CM035125.1, forward strand.
ACAACTACTGCCCATAATAAGGAATGCAAAATAAATTACAATCTTGAATAAATAATAAAATCTTCCTTATCAAAAGGATTACAACCTTGATCAAAATATCCCAGGGTTATCTAACCTTAACATAAACAATCTGCAGAAAATAAACATCACATAATAAAATAAAAGTTTTATTACACATCATAATCAGAATATAAACAAGTCTTCACTTGTTCATCTTGCTCTTGCCCTTACTAGTTGAGGGTTCGTCAACTCTATCGACTTTAGCTACAAGGGTTATATAATGCAAGAGTGAGCAAACAAAAGCTCACTTAGATAACAATCAAGAGTGATACCAAAAATTGAATAACTTCAAATGATTTGAATGACATTTCTTTCATCAATAATAAAAAATTGAATATGGAATATAAAATTCATCTGAGGGTCATAAGATCTTGAACTATGTCCTAAGTTATAAACATTTCTATTTAAAACCTTTAACAGTCGTTAGACTATATGGACTATTACTCGTACTTAGGGGGATCAACCCTTCATACCATGTATTGTGCACAAACATCTTAACGCTTTCGCATGGTAATCCCCTATTAAATAGGGTTGTTCATCTAAGTAATTAATAACAAGTCCGCACTAAAAAAAAATTGGTTTGGATAAGCTTCAAGGGTAATTTAGAGTTCAACTATCATCAATAAAGGAGTAGTTGAATCGACTTACAATAATAATAATTCAACAATAAAGGATTTCGAAATAACTTATGCTTTAGAACTAAACTTAAAGCAATTGAAAGATAAGATAGACCTTGCTTGAACAATTAAGTCAAGGTCACATTAACTCAATAATGAACTTTGATAAGATATTTATTCAATATATAATTTATAGAGAATACAATAACTTGTATATGAATAGCAAATTAGAAATAAGAAACTTGCTAAATGAAAGAGTATAGTTAGAAAACTTGCCTTCAGCGCAAGCTACAATTTACAATTTACAAATCACTTCCTCAATCGTCCTACACATTATATTACGTTTACAACATCAATTAGTTTCATAACCATTACGTTTAACCGTTGAACTTCTTACTTAAGTTCAACTTAACAACGTGGTTTGTAAACTTAACTCACTAGCTAACCACATACATGAGTCTAACTCACAACATGCATATCATACATGTATAAAAATTTATCATAATCATACCGTATGATAACAATATCTAAGTCCACACATAACATGTTAAGATGAGACTTCAAATTGTCTTATACATGTCGAAAATATGTTATCTTATTGTTTTATACACTTAACATGTTATCACATTAAGTTAGCTAATCATGTAATGTATAAAAACTACACAGAGCTCAAACAAAATTTCCTGCCAGCCTATACACCAGCTGGGGAGGGTGTTTTGCCCTTGATAGACCCGCTGGGGCGGGTTCCCCTGCTGGTGGGATTCCCGGCTCGCGAACTATGTAGAGAAAAAGCTAATTTGGCTTATTTCTTCGCACCAAATTCCGATTTTAACTAACACAATGCATATAAAACTTTATGAAAACGAAATCTTAAACTTCTAACATGTTTTTAATATACATAAACACCACAACACATAATCAAAACACTTAATTTCATGATTTTGAAGAAAACACCATTTTAAGCGTTCTTAAAGAAAATTAACACTGTGACTTTATTTTTAAACCAAATCAAACAATTCAAAGCATGTTAATATATTATCATAATCTATCTATGATCAATTTACATAACATACAACAATCAACCACAAATTGGTATGATGATAATTTAAAGAATATTTTTCAAAACTAGTTCACTGTAAATTGCTATGAACATAATTTCTTCATGTTCATCATATTTACATAAAATTTATCACTTAAACAACCATATGAATCATATATAAGCATGTTATAACACATATTAAACATATATGAACCATATTACACAAATTCTCCTAAAAATCAAGTTACAGAGAACTTATAACTATGAAAACAATGAAGAACATAATTAATAAGTTAGAATAGAGTTAGATTATACCCTTTGTTATTTTGGAGAAGAAGATGATGGTGACTCCTTGTTTTGATTTCTCAAAACTTCTTCCTCCTCTCTTCTTCTCTCTAACTCTGTATGTTTTCTTTGTTCTAACTGGTATTTTTCTAACTCTAACTTAACTTATATCTATATTATTCTTAACTGACAATATAATATAGATATAATAGATATAGCATATAATTGTATATAATATAACTGATAAACATAATAGCCCTTATTAAATATAATGTCAGTTACATATTTTTAAAAATCAAAAAGCCATAAGGCTTTATTTGCCCAAAACCATTTATTTTTAAAAATAGATTTTTAGTAGTTAAGGCGTCGTTTGGTAAAACAGGATTAACATAGGTGTAAGGGCCTTGTTTGGTAAAACTCTTTTAATTTATTTTGATAAATTATTTTAACACATAGTTTAAATGTTACACTCTATTTAATTAAATTCCAACCTTCTAATTTAATTAAATACAAGCTTAACATTAATTAATTAATTAAAATTGCCACATAATACTAAATTGATACACAATTGTAATTCACTTATTAATCATAATGCATATAACAAATTAGTAAATATTTATTAATAATTACCACATAATATTCATCTAATTTAATTATTCTCAATTAAATTAGAACTACACCACATAATTACTTACACATCATTTTAATTAATCATATTGCACTTAACTAAATTACTCCATAACATAATCACATAAATTATTTATTTAACTCAATAAATAAATCAATTAAAATATTTATTTATTTCAATAAATATTTATAATTAAATATATAAAATCTCATTTGTTACAACAACAAACTCGTATTAAATATTTAATACTCTATTAATTTATCATGCTAAAAGGCGACTGTAGACACTCGAAATTTCGTTTCTCTTTTACTAACATTGTAGGAGGGTAAAACTATCTTTTCAAATCAACCCCAATCTCAATACCGGGCTCTCAAATCAACCCCGGTCTCAATACCGGGCTCTCAAATCAACTTTGGTCTCAATACCGGGCCGTCACCTCAACCCCGGTCTCAATATCGAGCCCTCAAATCAACCCCGATCTCAATACCGAGCCATCCAATCAACCCCGATCTCAATATTCGGCCATCCAATCAACTCCGATCTCAATACCGACCTCTCAAATCAGCCCCGGTATCAATACCGAGCTCTCAAATTAACCCCGATCTCAATACTGCGCCATCCAATCAACCCCGGTCTCAATACCGGGCTCTCAAATCAACCCCGATCTCAATACCGGGACATCCAATCAACCCTGGTCTCAATACCGAGCCATCCAATCAACCCCAGTCTCAATACCGGGCTGTCAAATCAGCCCCGGTCTCAAACTGGGAAGTACAGGTTGTGACACTCCCAAATTCGGGTACTTCATTTCCACATGATTTTATGTTCACTATATAACTATAACATACAACTACTGCCCAATAATAAGGAATGCAAAATAAATTACAACCTTATCATTAAATAAAAATCTTCCTTATAAAAGGATTACAATTTAATTGAATTAATCCCAGGGTTTGCTAACCTTAACATAAACAATAAGTGTGGATAATAAAACATAACATAAACGAAGTCTTATTACAATCCTAATCAAAACACAACAAGTCTTCACTTGTTTATCTTGCTTTTCCCTTTACTCGTTGACGGTACGTCAACATTCTCGACTTTAGCTGCAATGGTTATTTAATTATAAGAGTGAGCAAACAAAAGCTTACTTGGAATACAACGATAATAATGACATAAACTGAAAAGTTTCAAGAGATTTAAATAACTTTCCTTTCATCAATAATAAAGAATTTTGAATATTAAAATCATCTGAGGGTCATAAGACCTTGAACTATGTCCTAGGTTATAAACATTTCTATTTAAAGCCTTTAACAGTCATTTAGACTATGGACTCTTAACTCGTACTTAGGGAGATCAGCTCTTCGTACTATGTATTGTGCACAAACATCTTAACGCTTTCGCATGGTAATCCCCTATTACTAGGGTTGTTCATCTCAGTATTTATTAACGAGTTCGCACCAAAGAAAGTTTGATTTGGATAAGCTCAAAGGTAATTTGGAGTTCAACTATCATCAACTAAGGAGTAGATGAATCGATTCACAATAATTAAGAGTTCAATAATACAAGAATTATGAATCAAGTATAAGTCATAACAATAGACTTCATATTAAATAGGCATGCTTTAGAAATAACTTAAAGCATTTGAAAGATAGATAAACCTTGCTTGAACAATTAAGTCAAGGTCACGTTAATTCAATAATGAACTTAATAAGATAACTATTCCATATATAAATTGTAGAGAATACAATATCTTGCATATGAATAACAAGTTAGAATATGAAACTTGCTCAAGGAAAGAGTATAATTAGAAGACTTGCATAAACATAAAAGAAAGTTTTAGGAAAAACTTGCATAATTAACAAGTTTAGGGATAGAAAACTTGCCTCAAGCGCAAGCTACACTTTATAGTTACAAATCACTTCCACAATTATCTTACATATTACAATATGTTTACAACATCAATTAGTTCCATAACCACTATGTTTAACCGTTGAACTTCTTACTTAAGTTCAACTTAATAACATGGTTTGTAAACTTAACTTGCTTACTAACCACATACGTGAGTCTAAACTCACAACATGCATATCATACGCGTATGACACTTTAAACTATCATATCGTATCCTATGATAATAATATCCAAGTACACGCATAACATATTAATATGAGATTTCAAATTATCTTAAACATATCAAAAATATATTATCTTATTGTTTAATACACTTAACATGTCATCACATTAAGTTAGCTAATCATGTACTGCATAAAAACTACTCGAAACCAAACTAACATTTTCGGACAGCATGTAGCCCCGCTGGGGCGGGGGTTTCTAGGCCAAAAGCCCCGCTAGGGTGGGCCCCCCCACTGGTGGGTTTCCCGGCTCATGAACTGTGCAAAGAAATAAGCTAATTTGGCTTATTTCTTCGCACCAAAGTCCGATTTTAACTAACTTAATGCATATGAAACTTTATGAAAACAAAATCTTAAACTTCTAACATGATTTTAACATACATAAACACCACAACACATGATCAAAACACTAATTTTCATGATTTTGAAGAAAACACCATTGTTAAGCGTTCTTGACGAAAATTAACACTGTGACTTTGTTTTTAAACCAAATCAAATAATTCAAAGCATGTTATTTTTGTTTCTTAATGTATTATCATAATCTATGATCAATTTACATAATATATCACAATCCAACACGAATTTTAGTAATTTAAAGACTATTTTTCAAAACTAGTTCACTATAAATTGCTATGAACATGATTTCTTCATGTTCATCATATTTACATGAATTGAACCATCTAGATTATCACATAACACCTATATAATAGTATATATAATAGTATATATATATATATATATATATGTATACAACACAACCTATATAAATCATAATCATATAGATTTCATGAAAACTAATTTACAGAGGACTTAAAACATGAAAACACTGAAGAACACAAATTTAAAAATTATGGAATTAGGATTATACCCTTTCCAGCTTTCAAGGAAGATGATGATGGTGATTCTTTGTTTACAAAATCAGAGAGCTTATTCTTTCTCTTCTTCCTTCTCTCTTTTCTCTCTTTTCTTTCTCTGTTCTCTATTTTCTTTCTAACACAGACTAACTTTGTTTTGTTCTTCTAAACTAACGTATATACATATAATATAACTTACATATATTATACATATAATACATAAATATAAAATATATAACTGGCAATACATAATGACCCTTAATAAATATAATAATTGCAATTAATATATAAGTTATAATATTTTAAATTTTAAAAGCCATAAGGCTTGTTTGGCAAAACAACTTATTTAAAGACATGTTTTTAGTAGTTAAAGCCCCGTTTGGCAAAACAAAATTAAAACAGGTGCAAGATCCTTGTTTAGCAAAACTCTTTAAAACCCTTTTCTTTATTTTGATAACTCCTTTTAACACATAGTTTAAATATTACACTTTATTCAATTAAATCCTAACATTCTAATTTAATTAAATACATTCTAGCATTCATTAATTAATTAAAATTGCGCATAATACTAAATTTCTACACAATTGTAATTCCCTTATTAATCATAATTCATGTAACGAATTAGTAAATCATTATAAACACTTAGCATATCATATTCCTCTAATTTAATTATTCTCAATTAAATTAGAATTATACTACACCATTACCTAGACATCAATTTAATTAATTCTATTACACTTAATTAAATTACTCTATAACATAATCACATAAATTATTTATTTAACTCAATAAATCAATCGATTAAAATATTTATTTAATTTAATAAATATTTACAATTAAATATACAAAATCTCATTCGTTACAATATTCCCTCCTTAAAAGGATTCTGTCCCCAGAATCACAATAAAAAAACCCATTCGTCACATTCTCCCCCCCTTAAAAAGATTATGTCCCCAGAATCGGCATACAAGAAATTACACAAATAGTTAGGGATAAGTTTTCATCATAACATCTTCGAGTTCCCACATAGCTTCTTCAGCGCTGTGATTCCTCTAGATTACCTTAACAGAAGGTATCACTTTATTTCTAAGCACTTGTTCTTTTCTATCAACTATTTGAACAGGAACTTCCTCATATGTTAAGTCTTTATCAAACTGTAAAGGCTCGTATTCTATCACATGTTTGTATTCGTGTTGTACGGTCGCAACACAGAAATATAAAAAATGTTGTGTATATTATCTAGCTCCGGAGGTAACGCAACCTCATAAACTACTTCGCCAACCCTCCGTAGTATCTCGAAAGGTCCAATGAATTGGGGACTCATTTTTCCCTTCTTGCCAAATCGAATCTTCTCCTTCTAGGGAGATACTTTCAAGAAAATGAAGCTTCCCACTGCAAACTCTCGATTCTGTCGATGATGATTGACATACTTTTTCTGTTTGTCTTGAGCAGCAACCAATCTCGTTCTGATTACCTTGACGATCTCAGCAGTTTGTTGCACCAATTTTGGTCTCAACAGTTGTCGTTCACCAACCTCATCCCAAAATAATGGAGTTCTGCATTTCCTATCGTATAACGCTTCATAAGGTGGCATGCCGATACTCGCGTGGTAACTATTGTTATAGGCAAACTCCACCAACGGTAGATGATCATCCCAACTTTCTTTTATTGGGTTTGTACGACATTGTGACCCAATCAAATTGTAAAAATTAGCGAAAGCATAGTATATCAGAGTTTAAAAAATTTCTGTAAAACCATTACCCGGATCATCCTTTATGCAAATTATTAATTTAAAACGATAAATAAGAAATTATGGAATCATACCCTTGTAGAACGAAGCTTCCACAGGTACGAGTTTAACTCCTTGTTCTTCGTGATCTCCTTGAATTTCCAGGTTAGATTCCTTCCTTTGATCAACGTTAGCCACCCAAGTGTTTGGCCTCTAGAGGTGATCCACCAAGGAAGATGAATTATCAAGAAGGAGGATGGTTGGCTTAGTTTTCTATCCTCTATAGAAAAGGAGTACTCTCCAACAATTGGAATTGCATCAAGTAATATCTATTATAAGACTCCTCTTATATAGATATTAGTCAACCCTTCTAATCCTATTAAACATGGGATTTTATTTACTTAATTTAGGCTTCCCACCACATTGGGAATAATTAATTTAATTAATTTGCCTCCTAATCTTATTAAAAATAAATGAGAGTACAAATATTAAATTAATTACTAAACTCCTTTATAAATTAAAATAATAATAATTGTAATAATATTAATAAGTCTCCTCTTATTAATTTATATTTAATATTTCCAAAATATTAAATAATAAATATTAAGCTATTTAATTTATTCTATCACCATAGATTAAATTAATTAAACTTAATACATTATTACGATGATGTCATTACCTTCTTAAATAATTATTCTTCCTTTTATGGTGTGACCCTTTAGGTTCTCCATATTAAACCGGTTGTGAATAAATCAATTAAAACAATTCTAATCTTATTTAAATAAATAAATTAAACGAATAATCTATTTAAATAAATAATATTTATTCTACAATAGGGATAAGCCTCCCTAGCGATCAACGACTTTCTAATTAATATAGATTTCAACATTAATCATAAAAGAGCCTGTGAGTAAATAGTTACCGTACAATTCAATCCTTCCACCATACAATGTCCCAATTAAATATAAGACATGGATTTACTGTCAAGTCTTATTTTATTCAATTATATGTATTTTGATTAGAAACTTCACAACTCCAAATAATGCAAATTAGAAACTCCTTTCTAATTTCATTCCACCTTGGCCAAGGATTCCTGGGTTGTCATTTAACGAATCACATAGGACATATCTCTTTTTTTACTAGAGGTGGTAGATTGTTTATTGATCATTCATTATCTCCTTATGTAACTCATTATACCCAATCATACCCTTTTATATACCCTAAAGGGCTTTAAGGAATAAATCAAAGTATAATTCATTACATACAAGATACTATGATGATCTCAAGTCCAAGGATCACTTGTACTACTATCACATTAGGAATTCCTATTGACAGGCGAGTAAAACTCTATTAGGTATTCCATAGCGAGTCACGTTCAATGAACTTATTCTCCAATAAGCACCTACATACTTGCTTTAGTGTCTCCACACAAATGATCATGAGATCAATCATCCTCGTCCAATGAGCAAGCAACATATGTACCAATCTATCCGAATTTACTAATCCCCTTTTTAGTAATCCCACGATTGGGAACTATTTTAGTTTTAAAGCTTTTTAAGAATTTAAATCTCATTAGCATGATCATCATCATGATTCTAAAAGAATTGCTTAAAACTATGGGTTATTTATATATTATAAAAACAGCACCATGTAGATAATTAAATACCTTTAATAAATGAATATTTTTATTAATAAATAAATAAGATTGTCTCCAAAGTATATGCTTTATCACACATGATTGTCTTGTATGCATACTACTCTCAATCTCTCACTTGCACTAAAGCCAATAACCATGGTATCTCATACCAACTTCTCTAAGTGACGATCAAACTGCTTTTGTGTTATAGCTTTAGTAAATGGATATACAATGTTATCTTGAGAGTCTATATGCTCCTCTTTTAATGATTTCTTTAATCAAAGTGCCTTCAACACATGTTTAGATTCAAGATGAGACTTAGGAACTATTCCTAGCTCTGTAATGAACTTTTCATCTGAAACATCAACTTGCAGCTTCACTTACAGTTATATACTTTGTCTTTGTCACTAAAGCAACAACCTTTTGTTGTTTGGAACCTTTTCAATTCACTACACCATCTTTCAAGGTAACGACTTACCCTAAAGTAGATTTGATATAATCTTGGTAAGTCTGAAAACTTGAGTCTGTTTAGCACTCTAGTTTAATTCAGACTCATCATGTGATATGATGAAATCCTTAGTATCAGTTAAGTACTTTAAGATGTTTATCACTGTCTCACAGTGATCTTCTCCGGAATATGACTGATAAACATCAGGTCTCGTATATTTCATTGCATACATGATAGTAGCTCATGCGATCTCTCTTTTATTGACGATAATTTTAGAGAGATTCACTCCATGGCTCATCATCATGAGACACCTTTTGGAGTTTGCCATGCTAAACGCCTTTAGCATCTAATGAATATACGTTTCCTTGGGTTTAGCCGAACATCCTTTTAAATATATCAATAAATATTTATATCCCCAATGTGGGATGTTCTATCAAAATCATTCATGGAGGAATGTTTAGACAACTTTGTTTTGATCAATTTTAGCATAGGAATTTCATTCCCTATCAGTAATATATCATCAACATATAATACAAGGAATGAAATAGCGCTCCCACTAACCTTCTTGTACACACATGGTTCATTCTCATTTTTGATAAAATCAAACTCTTTGATTGTCTCATCAAAATGAATGTTCCATCTACGAGAATCTTGCTTCAATCCATGAATAGATTGTTGTAGCTCATATACATGATTTGCTTCAACCATTGAAACAAAAAAACTATCTGGTTGTATCATACATACATTCTCCTTTAATAATGTATATTTGAGGAAGGACGTCTCCACGTCCATTTTACCAGATTAAGCAATAATAAGCTGCAATTGCAAGTAAAATTCAAATGGACTTGAGTATAGCTTCAAAATCAATTTTAAATTTTATGGTCATCTACCATTTTTCTGAGTCTTTATTACTCATAGTCTGTTCGTAATTCAATGGATCATCATTATCCATGATGTGTACCTCATCGTCATCCTCTATGACGAATCCATACCTTTCAAGTATCTTCGGTACCTTTCCAAATTTACGAATAGGGTGTTGTACAGTAGGTGTCTCTACTTGGACAAGTTCATCCACTTGATCTGTAGTGATTTGTGATTCTTGAATTTCTTCAAGATCTATTTTTCTCCCACTAGCCCTTTCAAGGATAAACTCATTTTCCAATAAGGCAACGTGTTTCGCAACAAACACCTTTTGTTTAGTAAGATTGTAGAAATAGTATCCCAAACATTCTTTAGGATATCGACAAACGTGCACTTATCAGATCTTGTCTAAAGCTTATCATTTTGAAACCTTTTCACATAAGCTGGACATCCCCAAATCTTAACATGCTTAAGACTAGGTTTCCTCCCTGTCCACATCTCATATGGAGTCTTGGGGACGAATTTAGAGGAGACCTTATTTAGTAGATATGTAGCCGTTTCTAGGGCATGATCCCAGAATAAAATTAGAAGATCGATAAAACTCATTATGGAACGAACCATGTCCAACAATATTCGATTTCTCCTTTTAGATACTCCATTTAACTGTGGTGTACCTGGTGGAGTCCATTGTGAGATTATACCATTTTCTTTGAGACAATCGAGAAACTCACCGCTTAAGTATTCACCACCTCGATCTGATCGAAGAATCTTAATACTCTTGCCCGTTTGTTTCTCTACTTTACTTCTGAACTCTTTGAACTTTTTAAATGATTCTGATTTGTATTTCATTAAATACACATATCCAAATCTTGAGTGATCATCAGTGAAAGTAATAAAATAAGAATACCCACCCTATGCATTCGTTGTCATAGGTCCACAACCGTCTGTGTGAACCAATGCTAACAACTCCGTAACTTTTTCTCCTTTTCCACTAAAAAGAGATTTAGTCATTTTACCAATGAGACAAGATTCATAAGTTGGATATGATTCATAATCGGATAGCTCTTGGATCCCATCCTTATGCAACTTGGATAATTTTGTTTCATTAATATGACCGAGTCTAAAGTGCTACATATAGGTATAATTAATATCATCTCTTTTCCTTTTCTTAGTTTGTTCTATTTGAAGTATATTTTCATGCAAGTCAAGTATATAAAGTCCATTTTAAAAATTACCAACACCATATAAAATATTACTTTTATAAATAAAACAATTATTGTTCTTTATTATAATGTCAAATCCATCTATATCTAATACGAAAATAGAAATAATATTTCTAATGATATTCGGAATAAAATAATAATTATTTAAATAAATGGACTTGCCAGTAGGCTGTGCTAAACAATAAGTGCCTACAGCTAATGCAGCAACCTTTGCTCCATTTTCCACTCGTAGGACAACCTCATCCTTGTTCAGCTTTCTACTTCTGACCAGTCCCTTCACATTATTACATATGTGAGAACCACAGCCGGTATCCAATACCCAAGTAGAATTTTGACTTTCTAAAAAATTAATTTCAATCATGAACAAACCTTGATTGGAAGTCGAAGCTTCTCCAAGCTTCTTCTCTTCCAGAAACTTCTTACAGTTCCTCTTCCAATAACCCGGCTCGTTGCAATGGAAGCACATTCCTTTGCTAGCTGGATCAGGTTTCTTTTGTTCCTTTATGTTCACCTTACCCTTGGTCATCCGAGATTAGAAGAGCTCCTTAGATATCTCATATCTAGCAGTCCTACTTTGTTCACCATACAACTCCATGAGGTGAAGCAACATAGTAGGAGCATCCATGTTTTCATGCTGACGCGAAAGCTCGTTATTCATGGATGCGAGCATGATGAATTTAGCCACAGATGCGTCATTTTGCCACTTTACAATGGTGGCAATTTCTTCCTCAGATGCTGATTCTGGAACAATTCCAGAGACAGGTGAATTTAGAACATAAAAAATCTTTTCAGTAGTGAGAACTATTCTCAGATTCCTTAACCAGTCCGTATAATTTGGTCCGGTTAGTTTATTAGCATCAAGTATGCTACGCAGTGAAATTAGTGATTTTGATATTTTTTAAATTTCTGTATGTGAAAAGACAATATTTTAGCAAACATTCATTAAATTAATTTTGCATACCAAAAAAAATTAGGTCTTTATTTTAAATTGGTATCTCCCACTATTTTCATCAAACTATATTACCCTCACTTATATAGTTCGGCAACATCTAATTAAAGATTTCCTTGTGGATAGCACAACAAATGATATATAAATAAATAGGTAGACAACTCTTGTCAATTACATCAACATGTAACTCCTTTTATTTTGCCTCTTAAATCATAATGGTCAAGCGTGTGCAAATCCGAACTAAAATGATTTAAGTTAAGTCCAGCCTAGCACTTCCATAAATTCAAAAAAAAAATGTTCGTCCTTGTGGATAGCACAACAGGACTATATTGTTCAATTTTCTTGATAAGCATCAAATGTGATTAATTTATATCTTAAATACGCAATACTCGCATTGTGAATAGCACAACAAGCTCATATTAAATATTTAATACTCTATTAATTTATCATATTAGAAGGCGACGTTCGATATTTCAAATATCATTGAACGTTTCGGACTTAATATTATTTTTTTTGAGGGATTTGTTATTATTTGTCTTATCTTGTTTAGCGTGCATGCACATATATATATATATATATATATATATATAATACGCGTAATTTTATTAAACAAGCGAAGCATGTTTGCATAAAATATAATATATATAATACTTAATATGTACATATATAATACTATATTCTACATGGATTGATTATGGATTTTTATTTTAGTTTGGTTCACTAGAGCCACCAAGTGAAACAAAAGGTCAAACCTAGGAGTGTAAGACTTTAAATTTAAACGTAACTATTACATTTAAACCCGGGCTCCATACAAACGGGTCTTCACGCGCTCCATGCTCCTTGGTCTCCAATTTCTTAAAGATAATTCTAACTATTTTTATTACATTAAACTATTTAATTTAAATAGAAACCTTAATCTACAGTCAAGGGAAAGTATATAAGAGGGAGATAGAATTTACATCGAGAAAAAAATTAGAGAAGACAAGGTACACAGACCCCATTTAATAAAACCCATTCATTCAAGCATTCAACTAAAATAAAATCCAATCACATTGGTCAATAGTCCATAATCAACCCCATTTATTTTCATACATGTCACCATATTTATCAATGAATAAATATTCATCTCATGAATTAAAACATTCCATATATATATGAGTTTCATTTAATGGACAATTTTAATTTGCATGAAATCCTATTTCAAGATTAAAATAAACTCTTTATTTTAATTATAAAATTATTTAGAATAATATATATATATATATATATATATATATATATAATATTACCGTAATATTATATATAAATAGCCGTATATTATATAATATATATGATAACATATAAATATTATATATATATATATATATTATATATAGTAACCTGTCTGCGGGGATTTAAAAAAAGAGAATTACGTGAATCATTATTCACGGTTTTTGAATTGAATCTTCACTTTTTACTTTTGAAATCTTGATGGTTCCTTTTAAAACAAAAGACTTCCTGCATCACCTTAGAATAACACGGATGCAGCGAACACAAAGAGGAAAAAAAAATCGTTTCCCTTTTTTTTTCTTCCATAAAAAAATAATTTTATACAATTAAATATACCCAATAAATTATTCTAAATACATACTCATATGTATATGAAATCAAAATAATTAATAATTTCATAAAGGTTTGGCTCAGATGTCAGTATTGGGTTTTTACGAAATCGTGACGCAATCAAATTGCAAAAATTAGCGGAAACATGGTATATCAGTGTTTAAAATATTTCTACAAAACCATTACCCGGATCATCCTTTATGCAAATTATTAATTTAAAACGATAAATAAAAAGTTATGGAATCATACCCTTATAGAACGAAGCTTCCACAGGTACGAGTTCAACTCCTTGTTCTTCGTGATCTCCTTAAATTTCTAAGTTAGATTCCTTCCTTTGATCAACGTTAAACCACCCAAGTGTTTGGCCTCTAGAGGTGATACACCAAGGAAGATGAATTATCAAAAAGGAGGGTGGTTGGCTTAGTTTTCTATCCTCTATAGAAAAGGAGTACTCTCTAATAATTAGAATTGCATCAAGTAATATCTATTATAAGACTCCTCTTATATACATATTAGTCAACCCTTCTAATCCTATTAGACATGGGATTTTATTTTATTAATTAAACTCTTTTAATTAATTTAGGCTTCCCACCACATTGGGAATAATTAATTAAATTTATTTAATTAATTTGCCTCCTAATCTTATTAGGAATACATGAGAGTACTAATATTAAATTAATTACTAAACTCATTTAGAAATTAAAATAATAATAATTATAATAATATTAATAAGTCTCCTCTTATTAATTTATATTTAATATTTTTAAAATATTAAATAATAAACATTAAGCTATTTAATTTATTCTATCACCATAGATTAAATTAATTATACTTAATGCGTTATTACGATTATGTCATTACCTTCTTAAATAATTATTCTTCCTTTTATGGTGTGACCCTTTAGGTTCTCCATATTAAACCGGTTGTGAATAAATCAATTAGAACAATTCTAATCTTATTTAAATAAATAAATTAAACTAATAATCTATTTAAATAAATAATATTTATTCTATAATAGGGATAAGCCTCCCTAGCGATCAACGACTTTCCAATTAATATAGATTTCAAGATTAATCATAAAAGAACCTATGAGTAAATAGTTACCGTACAATTCAATCCTTCCACCATACAATGTTCCAATTAAATATAAGACATGGATTTACTGTCAAGTCTTATTTTATTCAATTATATGTATTTTGATTAGAAAATGCACAACTCCAAATAATGCAAATTAGAAACTCCTTTCTAATTTCATTCCACCTTGGCTAAGGATTCCTGGGTTGTCATTTAACGAAACACAAAGAATATATCTCCTCTTTTACTAAAGGTGGTAGATTCTTTATTGATCATTCATTATCTCCATATATAACTCATTATACCCAAGCATACCCTTTTATATACTCTAAAGGGCTTTAAGGAATAAGTCAAAGTATAATTCATTACATACAAGATACTATGATGATCTCAAGTCCAAGGATCACTTGTACTACTATCACATTATGAATTCCTATTGACAGGCGAGTAAAACTCCATTAGGTATTACATAGCGAGTCACGTTCAGTGAACCTATTCTCCAATAAGCACATATATACTTGCTTTAGTGTCTCCACACAAATGATCATGATATCAATCATCCTCGTCCAATGAGCAAGCAACATATGTACCAATCTATCCGGATTTACTAATCCTCTGTTTAGTAATCCCACGATTAGGAACTATTTTAGTTTTAAAGCTTTCTAAGAATTTAGATCTCATTAGCATGATCATCATCATGATTCTAAAAGCATTGCTTAAAACTATGGGTTATTTACATATTATAAAAATAGCACCATGTAGATAATTAAATGCCTTTCATAAATGAATATTTTTATTAATAATTAAATAAGATTATCTCCAAAGTATATGCTTTATCATCACACATGATTAGCTTGTATACATACTACTTTCACCTTTGAAGTCCATAACGTAAGCTCTCAGCATGTCCTCTAGCGTCTGAATTGTTCTCTCGCTCTGGCCATCGATCTGAGGATGGTACGTCGTAGTCATTCGTAATTACGTTCCCAGACATTCTTGTAAACGCTTCCAAAAATTCGACGTAAAACGCGGATCTCTATCGGACATAATCGATACCGGAACACCGTGTCAAGAGATAATTTCCTTAACGTACAGCTTCACTAACTGATCCAAGTTGAACTTAATCTTGATCAATAGGAAATGTGCTGACTTCGTCAGTCGATCCACTATCACCCATATCACATCAAAACCCTTCTGAGTCGCTGGAAGACCAACCACGAAATCCATCGTGATATGCTCCCACTTCCATTCCGAAATCTCCAGTGGTTGTAGTAATCCACTCGGTCTCTGGTGTTCTGCTTTGACCTTCTGGCACGTTAGACATTTCGCAACGTATCCCGCCACGTCTCTTTTAATATTCGGCCACCAGAAATGTTATCTCAGATCTTGGTACACCTTCGTACTCCCAAGGTGAATCGAATATCTCGAAGTGTGAGCTTCGTTCAAAATCTCCTCTTTGACGTCTGGTACTGGCAGTACCCAAATTCTCCCTTTAAATAGTAGCAGTCCTTCACTATCGATCTTAAACTTGATTTCTTCACCATCAGTTATCCTCTTTCGTATCTTTTCGCACTCCTCATCATGAAGTTGTGCCTCTTTCACCTTGTCTACCATAGTAGAACCAGTAGTTACTTGAAATAGCTTCTCATCCGATTCCTTCGGATACTTTACTTCCAGTTCCAATCTAGCCATCTCTTCTATCAACTGATCCTGATCAATTAACATATTTAACTTCTCCCAACCCTTTCTACTTAAAGCATCGGCAACTACATTAGCCTTACCCGGGTGGTAAAGAATTTCACAGTCGTAGTCCTTGATCAGTTCCAACCATCTCCTTTGGCTCATGTTTAAATCCTTCTGTGTAAAGATATACTTCAAACTCTTGTGATCTATGTATATCTCACACCTTTCTCCGTATAAGTAGTGTCTCCATATCTTCAGAGCAAACACTACTACCGCTAATTCTAAGTTATGGGTCGGATATCCTTCTTATAATCCTTTAGTTGGCGTGACACATATGCAATGACTTTGTCGCTCTGCATCAGCACATAGCCTAATCCCTTTGTGAGGCATCACTATACACTATGCAATTTCATGTACTATCTGGTAATGACAATACAGGTGCAGTACGTAACCTCTTCTTCATTTCTTAAAAACTCTCCTCACATTTTTCCGTCCAAACAAACTTAACTGTTTTACGAGTCAAATTCGTCAATGGAGTTGCGATTTTGGAAAAGTCTTGGATAAATCTTCGATAATAACCTGCCAATCCCAAGAAACTCCTCACTTCAGACGGCGTCTTCGGCTGATTCCAATTCATCACCGCTTCAACCTTCGACGGATCTACCGAAATCCCATCTTTATCAATCACGTGGCCAAGAAATTGCACACGTTCTAACCAGAATTTGCACTTCGAGAATTTCGCGTATAGCTTCTCTCGTCTCAGCGATTCTAAGATCAGCCTTAAGTGTTCAGTGTGTTCCTCCTCAGTTCTGGAATAAACTAGGATGTTATTTATGAACATTACTACGAACTTGTCTAGGAATGGCTTAAATACCCTATTCATTATGCCCATAAATGCAGCTGGTGCATTCGTTAGACCAAATGACATCACTAAGAACTCGTAATGTCCATACCGAGTTCTAAAAGTCCTGTTCAGTATATCTTCTCTCCTCACCTTCAACTAATGATATTCACTTCTCAAATCGATTTTTGAGAAGTATTTAGCACCTTTCAGTTGGTCGAACAAGTCATCGATCCTACATAAAGGATACCTATTCTTGATCGTGACTTTGTTCAACTCCCTATAATCAATGTATAGCCTCATCGATCCGTCCTTCTTCTTCATGAACAATACTGGCGCTCCCCACGGTGAAACGCTCGGCTGAATATACTTCTTGTCCAATAATTCTTGCAGTCGAACCATCAACTCCTTCATCTCGACTGGAGCCATTCTGTACGAAGCTTTTGAAATCAGAGCAGTTCCCGGCGCTAAGTCGATTACGAACTCTGTCTATCTATTTAGCGGAAGACCTGGCAAATCGCTCGAAAATACGTCCACAAACTCCATAACCACTGATATCTCTTCTATCTTCAAGCTCTCCTTACGAGTATCTACTATGTAGGCTAGATATCCTACACAGCCTTGCGTCAAAAGTTTCTTGGCTTGCATGATTGTCAGACAACTTGCTTGTCTAGGTGATTTGCTACCATAGAATACTAAATTCGACGAAGTCGTAAGGATTACCGACTTCTTCTGAAAATTGATTACCGCCCCATGGTTGAACTACCAATCCATACCCAGTATCACATCGAATTCCCCAAGTTTTATCGAAATCAAATCTACCATCAATTCTTGACCCTTAATGTCCAATCTATAGTTCTTGTATACAAACCTAACAGGAATAACCCCCCTATTCGCAATCTCTATGTTCAAGGGGTAAACTAATTCCTTTTTAGTTAAGTCTAGGGTCTTAGCAAATTTATCAGATATAAATGAACAAGTAGCACCCAAATTTAATAATACATATGCATTTATACTATTGACCGAAATAATACCTGACACCACATCCTTTGACTGCACAGCATCCTATACCGTCATGTTGAATGTTCGGGCAATAGGTCGAAAGGCCTGCAGTGGTCCAGAGATAGCCAAAGTGTTGTCGCTGCCATTTCCCCTGCTCCCTGTTGACTCTGCCACTTGCTTCCTCGGGGAACTTTGGGCCATGTGATCCTTAGATCCACATGTGTAGCAAGCTCCCTTCTTCGGGTTCGGGAAATTTGGTGCAATGTGGCCTTCCTGACCATAATTGAAGCACACCCGCCTCCCCCTCAAACATACTCCAGTGTGATTCTTCCCGGATGTCACACATGCTTCAATCTTCATCTTCTGCTGGTTTCCCTGTTGACTTCCAGCAGAGGTGTTGTCGTTCCACTTCCTTTTCTGGTTGATAGCCCCGCTACCACCAGCCTTGGTTTCGGTCTCATTCTTCTTCTTTTGATTTTGATTGAACTTGGTCACCACATCGCTTCCACCTTCAGCGAGGTTGGCCTTTTCCAGTACAGCTGTAAACGTATTCAGCTAGAACATGGAGAGCTTGCTATAGAGCCAGGGCTTCAGTCCCCACTCAAAACTTCTCGCCTTTCTTGCGTCAGTAATGACCTAGTATGTAGCGAACCTGGCCAGCTCATTAAATTTCGCGGCGTATTCCGACACCGTCATCCCTCCCTGTTTAAGCTCTAGAAATTGGACCTCCATCTGGTCCTGTGAGCTAACGAAGAAGTACATTTCAAAGAACATCTCTTTGAAACGGTCCCATGCTATAACTCTTTCTCCTTCGCTCATTTTATTGGCCTGCCACCAAAAACTAGCATCCGACTTCAACATGAAAGTTGCGAAAGCCGTCTTCTGGTCCTCGCTAACTCTAGCTACGTCGAAGACCTTTTCCATCTCCATTACCCACGTCTGGGCATCTATTGGGTTTATCGATCCCTGAAACTCTAGCGGTCCTACTGCCTTAAATTCCTTAAATGTTGTACCCTGCACATGCGGCTGATTTGCAAGTGCTCCCGCTAGCAAGTTCACCAATTGTTAAACCAAATTGGGATTCGTCCCATCGTTATGGTTGTTGTTGTTGTTATTCGTCGAACCCTCAGGGTGTAGACGTCTAGGTCTTCTTCTGGGAGGCATTTTCTGTTAAGAAATAGTCTTATTAGAACCTTTACTCATTTCTTAAATATTCAAGTTCATACTTAAACATTTAAATAATTCAATTCACATTTGAACACATAGCACGTCAATAAACTTCTTTATTTATTCATTCGTAGTTTTGAAAAACATAGAATAGATAGCATTCCTGCTATATACATCATCTTTCTTGAACTGAAAAAAATTACAGGACTACATCCTTATCTTATCCCATTATTATCTCAAATTCTGAGATTTACATTTATTATATATAAAGAAACACATAATTAAAGACTCAACTATCTAGGCATGTTAAGACGTCGCACAGCCTCTCTACGTTCTTCCTCCATCACCCGGAACACTATTCTACGATCCACCATGTACCACGGTAAATCTTGGAATTGAGCTGGGTAATAGAAGGCACGATCCTGGGCCCTATCTATAGTCGTATGGAAAGCGTATTCCATCTCCCTCAGCTTGGCCTTCTTCGCTTAAACCTCGTCTTCAGCTCGATCTGCTCGTTGAGTAGCCCTCCAGCTTGTTTCCTCCGCTCTTGTACGCTTCGCTGACTCCTCCCAGATGTCATTCTTCAGCTTTGCTAGCTCGGCCAGTGCATCGTCTCTTTCATTCTCCATGTGGATTAGATCCCACTTTGCGTTTCCAAGCTCACTGTCCAGCTCTTCAATGGTCTCGTCACGCTGCTGTATGGTTACTTCAAGCTTTTCGACTCGACCATGTAGCTCCACGTTGTGGTCGTAGATCTCCTCGTACATCTCAACACTAGTCGAGTGAGGTGGAAATTCCTCTTCAAGATCCTCCTCCTCTTCTTCCTCCTCTGACTCATCCTCGTCATCATCGTCTCGGTCAGATATTGGTACATGCTCCTGACCAGCTATGGTGATCAATGGAGATGGCTCTCTCTGAACCAACTGCTCCCAGACAACATGGATGTCTCGGGGCTCCTCGTCCCTCAGCATCTGGGATAACTCCTCCCTAGCCTGACTGGACTCTCCAATGTTCGTCATCCTCACAATAAAATTTTAAAGTTTAGTTATACGTGATATCGAGTCATCCACACTCTTCGAATACCACTCGTGTACGTAAACGTAAACACATAGCACATAAGGTAATTTATTATCTTTAGCTATCACCACTATTTTTTCGATCTCCTATAAGACAACTACATAATGTTTTCCCCCACCTAAGGTTCATAACCTACGACTCTGATAACCTACATCTTTGATACCAACCTATGACACCCCCAAATCCGAATACTTCATTTCCATATGATTTGGTGTTCACTATATAACTATAACACACAACTACTGCCCAATAATAAGGAATGCAAAATAAATTACAACCTTATCATTAAATTAAAATCTTCCTTATAAAAGGAGTGCAACATAATTGAATAAATCCCGGGGTTTGCTAACCTTAACATAAACAATAAGTGGGGAAAATAAAACATAACTTAAACAAAGTCTTATTACAATCATAATCAAAACAAAATAAGTCTTCACTTATTCATCTTGTTTTTCTCTTTACTCGTTGACGTTACATCAACGTTCTCGACTTTAGCTGCAATGGTTATTTAATTCCAAGAATGAGCAAACAAAAGCTCACTTGGAATACAAAAATAATAATGACATAAACTGAAAAGCTTCAAGAGATTTGAATAACTTTCCTTTCATCAATAATAAAGAATTTCGAATATTAAAATCATCTGAGGGTCATAAGACCTTGAACTATGTCATAGGTTATAAACATTTCTATTTAAAACCTTTAACAGTCGTTTAGACTATGGACTCTTAACTCGTACTTAGGGGGATCAGCCCTTCTTACCATGTATTGTGCACAAACATCTTAACGCTTTCGTATGGTAATCCCCTATTACTAGGGTTGATCATCTCAGTATTTATTAATGAGTCCGCACCAAAGAAAGTTTAGTTTGGATAAGCTCAAAGGTAATTTGGAGTTCAACTAAGGAGTAGTTGAATCGACTCACAATAATTAAGAGTTCAATAATACAAGAATTATGAACCAAGTATAAGTCATAACAATAGACTTCATATTAAATAGGCATGCTTTAGAAATATCTTAAAGCATTTGAAAGAAAGATAAACCTTGCTTGAATAATTAAGTCAAGGTCACGTTAATTCAATAATGAACTTGATAAGATAACTAATCAATATATAAATTATGGAGAATACAATATCTTGCATATGAATAACAAGTTAGAATATGAAACTTGCTCGAGAAAAGAGTATAATTAGAAGACTTGCATAAATGTAAAAGAAAGTTTTAGGAAAAACTTGCATAATTAACAAGTTTAGGGATAAAAAACTTGCCTCAAGCGTAAGCTACACTTTACAAATTACAAATCACTTCCACAATTATCCTACATATTATATTACGTTTATAACATCAATTAGTTCCATAACCACTACGTTTAACCGTTGAACTTCTTACTTAAGTTCAACTTAATAACATGGTTTGTAAACTTAACTTGCTTACTAACCACATACGTGAGTCTAAACTCACAACAGGCATATCATACGCGTATGACACTTTAAACTATCATATCGTATCCTATGATAATAATATCCAAGTACACGCATAACATATTAATATGAGATTTTAAATTATCTTAAACATATCAAAAATATGTTATCTTATTGTTTAATACACTTAACATGTCATCACATTAAGTTAGCTAACCATGTATTGCATAAAAACTACTAGGAACCAAACTAACATTTCCGAACAACATGTAGCCCCACTGGGGCGGGGGTTTCTAGGCCAAATGCCCCGCTGGGGCGGGGCCCCCCATTGGTGGGTTCCCCGGCTCGCGAACTGTACAGAGAAATAAGCTAATTTGGCTTATTTCTTCGCACCAAAGTCCCATTTTAACTAACATAATGCATATGAAACTTTATAAAAACAAAATCTTAAACTTCTAACATGATTTTAACATACATAAACACCACAACACATAATCAAAACACTAATTTTCATGATTTTGAAGAAAACACCATTGTTAAGCGTTCTTGACGAAAATTAACACTGTGACTTTATTTTTAAACCAAATCAAACAATTCAAAGCTTGTTATTTTTTTTTCTTGATGTATTATCATAATCTATGATCAATTTACATAATATATCACAATCCAACATAAATTTTGATAATTTAAAGACTATTTTTCAAAACTAGTTCATTGTAAATTGCTATGAACATGATTTCTTCATGTTCATTATATTTACATGAATTGAACCATCTAGATTACCACATAACACATATATAATAGTATGTATATATATATACAATAAAACCTATATAAATCATAATCACATAGATTTCATGAAAACTAATTTACAGAGGACTTAAAATATGAAAACACTGAAGAACACAAATTTAAAAATCATGGAATTAGGATAATACCCTTTCTAGCTTTCAAGGAAGATGATGATGGTGATTCTTTGTTTACAAAATCACAAAGCTTCTTCTTTCTCTTCTTCCTTCTCTCTTTTCTCTCTTTTCTTTCTCTGTTCTCTGTTTTCTTTCTAACATAGACTAACTTTGTTTTGTTCTTCTAAACTAACGTGTATATATATATATATATATATATATATATATATATATATATATATATATATATATATATATATAATATAACTTACATATAGTATACATATAATACATAAATATAAAATATATAACTGCCAATACATAATGACCCTTAATAAATATAATAATTGCAATTAATATATAAGTTACAATATTTTGAATTTTAAAAGCCATAAGGCTTGTTTGACAAAATAACTTATTTAAAAACAGGTTTTTAGTAGTTAAAGCACCGTTTGGTAAAACGGAATTAAAACATGTACAAGTGCCTTGTTTGAAAAAACTCTTTAAAACCCTTTTCTTCATTTTGATAACTCCTTTTAACACATAGTTTAAATGTTACACTTTATTTAATTAAATCCTAATATTCTAATTTAATTAAATACATGCTAACATTAATTAATTAATTAAAATTTAACATAATACTAAATTGCTACACAATTGCAATTTCCTTATTAATCATAATTTATGTAACGAATTAGTAAATCATTATAAACACTTAACACATAATATTCCTCTAATTTAATTATTCTAAATTAATTAGACATATACTACACCATTACTTACACATCAATTTAATTAATTCTATTGCACTTAATTAAATTACTCTATAACATAATCAAAAATTATTTATTTAACTCAATAAATCAATCGATTAAAATATTTATTTAATTCAATAAATATTTATAATTAAATATATAAAATCTCATTCGTTACACAGGTCAACCCTGGTCTCAACCCGGGAGGTACAGGTTAGCCCCGATCTCAACCCGGGAAGTACAAGTCAGCCCCGATCTCAACCCGGGAAGTACAGGTCAGCCCTGGTCTCAACCCGGGATGTACAGGTCAGCCCCGGTCTCAACCCGGGAAGTATAGGTCAGCCCCGGTCTCAAACCGAGAAGTACAGGTCAGCCCCGGTCTCAACCCGAGAAGTACAGGTCAGTCCCGGTCTCAACCCGGGAGGTACAGATCAGCCCCGATCTTAATTTGGGAAGTACAGGTCACTCCCGGTCTCGACCCGAGAGGTTCAGGTCAGCCCCAGTCTCAACCCGGGAAATACAGGTTAGCCCCGGTCTCAACCCGGGAAGTACAGGTCAGCCCCGGTCTTAACCCAAGAGGTACAGGTCAGCTTCGGTCTTAACCTGGGAAGTACAGGTCAGCCCCAGTCTCAACCCGGGAGGTCAGGTCAAGTTCAAAAAAAATCCTGAAGCATCAAGACATCTCCAAAGGAAAACTTGAAAAGACCAAGTCAGCCTCGGAGACGACACTAAGGACGAACAGACTCGAATGGAATCCAAATCTTGGAAACAACCCCAGGAAGTCAGGCGGAGGCCATGGCAACATTGAAGGAAACCGAGAAGGGCAAAACGGCCTCAAACGGACGCTCCGATCAAAAGTTACAAAGTTTTGAATTGGACCTCACATTGCTCGGAGTGCACGTACTTCGAGATGACAGGACCCATCGCAGGACCCCTGTCACATGGAGCCACAAGTGGACCCGCGACAGCCGCGGGTTAACCTGCTTCTCCTAGGTCTATAAATATGAGCTCACCCCCAACTCATTTCATAATTCAAAAACGCTATGAACCCCTACCTGTTTGGTTTTCCAGCCATTTTCTTGTCTTCCAAACCCAAATTTTTTCACTCTAACACGTAGATATACCCACATACTACCACATATCAAAAATTAACCTGTAGATTTGGACGTTTAAAGCCTACAATTTGGCAAAAAACCCGTGTAGCAGTCTATTGTGAGTATTTTTACAATCAGCAAGTTTATATTATTTTTTTGCACTGTTATACATTTGCATATCAAGTTTCATTTTCTAAATATGCGTGAAACTCAGTTCCATGGCCGTTTTTGTTAACTTTTGGTACACTTTAGTACCTAAACGCATTTTCTGGCATTTCTACAACTTAGATTGACGATCCGTCGCTTCTAACAGCTATTATATACTTGCATCGTCGTTATTAACAACTTCGCCGGACTGGATTATCTTCCTAGTTTAGGTTTGGCTTTTTTTGTATATATTTAACTGTATATATACTAATATTTTAATTTTGCCAAGCCTGGATGTCAAATCCGCAATAGTTTACTGCTTTTATATATATATATATATATATATATATATATATATATATATATATATATGCACCTTTCACCGGACTGGGTTATCTTTCCAATACCAGTTTGACTATTTTTTTTATCTATATTTAACTATAAATATATATTTACATTCCAGTTCGGCCTGGATCATTCTGTGGCATTTTCACTACTTTTATATATATATATATATATATATATATATATATATTCGTCCGGGCCTCGGAGTGAAAACTCACTGCCCTTTACCGCTTTTATACATATATATATTTCTAGTATGTCCAGCCTGGATCATTCCGTGGCTTTTATACAACTTTTATAAATATATACATACATATATATATATTTTTCTATCCGGGCCTCGGAGTGAAAACCCACTGCCCTTTACCGCCTTTATACATATATATATTTCCATTTTGTCCAGCCTGGATCATTCCGTGGTTTTTATACAGCTTTTATACATATATATATATATATATATATATATATTTTCATTCTAGTCCAGGCATTAGAGTGAAAACCCACAGCCCTTTATTGCTTTTCTATATATTTACATTCTGTCCAGCCTGGATCATTTCGTGGCTTTTATGCAGCTTTTATAAATATGTATATATATATATATATATATTTCCATTTGAGTACGGGCATCGGTGTGCAAACCCATCGCCCTTTACAACTTTTGTATATATATATATATTGCTTTATTCATTACAATTTAATTTTTGCTTTAAATATTTATTTAATATAAATTGGCACTGACATTTCTGCGGGCGAAATAGATTTCTTTAAATCTCGCCAACTCTAGCTTTCAAACGGTTCAAAATAGGTCCAAACAGAACCGGGAAGCTAGAATGGTTGAGATTTATTTAAATCTAGCATTTTTTCTAGTTTCAGTTATGAAAGCAACCTCGCGTCCCTTAGATCGCTATCTAGTGGGAACGAGATACTTCGGCCATGTGTGAGCCAGGATTTATTGATGAATCCTTGGTTCTAGCGACATCTAGATGTACATGTATATTTTCTGTGCATATTTTGAGCTGTGCAGGTTTATTGGCTTCCCTATGTGAGCCTAGGAATCGTGGGATTCATGATCAAACTGATCAGAATCTGATTCCCATGATGGACAAACTCCACTTTACAAATGTACCCTGCCAGTTTTTCTGTAAAAATGTACATACAAAACACCTTAAAACAGTTATCCGGATTTAAGGTCTTAACATAGTGAAAAATATAGTTTGTCGTGTCAGAGTCACTCCGATGGCTGTTATGCCTATGAGAAGACCGACACTTACATATATTTTGTGGTCGAGGATGCTTTGCAGCCCGACAATCACCATTCAAACTGAGCCTTAAGGCTGAAAAGATAAAACTGAAGTATCGATATGCTTCAATTCCTATGATTAGCGTAAGGGTTTAAAAACCTTCTTTCAAAACATCATTTCAATAAACTTATCGAAAAGAGAAGCTTTTGCAAATCAAATCAAACACTTTTGCAAATCAAATCAAAGACTTTTTTGTCAATCAAATCAAACCTTTCGTATATAGGTTCAACGATGCATAAACATACTTCCAATCAAAGCATAGGCCCAATTTCTTCCAGCATTCACACACATTGCAGATTTAAAAGGGAAATATTGAAAAGATTCGGTACCGTATTTATACGGGAGTTGTGGGGTGCCTAACACCTTCCCCACACTTAACCAAGCCCTCGAACTCAAAACTTCGATTTCAAAGATCAAGTTTCGACAGTGTCCAGCAATTGGGCCTCTTTTCAAACAAAACTCGGTTGAGTTGGTACAACCATTTCAAATCTACCAACTGGCGACTCTGTAAAACGTTCAAATCGTCGACATGATACATGTTGGCATTTTCCTAAAAAAACCCTTCACAACCTTTTTCACAATAAAAAGAGTAAGGGTAGACATAACTTAGGAAGAGAGAAAGATCCGGGTTGTGACCCGACCTGCGAATTTTTTCCCGACGTCGACAGGTGGCGACCCTGCTGGGGACAGTAGAGGGCTTAGGCCGCGTTCAAATCTTTTCAAAAAATTTCACTTTCACATCTGCGTATGTGTGAATGCTGCATCCTTACATTGAATGAATGCGTAAATGTTGTGTCTTTACATTGGATGAATGTGAATGAATGCTTTCCTGCTTTTTTAGTGTTTCGCACCCATATTATTGCTTCGCACCCATGTCGTCATATGCATAACGGTGAGGAACGATGTATGTGAATGTATGTTGTATGATTCCTCTATCAGAAGGCAAACCCGTAGGTGATGAGTAATGTCTTCAAGGGCGAATAAGTCTTCGAGGCTCATGAAAAAGCACCACTCAGATTCGCTCCAGTTGAAAGATCGGATTAATTTCCCCTCTAGTAGATTGCGATGATCTGAGGACCTTCATGCCAAAAAGCCGCGAGAGTAGCTGATAGTTAATACATTTTAATATTCCCATATTCATTATTTTATATGCTTATTTTATTTAACTAATATATTTTAATTTATTTTGTAGGAAATAACATTTATTTTTCTTGGGGAGAAAATAAAGGATTTATATCCAGCTCTTAAAGATAGAAAAGGACTCTTGGAGGATTGCCATATAGAGATTGAAGTCAAGAAGGAAAGAAGAGAAAAAAAGGGAACAAAAGTGTCCAAGTTCAATGAATCTAAATTAGGTTTCAAAGTTATTTTTTCTATAAATAGGTCTCTTGTTTTAGAGAGGAGGGGGGATTAGGTATTGTATTACTCTAGGTTAGGAGTAAGAGTAGGAGTAGATTAAATTATTTCATTGTACGTTCGTTGGATGATCGTCAATAAAAGGGAGTTTTTTTATTTATTTTTAATTTTCTTCTACTCTTTATTTTAGTTAGTTTATTTATTTTCATGTCTAGTTAATTTCTTTAATCTAGGATGAAGATGAAATTAAACAGTTATTCATGATAATATTTTTCATCTCTTCTATTATTTATGCTTTTATGTTTAATTGATTTCGCCTTCATGTTTCGTTATTGAAATACCTTCGTTTTATAGTTCTTATTTAATTTTAAATTAATTAAGAGGTTTTGATAGATTATTGTTAAGATATGAGTTTTTCATAATCCATGCTCGCTCGAAAAAGTTTTGATGAGTTGTAGTCAATCCTTAAGTTTTCATAGTCTATGCTTGCCCACGTTAGTTGTAAAATTACTTAATTAAGGGGAAGGGAGATAAAAATCATAGTTGAGTTATAAAAATAGAAGACATTGAATTATATGTTATGTTTATTATTTAATGGATTCGAATTCCTAGATTGTTTTCTCATTATTAGTTTTCATATTCTAGTTAATCAACTCTCAATCTTTATTTCTAATTAGCCTAAAATAGATATTAAGGATATATTAAAATTAATCTAGTCTCTGTGGGTTCGACCTGTACTTGCCAGTTCTTCAACTTGACGCTGTGCACTTGCAGTTACATATTTTTTCACATCAAGTTTTTGGCGCCGTTGCCGGGGACTAGAATTAAATTTTTTTCCTTAATTTTTATTTATTCGAATTAGTTTTTAACTCTAATTTATTTATTTTTTCAGGATTATTGAAGCGGATCGAAGGAGCAAGAAGATAAAATATTTTGTTGCTGCGCTTTCTTTGGTACGTCGTATCTTCATTTTTTTTAATAAAAAAAATATTAAAAAATAGTTGTTAAGTTTTTTTTATTAATATTTTTTTTATTTGCCGCATTCATGCATTTACTCACGTAGAGCACATCTTGTTAGGTCTTTATTTTTTTGTCAAATATAAACTGTGGTGATTGCTGGATGATTGAGGTACGTCAAAATTTCTCCTTCTTTCGTAATTCACATAGTTTTAGGACATTTTATTTGTTTATAGTTTTTTTATCTGTGCATTTTCATCTTTAATCTAACATTAAGGGCACAACCTGTAACAAGATAAGGTGGGGATTTCATCACCCTTCCTTGACCCACAAACAACCCAACTTGCATTTTGCATAACCTTGACCTAATAAAATCAAGTAGACGTTGGCCCTAGGACTCTCGAGCTCAATTAGGACAAGAAACTCCAAGAGGAGGCTGAATTTTCTACTGGTGTCTAGGCAAGTGGTTCAAAAGGTAAACGCCTAAAGAACATGTGGTTATTCAATTAGTCATCGTACCTACGGAGAGACTCCCACCTTTCTTACACTTACCTGGCTAGTGGTGTGATTAATTTCGAATTTTGTGGACCTTAATGTGTAACTTGGAACAGTTAGGAGCTGTCTAGATCTTATTTAGGTTAACCGTAGAATTAGGATTCTTATTTTATTTTATTTTATTTTATTTTTGTGACTTTCGTGGTTAGTTGTTTATTTTTTTGTGATTTGTGGAAAGATGGATTCTTATTATAGTTGGAATAATAATTTTGCTTGGAATCAAGAATCCTATGAAAATTTTAATGCACACCAAGTAAATCAATTTTTTCCAACATATAAAAATCCTTATCTAAGTTCATATCCATATCCATATCCATATTCGGATCCAGAACCTCAATATACCCAAGAATTATCAAATGAAGAAGAGGAAAAACTTAGTGCCTTAGAGAAAATTATGAAAGTTTTAATAAAAAATCAATTTAGCATGGATCAAGCTATATCTCGTCTAGAAATTCAAATGAGTCGATTATGCACCATAATAAAAGAACAAGAGGTGAGCGAATTTTCTAGTAACTCTGAGGTTAATTTTAAAAATCTTGATGGTTGTGGAAATGATGATGAAAACGAAAATTTTGTATTCAATTCTACACAGTTTGAGACAAGCGAATTTGAGGAATCTAAAAATTATGAGTTTATGCCTAAAATTAATTATGTCACATTTAATGAGTCGGATGAAAAAGTCTATAAGCCTAAAGCTCCATACCCTGAAAGACTTATTCCTAAAAAACCACCTAGTGATTTTTTGGACTAGCCCATTAAAATAAACATAATCCAAGAGTTGTCTATGACCCAAGAAATAATTGAAAATAGACTCTTGATTGAAAAAGATCTAATTGATTTTTTCTTAAATCACCTTGACCAAAATTGGAATGAATCCGAATATTTAGATAAGGTCAATGAGCTGTTTAGATCCACTACAAATAAGTCAACTAAACTAGAACATGTATGTGAACAAATTCTTCCATCATTTGAACATGTTAGTGAAAATTTTCTTGAGGTAAATTTTAAGCATAATTCTGATGAAAATTCTGACTATTTTCAATTTTCGAGACCTCCAAAAAATCATGACAAGACCACACTCACTTACCCATTTGAATCATTCATGTATAGTTACATAATTTTTAAGATTTATAAAATTTGTAGATATGTACATTTTTTTTCCTTCTCACCACATTTTCTTGCAGAACAAATGCCCCGCATACAAGGTACAATTCTTTCACATCTTTGTTCTCCTTTCTTCATTTGTATACATTGAGGACAATGCATGATTTAGGTATGGGGGGAGTTTGTTTGTTTGTATTATTGTATTATATTTTTTTATAGGAAAATATATATAGTAAAAAAAACAAAAAAAATGAAAAAAAAATTGAAAATTTTATTTGACTTTTTATGAGTTGGATGAATTCTAGTAAGTGTCTGTGGAGCAAAACTCATGAGTGAGATTGAAAGATTTAGAACTCTTGAATCTTTGATTAGATACTAAATCTTAGTTTGAAATACCATCTGGAATAAAATTGATTTCAAAAGCATTTTTGCGCTACACATTTGCACAAATTCTTAGTTGTGGGGTATAAACTATGATTCGAGTAATTTCAGAAAAAAAAAGAAAAAAAAGAAAAAAAAAGTTGAAAAAGAAAAAGAAATAAAGAACTGCTTCAATGTCCATTGGACGAAATAACTGGGTATCCAAGCCTTATGAAGCATCGATATTCATGCTGAAAAGTGTGATGGATAAAAGCAGTTTGACTAGTCTAGTTTTGTGGCATTTGTTACTCGAGTTAGTAAGCCCTTAGGGGTGTCTCTACACCTAGTGCCCTAAAACCAACTGGTTTGGGAATCATTGGTCCAATGCTCGCTACATGGGTAACTCTGAAAAGCCTAAGAAAATGAGATATTGCACAAGTCAAGAAAAAGAAAAAAAAGAAAAAAGAAAGAAGAAAAAGAAAAATGAGTTTGCTTGATTTTCATATTAAAATCCCTACTAAGAGTTATATCACATACACATGCATGCATCACATGAAATTAATTTAATGAAGGATGGTGTCTAGAATAAAGATTGAATATTTTTGATAATGTGAAAGTGTGATTTTGAATTTAATCTTGTTTATGTATAATGCCCATGAATATGTAGAAGTTTTTAATTCAATTTCATGACTTGTTGAACTCAAAAATATTTTTGAATTTTGTGGGTATCTTCACTACAAACCCTCACGAGACATAACTCGTCCACTTGGGGTAACCTTGGGGTTTAAAGGCTTGTTGCACATGCTAAGTGCAATCGTGTTTCCTACGAAAATGGGATAGTATCATTTTTGTTTTATTTTTATTTTCTTTTTATTTTACTCGAGGACGAGCAAAAACTAGGTATGGGGGTATTTGATAGGCACGTAATTAATATATTTTAATATTCCTATATTCATTATTTTATATGCTTATTTTATTTAACTAATATATTTTAATTTGTTTTGTAGGAAATAACATTTATTTTTCTTGGGGAGCAAATAAAGAATTTATATCCAGCTCTTAAAGATAGAAAGGGACTCTTGGAGGATTGCCATATAGAGATTGAAGTCAAGAAGGAAAGAAGAGAAAAAAGGGAACAAAAGTGTCCAAGTTCAATGAATCTAAATTAGGGTTCAAAGTTATTTTTCCTATAAATAGGTTTCTTGTTTTAGAGAGGATGGGGGATTAGGTATTGTATTACTCTAGGTTAGGAGTAAGAGTAGGAGTAGATTAAATTATTTCATTGTACGTTCGTTGGATGATCGTCAATAAAGGGAGTTTTCTTATTTATTTTTAATTTTCTTCTACTCTTTATTTTAGTTAGTTTATTTATTTTCATGTCAAGTTAATTTCTTTAATCTAGGATGAAGATGAAATTAAATAGTTATTCATGATAATATTTTTCATCTCTTCTATTATTTATGCTTTTATGTTTAATTGATTTCGCCTTCATGTTTCGTTATTGAAAAACCTTCGTTTTATAGTTCTTATGTAATTTTAAATTAATTAAGAGGTTTTGATAGATTATTATTAAGATATGAGTTTTTCATAATTCATGCTTGCTCGAAGAAGTTTTGATGGGTTGTAGTTAATCCTTAAATTTTCATAGTCTACGCTTGCCCACGTTAATTGTAAAATTACTTAATTAAAGGAAAGGGAGATAAAAATCATAGTTGAATTATAAAAATAGAAGACATTGAATTATATGTTTTGTTTATTATTTAATGGATTCGGATTCCTAGATTGTTTCCTCATTATTAGTTTTCATATTCTAGTTAATCAACTCTCAATCTTTATTTCTAATTCGCCTAAAATAGATATTAAAGATATATTAAAATTAATCTAGTATTTGTGGGTTCGACCTGTACTTGCCAATTCTTCAACTTGACACTGTGCACTTGCAGTTATATATTTGTTTCACATCAGTAGCCTTAGATAGGTCAGCCTCTGATTAACCAAATTCAATGGGAAGCTTCTTCATGCCTTCCTCTTTTAATTCAATGTCAAGTTTTCAATTCCAATGTAAAGGAGCACAATATAAATATCATAATTTTACATTCCTTGTTATATACATCTTGTCATCCTGTCATAAAAACAACTAACCTCTGTTTTGCAGGATAAGATTAAAAAACCACAAAAACACATCATGGCATGCATCCTATCCTTATCTACTTCAAGAAATTGACACACCTACGTTTTGTTGAAGGTGAAAAATTGGTCCTGTTACTAGATCTAAGTCTAAGAAAGCACTAAGTCCATCCATGGACATGACTTCAAGTGCTCTGCCAAAATCCACCCCTGTCTCTAGGTAAGAGTTTGAAGGGCTGAAGAATCAGATAGCCGAATTGGCCAATTTTCTGAGAGAACAAAGTAAGGCTCTTAAAGGGAAGCAAGCTCAAGCTCACACAGAACCAGGAACACCTGGTGGTAGTGGTGGTAGTCAAGAGACCGAAAAGATAGATACAAAGATTCCTGGACCACAAAACCAGGACACAACCAACAAAACCCCTGAAATCACCACCAACAAAGAACAGGAAGCTGATGATATTCTGAAGAAAGTACAGCAGATGGAAGAGACCATCCGGTCTATCAAAGGGACTGGGGCATTTGGCAGTGTCAATTATTCTGACTTATGCATTTTCCTTGGGGCTTGTTATCCTGAAAAATTTAGAACTCCTAATTTTGAGAAATATGATGGATTGGGAGACCCCTACACTCACTTAAAAGTATTCATTGGAGAGCTCGGATCCTATGCAGAGGACGAGAAACTTCGAATGCAGTTATTTCAGAAGAGTCTGACCGGAGAGGCTAGAGCCTGGTACGCCCGTCTAGACAACTCCAAAATTTACAGTTGGGAAGAGTTGGCCCATATTTTCCTCAGTCAGTACAGTTTCCAATCTCAGCTGGCTCCAGACAGATACCAGATAACCAAAATCAAGAAACAAAGTACTGAGTCATTCAGAGAGTATGCTCAACGGTTTAGGCGGGTTGCAGCATAAGTCACCCCATCTATGACTGAGTCTGAAATAGTCATGACCTTCATCGACATCAAAGAAGCTCCGTATTATGAGAGGGTCCTAGCAGGCATAGGAAAATCATTCTAAAAAATGATCAAACATGGAGAGATGGCCGAAATGGGGCTAAAGTATGGGAAGATAAAGGACCTGACTGCTTTAGAAGATGTTGCTGAGCATATCCAGTCCAAAAATTATAGGGGTAATCCCCGGAGGGCACATAAGAAGAAATATGAAGAAGTGTCCTTAGTATTGCAAGGACATAATCCAAGGGGTGATTCAAGAAATATGCCCATTCAAAGGGGGAATTATACCCCTTTTTAAGCTCCTGCACAGCCTTCAAACCCTCCATTTCAGAAGACTATGGATGCCAGACGCCAGAGAACATTCACCCCATTAGGGGATTCACTCGAGAATGTGTTGAAATTGTTAACCGCACAAAAAAGGATTGTACAACTCCTTCCACCAACCAACACTAGGGGGCGGAATTTTGACCCAAGCAAGAAGTGTGCCTACCATTCTGGATCTCCGGGCCATGACACACAAGACTGTTGGTCTCTCAAGCACAAAATTCAAGACTTGATTGACAACGGAGAGATTGTGGTGACAAAGCCCGAGCAACTGCATGTGCAGGATAATTCCCTCCCTCAACACAAAGAGGAAAATGTCAACATGATCAACACAGGAAATGGAGAAGGATCCAAATACCTCTGTTATATAGGAGAGTCGACTCCATCTAGCAACAACAGCCCAGACAGTTGGGAAGTCTCGGAAAGGCGATTCCTGATAGAGCAGGAGATTAGGTCTATCAAGAAACAAATTGAACAGATAGCAGAACTGGTCGTATACCAACATAAGACCACCAGACAGATGATGAACCAGACCAACCAATCTGATGTCAATCCTCTTGCACTGGAGATAAGTGCCATCCCCATAAGGGATCACTACCGGTCTCATGAGCATGAATCCTGGGCCGACAATATAGCCAAAGAGGAGAATTTCCAAGCTGGTAGGAAATTTACCTTTCAAAGGAATTTCACTAACCTGAACCAGTCGATGAAAGAAATCCTCCAGATGTTAATCAATGAAAGAATAGTTACAGATTTACTACCTCTAATAAACCCGCGATCCCAAAAATTCAAGCCTGGCCAAACTTATCAGTACCACTCCAATGCACCTGGCCATGATACTGAGGATTGCTGGGCACTTCGTAACCTGATTCAGAATATGATTGAAAGCGGTGAATTGATAAAAGGGAATCAGGATTATAGCCTCCCAGATGAGGAAACTCTCTTTATTCCCACTGCGTGGAATCAGGATACCATGGCTGTTATTTCCTGTGATAAGGAGTCATCTCTCACACCCTTAGTACTGCCAGGGAAAGGGGTCCAAGAAACAAAAAATCCTATGAAGGTGGCCGCACACGAGCCTTTAATCTTGCCCTTCAGACCTCAGTATCCAATTATCAGTCTGAAAAGGGTCTCATAGAACTACGGGAATAACGAAGGTTCCACCTCAAACAACATTGCCATTGTACCAAAGGATAATCCATTGTACCTACCTCAGTGTATGATCAAATCAGTCATCAAAGCCAAAGAAAAGGTGGCTGAAGATAAAATCGAAGAGTTCCTCAACAAAATGGGACACAATGAAATTCGGGTGGTACAAAGTTTGAAGGATGCTCCTAAACAAATGTCCATCCTAGATTTAGTCTTATCATCGGTGGAGTATCGTGACATTCTAGTAAAAGTACTGGAAGAAGCCCATTTGCCACATACCATGGATGCCGAGAAATTTCGTCACGTGGTAGAACACATTTTCAACAGCAATGTGATATCTTTCACTGATGATGATATACCTACAGAGGGGGAGGGACAATGCAAGTCAGTACACATAGCAGTTCCGGTTATGTAATCGGAGGTGTGCTCATTGATGGAGGATCATACCTCAACATTTGTCCCTATGATACCTTGGAAAGAATGAAGATTAACCCGAACTGGATCAAAACAAGTCATGTGGTCATCCGAGCTTTTGATGGATCTCGCCAACAAGCTATGGGGGAAATAGAGCTTCCTCTGGAGATTGGTCCGCACACTTTCTATGTGTCCTTTCAAGTTCTCAATATCACCACTGGATACAACTTGTTGCTGGGCAGGCCATGGATCCACATGGTAGGGGCAGTGCCATCCACCCTTTATCAACAACTCAAATACATTATCAACGGCAACCTAATCACGGTAAAGGCCGAACTGAAATACCATGTGTGCATACAGGAAGACATGCCAGTGATCAGCCTAGATGCAGGGATTGAACCTGCTAGTTTTCAAGCCTTGCAGGTGAGTAATACTTAATATCTACCAGTTGGGGCACCAGCCTTGAAGCCTAAAGTTGTTGGGTTTGTACGAAATCGTGACGCAATCAAATTGCAAAAACTAGCGGAAGCATGGTATATCAGAGTTTAAAAAATTTCTACAAAACCATTACCCGGATCATCCTTTATGCAAATTATTAATTTAAAACGATAAATAAGAAGTTATGGAATCATACCCTTGTAGAACGAAGCTTCCACAGGTACTAGTTCAACTCCTTGTTCTTCGTGATCTCCTTGAATTTTCGGGTTAGATTCTTTCCTTTGATCAACGTTAGCCACCCAAGTGTTTGGCCTCTAGAGGTGATCCACCAAGGAAGATGAATTATCAAGAAGGAGGGTGTTTGGCTTAACCTTAGTTTTCTATCCTCTATAGAAAAGGAGTACTCTCCAACAATTGGAATTGCATCAATCTAATATCTATTATAAGACTTCTCTTATATAGACATTGGTCAACCCTTCTAATCCTATTAGACATGGGATTTCTTTTAATTAATTAAACTCCTTTAATTAATTTAGGCTTCCCACCACATGGGAATAATTAATTAAATTCATTTAATTAATTTGTCTCCTAATCTTATTAGGAATAAATGAGAGTACTAAATATTAAATTAATTACTAAACTCCTTTAGAAATTAAAATAATAATAATTGTAATAATATTAATAAGACTCCTCTTATTAATTTATATTTAATATTTTCAAAATATTAAATAATAAACATTAAGCTATTTAATTTATTCTATCACCATAGATTAAATTAATTATACTTAATGCATTATTACGATTATGCCATTACCTTCTTAAATAATTATTCTTCCTTTTATGGTGTGACCCTTTAGGTTCTCCATATTAAACCGGTTGTGAATAAATCAATTAAAACAATTTTAATCTTATTTAAATAAATAAATTAAACTAATAATTTATTTAAATAAATAATATTTATTCTACAATAGGGATAAGCCTCCCTAGCGATCAACGACTTTCCAGATAATATAGATTTCAACATTAATCATAAAAGAACCTGTGAGTTAATAGTTACCATACAATTCAATCCTTCCACCATACAATGTCCCAATTAAATATAAGACATGGATTTACTGTCAAGTCTTATTTTATTTAATTATATGTATTTCGATTAGAAAATGCACAACTCCAAATAATGCAAATTAAAAACTCCTTTCTAATTTCATTTCACCTTGGCCAAGGATTCCTGGGTTGTCATTTAACGAATCACATGGGACATATCTCCTCTTTTACTAGAGGTGGTAGATTCTTTATTGATCATTCATTATCTCCATATGTAACTCATTATACCCAAGCATACCCTATATATGCCTTAAAAGGTCTTAAGGAATAAGTCAAAGTATAATTTGTTACATACAAGATACTATGATGATCTCAAGTCCAAGGATCACTTGTACTACTATCACATTAGGAATTCCTATTGACATGCGAGTAAAACTCCATTAGGTATTCCATAGCGAATCACGTTCAGTGAACTTATTCTTCAATAAGCACCTACATACTTGCTTTAGTGTCTCCACACAAATGATCATGAGATCAATCATCCTCATCCAATGAGCAAGCAACATATGTACCAATCTATCCGGATTTACTAATCCCCTTTTTAGTAATCCCACGATTGGGAACTATTTAAGTTTTAAAACTTTCTAAGAATTTAGATCTCATTAGCATGATCATCATCATGATTCTAAAAGCATTGCTTAAAACTATGGGTTATTTACATATTATAAAAACAGCAACATGTAGATAATTAAATGCCTGTAATAAATGAATATTTCATTAATAAATAAATAAGATTGTTTACAAAGTACGTGCTTTATCATCATACATGATTGGCTTGTATGCACACTACTATCAATCTCCCACTTGCACTAAAGCCAATCGCCATGGTATCTCATACCCATCTTCTCTAAGTGACGATCAAACTGTTGTTGTGTTAAAGCTTTAGTAAATGGATCTGCAATGTTGTCTTGAGAGTCTACACGCTCCAAGGTGACGTCTCCTCTTTCAATGATCTCCCTGATCAAATGAAATCGCCGCAACACGTGTTTAGATTTCTGATGAGACCTCGGTTCCTTAGCCTGTGCAACTGCTCCTGTGTTGTCACAGTAAATGGGAACTGCTTCTCCAATGCTAGGAACCACACCAAGTTCAGTTATGAACTTCTTCATCCAAACAGCTTCCTTTGCAGCTTCACTTGCAGCTATATACTCTGCCTCTGTCACTGAATCAGCAACTGTTTGCTGCTTGGAACTCTTCCAACTCACTGCGCCTCCGTTCAAGGTAAAAACATACCCCGAAACAGATTTACTGTCATCTTGGTCCGTTTGAAAACTTGAGTCTGTGAAGCCCTCGAGTTTTAATTCAGACCCACCGTAGACAAGAAAAATATCCTTAGTCCTTCTCAAGTATTTTAGGATATTCTTCACTGCCTTCCAGTGCTCTTCTCCTAGATTCGACTGGTATCTGCTCATTACACTAAGTGAATGAGCAACATCCGGTCTAGTACATATCATACCGTACATGATAGATCCTATTGCAGAAGCATAAGGGATCTTACTCATTCGGTCTCTCTCCTCAGGTGTCTTTGGGGCCTGTTTCTTGGAGAGATGTATTCCATGGCTCATCGGCATGAGTCCTCTTTTGGAATCTTCCATGCTAAATCTCTTTAGCATTGCATCAATGTACGTTCCTTGGGATAAACCAAGCATCCTTTTAGATCTATCTCTATAGATCTTTATCCCCAAAATATAGGATGCTTCTCCCAAGTCCTTCATGGAGAAGTGTTTAGATAACCAGATTTTAATTGATTGTAGCATAGGAATGTCATTCCCTATCAGTAATATATCATCAACATATAATACAAGGAATGAAACTGCGCTCCCACTAACCTTCTTGTACACACATGGTTCATCGTCATTTTTGATAAAATCAAACTCTTTGATTGTCTCATCAAAACGAATGTTCCATCTACGAGAAGCTTGCTTCAATCCATAAATGGATCGTTGCAGCTTACAGACTTGATTTATTCCAACCTTTGAAACAAATCCCTCTGGCTGTGTCATATACACATCCTCCTCAAGTTTCCCATTGAGGAAGGTCGTTTTCACGTCCATCTGCCAGATCTCATAGTCGTTATAAGCTGCAATCGCAAGCAAAATCCGAATGGACTTGAGCATAGCTACTGGTGAAAAGGTTTCATCATAATCAACTCCTTGTCTTTGTTTGAAACCTTTTGCAACCAGTCGGGCCTTATAGGTCTCCACCTTGCCGTCCGCTCCAGTCTTTCTTTTAAAGACCCATTTACACCCAATAGGCTTAATGCCTTCAGGTGGTGAAACCAAAGTCCATACTTTGTTTTCATACATGGAGTCCATTTCGGATTTCATGGCTTCAAGCCATTTCCCTGAGTGTTTATTACTCATGGCCTGTTCGTAATTCAATGGATCATCATCATTCATGATGCGTACCTCATCGTCATCCTCTACAACGAATCCATACCTCTCAGGTATCTTCGGTACTCTTCCAGATTTACGAACAGGGTGTGGTATAGTAGGTTCTTCTACTTGGTCAGGTACCTGACTTTGATCCGTGGTAATTTGTGGTTTTTGAGCTTCTTCAAGATATATCTTACTCCCACTGACCCCTTCATGGATAAACTCCTTTTCCAAGAAGGCAGCATGTTCCGCAACAAACACCTTTTGATCAGTTGGATGATAGAAATAATACCCTACAGTTTCTTTAGGGTATCCCACAAATCTACACTTTTCGAATTTAGTCTGTAGCTTATCATGTTCAAACTTTTTGACATAAGCTGGACAACCCCAAGTCTTAACATGCTTAAGATTTGGTTTCCTTCCCTTCCACATCTCATATGGAGTCTTTGGGGCGGATTTGGTAGGTACCTTGTTAAGTAGGTATGCAGCCGTTTCTAGGGCATATCCCCAGAAGGAAATTGGAAGGTCGGTAAAACTCATCATGGATCGAACCATGTCTAACAGTGTTCGATTTCTCCTTTCAGATACTCCATTTAACTGTGGTGTACCTGGAGGAGTCCATTGTGAGATTATACCATTTTCTTTGAGACAATTGAGAAACTCACTGCTTAAGTATTCTCCGCCTCGATCTGATCGAAGTATCTTTATACTCTTGCCCGTTTGTTTCTCTACTTCACTTCTGAACTCTTTGAACTTTTCAAATGATTCTGACTTGTATTTCATTAAATACACATATCCAAATCTTGAGTGATCATCAGTGAAAGTAATAAAATAAGAATACCCACCCCGTGCACTTGTTGTCATAGGCCCACAAACGTCTGTGTGAATCAATGTCAACAACTCTGTAACTCTTTCTCCTCTTCCACTAAAAGGAGATTTAGTCATTTTACCCATGAGACAAGATTCACAAGTTGGATATGATTCATAATCGGATAGCTCGAGGAGCCCATCTTTATGCAACTTGGATAATCTTGTTTCATTGATATGACCGAGTCTACAGTGCCACATGTAGGTATAATTAATATCATCTCTTTTCCTTTTCTTAGTTTGTTCAATTTGAAATATATTTTCTTGTAAGTCAAGTGTATAAAGTCCATTTCGTAAATTTTCAATACCATATAAAACATCGTCTTTATAAATAGAACAACTATTGTTCTTTATAACAACGTTAAATCCTTCCATATCCAATACAGAAATTGAAATAATGTTTTTAATAATATTCGGAACATAATAACAATTATTAAGATAAATGGACTTGCCCGAAGGCATTGCTAAATAATAAGTTCCTACAGCTAATGCAGCAACCTTTGCTCCATTCCCTACTCGTAGGATCACCTCATCATTGTTCAGCTTTCTACTTCTGACCAGTCCCTTCACATTATTACATATGTGAGAACCACAGCCGGTATCCAATACCCAAGTAGAATTTTGACTTTCTGAAAAATTAATTTCAATCATGAACAAACCTTGATTGGAAGTCGAAGCTTCTCCAAGCTTCTTGTCTGCCAGAAACTTCTTGCAGTTTTTCTTCCA
The DNA here is from genome assembly GCA_020205555.1 of Panax stipuleanatus. Taxonomy (NCBI): domain Eukaryota; kingdom Viridiplantae; phylum Streptophyta; class Magnoliopsida; order Apiales; family Araliaceae; genus Panax; species Panax stipuleanatus. Next base: position 58,520,263 of record CM035125.1, read on the forward strand.
ATGACCCGGCTCGTTGCAATGGAAGCACATTCCTTTGCTAGCTGGATCAGATTTCTTTTGTTCCTTTATGTTCACCTTGCCCTTGGTCATCCGAGATCGGAAGAGCTCCTTAGATATCTCATATCTAGCAGTCCTACTTTGTTCACCATACAACTCCTTGAGGTGAATCAACATAGTAGGAGCATCCATGTTTTCTTGCTGACGCTGAAGCTCGTTATTCATGGATGCGAGCATGATGCATTGAGCTACAGATGCATCATCTTGCCACTTTACAATGGTGGCAATCTCTTCCTCAGAGGTTGTTTCTGGAACAGTTCCAGGGACATGTGAGTTTAGGACATAAGAAATCTTTTCAGTAGTGAGAACTATTCTCAGATTTCTTGGCCAGTCCGTATAATTCGGCCCGGTAAGCTTATTAGCATCAAGTATGCTTCGCAGTGAAATTAGTGATTTTGACATTTTTAAAATTCTGCATGTGAAAAACAACATTTTAGCAAACATTCATTTTATTAATTTTGCATACCAAAATAAATTTAGGTCTTTATTTTAAATTGGTATCTCCCACTATTTTTATCAAACTATATTACCCTCACTTATATAGTTCGGCAACATCTAATTAAAAATTTGCTAGTGAGAATAAGGATCCCATTTCAAATGTATATAACCTTGTGGATAGCACAACAAGCGATATACAAATAAATAGGTAGACAACTCTTGTCAATTACATCACCATGTAATTCCTTTTATTTTGCCTCTTAAATCATAACGGTCAAGTGTGTGCACATCCGAACTAAAATAATTTAAGTTAAGTCCAGCCTAGCACTTTCATAAATTCAAAAAAGAAAAATGTTCGTCCTTGTGGATAGCACAACAAGACTAGATCGTTCAATTTTCTTGATAAGCATCAAATGTGATTAATTAACATCTTAAATACGCAATACTCGCCTTGTGGATAGCACAACAAGCTCATATTAAATATCTAATACTCTATTAATTTATCATGCTAGAAGGCGACGTTCGATATTCCAAATATCATTTGAACACTTCGGACTTAATATTATTTCTTTGAGGGATTTGTTATTATTAGTCTCATCTTTGTTTAGCGCGCATGCACATATATATATAAAATACGCGTCATTTTATTAAACATGCGAAGCATGTTTGCATAAAATATAATATATATAATATTTAGCATGCAATATAGAATACTATATTCTACCCGGATTGATTATGGACTTTTATTCTAGTTTGGTTCACTAGAGCCACCAAGTGAACCAAAAGGTCAAACCTAGGGGTGCAAGAATTTAAATTTAAACGTAACTATTACATTTAAACCCGGGCTCCATACAAACGGGTCTTCACGCGCTCCTTGCTCCTTGGTCTCTAATTTTTAAAGATAATTCTAACTATTTCTATTACATTAAACTATTTAATTTAAATAGAAACCTTGATCAACAGTCAAGGGGAAGTACATAGGAGGGAGATAGAATTTTACATCAAGAAAAAAAAATTAGAGAAGACGAGGTACGCAGACCCCATTTAATAAAACCCATTCATTCAAGCATTCAACTAAAATAAAATCCAATCACATTGGTCAAATAGTCCATAATCAATCCCCATTTATTTTCATACATATCACCATATATATTAATAAATAAATATTCATCTCATGAATTAAAACATTCCATATATATATGAGTATCATTTAATGGGCAATTTTAAATTGCATGAAATCCAATTTCAAGATTAAAATAAACTCTTTATTTTAATTATAAAATTATTTAGAATATATATATAAATATATCATATTTATTTTTTAAAAGGAAGTCACCTTCTTTTATTAAAAGAGTCCTGCAGGTTTATTAAAAAAGTCCTTTCCTGATGGGTCACCTTCTTTTTGGAGTAAGAAAGAGACAACACCTTTTCTTTGCAGAATTCAAGATTAGCACCAAAAAAAATTGTGATTCGTCCCAAAAAAAGTCTCTTTTTTTTTTCTTTTTTTTTTCCTTAAAAAATATAATTTTATACAATAAAATTATGCCCAATAAATTATTTTAAATACATACCCATATGTATATGAAATCAAAAATAAATTAATAATTGCATAAAGATTTGGCTCTGATGCCACTGTTGGGTTTGTACGAAATCGTGACGCAATCAAATTGCAAAAACTAGCGGAAGCATGGTATATCAGAGTTTAAAAAATTTCTACAAAACCATTACCCGGATCATCCTTTATGCAAATTATTAATTTAAAACGATAAATAAGAAGTTATGGAATCATACCCTTGTAGAACGAAGCTTCCACAGGTACTAGTTCAACTCCTTGTTCTTCATGATCTCCTTGAATTTTCGGGTTAGATTCTTTCCTTTGATCAACGTTAGCCACCCAAGTGTTTGGCCTCTAGAGGTGATCCACCAAGGAAGATGAATTATCAAGAAGGAGGGTGTTTGGCTTAACCTTAGTTTTCTATCCTCTATAGAAAAGGAGTACTCTCCAACAATTGGAATTGCATCAATCTAATATCTATTATAAGACTTCTCTTATATAGACATTGGTCAACCCTTCTAATCCTATTAGACATGGGATTTCTTTTAATTAATTAAACTCCTTTAATTAATTTAGGCTTCCCACCACATGGGAATAATTAATTAAATTCATTTAATTAATTTGTCTCCTAATCTTATTAGGAATAAATGAGAGTACTAAATATTAAATTAATTACTAAACTCCTTTAGAAATTAAAATAATAATAATTGTAATAATATTAATAAGACTCCTCTTATTAATTTATATTTAATATTTTCAAAATATTAAATAATAAACATTAAGCTATTTAATTTATTCTATCACCATAGATTAAATTAATTATACTTAATGCATTATTACGATTATGCCATTACCTTCTTAAATAATTATTCTTCCTTTTATGGTGTGACCCTTTAGGTTCTCCATATTAAACCGGTTGTGAATAAATCAATTAAAACAATTTTAATCTTATTTAAATAAATAAATTAAACTAATAATTTATTTAAATAAATAATATTTATTCTACAATAGGGATAAGCCTCCCTAGCGATCAACGACTTTCCAGATAATATAGATTTCAACATTAATCATAAAAGAACCTGTGAGTTAATAGTTACCATACAATTCAATCCTTCCACCATACAATGTCCCAATTAAATATAAGACATGGATTTACTGTCAAGTCTTATTTTATTTAATTATATGTATTTCGATTAGAAAATGCACAACTCCAAATAATGCAAATTAAAAACTCCTTTCTAATTTCATTTCACCTTGGCCAAGGATTCCTGGGTTGTCATTTAACGAATCACATGGGACATATCTCCTCTTTTACTAGAGGTGGTAGATTCTTTATTGATCATTCATTATCTCCATATGTAACTCATTATACCCAAGCATACCCTATATATGCCTTAAAAGGTCTTAAGGAATAAGTCAAAGTATAATTTGTTACATACAAGATACTATGATGATCTCAAGTCCAAGGATCACTTGTACTACTATCACATTAGGAATTCCTATTGACATGCGAGTAAAACTCCATTAGGTATTCCATAGCGAATCACGTTCAGTGAACTTATTCTTCAATAAGCACCTACATACTTGCTTTAGTGTCTCCACACAAATGATCATGAGATCAATCATCCTCATCCAATGAGCAAGCAACATATGTACCAATCTATCCGGATTTACTAATCCCCTTTTTAGTAATCCCACGATTGGGAACTATTTAAGTTTTAAAACTTTCTAAGAATTTAGATCTCATTAGCATGATCATCATCATGATTCTAAAAGCATTGCTTAAAACTATGGGTTATTTACATATTATAAAAACAGCAACATGTAGATAATTAAATGCCTGTAATAAATGAATATTTCATTAATAAATAAATAAGATTGTTTACAAAGTACGTGCTTTATCATCATACATGATTGGCTTGTAAAAGTCTCCCCTGAAGTGATGACAGTAGGCCAAGAAATGGTCTCTTTGGGTTTCCAACCTGGAGAAGGGTTAGGAAAGAACCAACAAGGTATTGCAAGTCTAGTCCAAATCTTGAGCCAGACAGGGAGAGCCGGATTGGGTTATGCATCCAGGTCAAGCTGCAGGAATCCACATAAGCACTCTAAGGCTCATGCTTCCACCATATTACTGCCAAACCTCACTGATGCTGGCTTTATAAAGCCAAGGAGGAAGATCCATGCTGTTATATCAGCCATGTTGTTTCCTCCAATCATACCAGCCGGTGAAAGAAAATCCCCAAAGCCTGAGGGGGATAGCAAAAAGGGAAAAAAAGATCCAGTACGAAGGACGAGACCCATTTGCTAATATGCAGGTTATCATAAACTACAAGGGTATGAATGATGAGATCCCAAATAGTGACGAAGAGGATCAAATTCAAATTCCTTGCATCAAGAACGGAAAAGGGGGCAGTTCAAAGCCCCAGCCCTATTGTAAAGGATGTCTTAGTCATTATCCGAGACGAGGCAGACGAGAACAATTCCTTGATCCTCCCTGTTCATGAGGGTCTGACCCTGGATAACTGGAGCAGCGTACCTTGCCTCAGTTAAAAAGGGTAAAGGGGTAAAGAGTCCGTCTGCCCTATAACATACTTTTATTTACTGCTTACTTTTGATTGCACAACTATAGTAGTAACTTTTGTCATGTTTTGCCAAATACTTTGTATATTTAAGCAGTTACATATATTAAAGTGAAAACATTTTTATTTTCAGGACTCCAGAATTGGATTTGTTTGTCACTGCTAATGAGATGCCAACCTGTCACAGTGACTACAACTTTGATGTAGAACTGAGCTTCGACTTGATGGATATTGATCAAGAGCAGGAAGATGACTGTGAGGTGCCCGAGGAGATTAAAGAATGGGTCGAAGACAAACCCAAACCAAACCTTGACCAAACCACCACTATCAACATAGGAACCTCTGAAAACATCAAAGAAATCCAGATAGGACTAGACCTCACACAAGATCAAAAAACTGACCTGATCGAACTCCTAATACAGTTCCAGGATGTATTTGCATGGTCACATGAAGATATGATTGGCCTATCTACTGATATTGTCATCCATCGAATGCCCATCAAAGATGGATTCAAGCCAGTCAAGCAAAAGCTCAGGCGTTTGAAACCTGAATGGAGTCTGAAAGTTAAAGAAGTGGTCGTTAAACAATTCAAAGCCGGTATCATCATGGTATCAACATACCCAGAGTGGCTGTGAAACATAGTTCCCATACCTAAATCCGGAGGGAAGGTGTAAGTATGCGTGGAATGCTGGGATTTAAACAAAGCCTGCCTCAAGGCCAATTTCCCATTACCTTTTATCCACATCATGAAAGACAACACAGCGCAGTACGACATGTATTCTTTTGTGGACTGCTTTGATGGCTACCACCAGATCATGGTTGCTGAAAAGGACAAGGAAAAAATAGCTTTCATCACTCCCTAGGGAACCTTCTGCTATAGACGACTATCCTTCGGCCTCATCAATGCCGGTGCTACATATCAGGGAGCCATGATGGCCCTGTTTCATGACATGATGCACAAGGATATAGAGGTTTACGTGGACGACATCATCATCAAATCTCGGAGGGAGGATGATCACCTTGACCGTCTCAGGAAGCTGTTCAACAGGTTGCGTAACTTCAATCTCAAGCTAAATCGTGCCAAGTGTGCTTTTGGCTTCAAATCAGGCAAGTTGTTGGGATTCCTGGTAAGTAATCGAGGCATCGAGCTAGACCCTGCCAAGATCAAAGCCATCACTGAGATGCCAGTACCTCGAACGGAGAAGGAGATACGCGGGTTCCTAGGAAGGATCAATTTTAAAAGCAAGTTCATTTCCCAGCTCACAGCAACCTGTGAACCCATATTCAAGCTACTAAGGAAGAATTCCTCCACCAAATGATATGAGGATTATCAAAAAGCCTTCCTTGCCATCAAGAAGCAGCTAATCGAAGCACCAGTCTTGGTACACCCAAGGGATGGAGTTCCCCTTTTTATGTACTTGTTCGTCAATGCCAATGCAATGGGATGTATGCTGGGACAGAAAGATGATAGTAGCAAGGAGAGAGCCATCTACTACATCAGCAAAAGATTTAGCAGTGGTGAACAAAAGTACACCCTGATCAAAAAGACGTGTTGTGCGTTAGCATGGGCCGCAATGAGTTTGCAACATTACCTCCATGGGCACACGACCTACCTCATATCCCGCATGGATCCACTGAAGTACGTATTCAACAAGTCAATGTTGAATTATCGACTGTCCAAATAACAGTTGAACGTACAACAGTTTGACATTGTCTATGTAACTCAGATGTCCATCAAAGGTCAAGGTATTGCAGATCAACTAGCCGAAGCACCATCAGGAGGGTTTGAACCCCTGGAGACTTATTTCCCGGATGATGGGATCATGACAATTCAACAACTCCAACAAGAGAATACAGTCCAACCATAAAAAATATATTTCGATGGAGCGGTAAACATGGAAAGTGCTAGAGCTGGGGCAGTACTTATCTCTGGTACAGGAGAATAATATCCTGTGGCTACCAAACTGCAATTTGGCAACACCAACAACACAATCGAGTATGAAGGTTGTACAATGGGGTTGAAGTTAGCCCAATCCATGGGTATCAAACATTTACTAGTCTTCGGAGACTCTGAATTGGTTATCAGACAAACCACTGGGGCATATCACACCAAACAACTGCATTTGCTACCTTATCACCGGCAGGTCGTTCACATAACTCTGGATTTTCAAGACATAACCTTCATCCATATTCCTCGTGGTAGGAATGACTTTGTAGATGCATTGGCGACGTTGGCTTCCTTGATCCACATATCCGATAAGAGTGGAATTCCCTGCATCAAATTCACAAATCAAAAGGCCCCGACTTACGGGAATTACATTGGAGACATACCAGATGAAATACCTCCTATCAAACAGCCTTGGTATCAAGATATCAAGGAATATCTCCGAGATGGATCTACACCCGCTGGGGCAAGCCAATCCGAACAAAAGCAGATTCATAAAATGGCTATGAAGTTCTATTTAAGCGGATATGCACTATATAAAAGGGATACTAGAATAGGCTTGTTAAGATGCCTTGATAAAGAGAAAGCCTAGAGATTGATGGATGAAGTCCACGGTGGAGTATGTGGTCCACACATGAGCGGTCATCTGCTGGCCAAGAAGATATTAAGAATAGGACATTATTTGATCTCTCTCAAGGCTGACTGTGATGATCATGTCAGGAGATGCTTTTAATGCCAAGTACATGGAAATGTCATACACGCTCCTCCAAATAAGCTACACAATATGAGTTCACCATGGCCTTTCTCCATGTGGGGAATGGATGTGATTGGTCCAATAGAACTAAAAGCCAGCAATGGTCACCATTTCATCTTTACCATGATCGATTACTTCACCAAATGGGTTGAAGCTGCTTCCTTTCCTAAAGTAACCAAAGAGGTCATCATTAGTTTCATCAGAAATAATGTCGTCTGTCGTTATGGACAACCAGAGGTGATTGTATCAGACAACGCCAAGAACCTAAAAATCAAATGATGAAAGAGCTATGTAGAAAGTTCCACATTAAGCATCTCAATTTCGTCATCTATCGGCCCAAGATTAATGGTGCTGTTGAAGCGGCCAACAAAAACATCAAAAAGATCATGCCAAAAATGTCCGTCAATTACAAAACCTAACCTGCTGCCTCTAACTCTATTAGCATACAGGACATCAATGCGCACTTCTACTGGGGCTACCCCCTATTCATTGGTCTATGGCATGGAAGCAGTCCTTCCCATAGAAGTAAAAATGGAGTCCCTAAGAGTTTTGATAGACGCTCAGATGGACGAAAATCAGTGGTTGCAAGACCGGTACTACCAACTGTCCCTGATAGATGAAAAGAGGGCTACAACCATTTTCCACGGGCAGTTATATCAGCAAAGGATTGCTCTATCTAACAATAAGAAAGTCCAAATACGGCAATTCAAAGAAAAGGACTTGGTGCTAAAGAAAGTTTTGGCCCATCAAGATGAAGCCAAAGGAAAGTTCACCCCTAATTGGGAAGGCCCTTTTATTGTCAATGAGGTGTTGACGGGAAGAGCTATCAGATTGCAAGAAATGGACGAAACTGAATTTCCCCAACTCATCAACTCAGACACTATAAAAGGGTATTATGCTTGAAACACATGCGTACCAGCATCCTGGTCCTACGAATCAATCAAATTAGTTCAGTTTTCAATAAAAATCAGAACTACGAATGACCTGATCTCCCTCAGCCCGGGAGTATGCAGGCAGCCATTTCTGGTGCAGTCAAACTAAACAAAAAATTTAAAAACTCATCAAAACAAAACCAAACTCAAAAGAGACACTTCTCAAACCTCTCACACACAAAAAATTAAACTACGAATGACCTGATCTCCCTACACCCGGGAGTACGTAGGCAGCCATTCACGGTGCGGTTTGACTTTTAAGAAAATATAAAAAACTATATAAAACCTAAATCCTATCAAGCTTCCATGGTCAGCAGGCCCATCTAAGATATTCTCCGGCATCCCAATGTCAGTCCATCAAGGAGAAGCTCATGATACATCAACAACAGCTAGCCATGAAAAAAGTATTAATTACTCAGCAATGACAATACATATCCAAACAAGGAAGTGAATCAAAATATATTTCTCTGATATATAATACTATTTGATATATACATAGTGTCTTGTACATGACAAAAATGGCTGATCTAGTATGTGCAGGTAAAATAAAGCTAGTCTATGGACCTATGGATAAGCGGGACAGCAATGCCAACATGGCATCTCTCTCTGAAGATGGAGGAGCCGCTGCAAGCGCAATACCTTCAGCCTCTGTACGGGTCAAAACATCCACAGCCATCTGCATAGTAGCACTGTAATCGTCAATGTAAACAGTCATCTCTGTAACCAGACCATGAGGTTAGAACTGGAGAGCAGTACTATCTGCAATGTGGAAATCCCAAGAATCTATGGCCCCGCCCCTCTCCACAAAAGCAGCATACCTGGCAATCAAAACCTCCTCAATCTCCTTGTAGGCTGCGTCTTTGGCATATCAGATCTCATCCCTCACTGCAAAAGCTACATATCTGGCAATCAAAGTCTCCTCAATATCTATAAAAGCAGCGTCTCGAGAAGATTGAGCCTCGTCTCTCTCAACTAATGTCATATCTCGAATGGCTCGAGCCTCATCTCTCTCCACAAAAGCTATATCTCTGCCAGACAAGGCAGTCAACATCAGCGCTCTAACTTGATCTCTCTCAAAGGTCATCCTAGCTAGTGAGTCTGCCAAAGCTAGATCTATCCAGACAGGAATGCTCAGCGGATCACTTACTAATGCTACTGTCAGACCCATGAACAACTCATCCTTAGTGGGAGAATCAGGATCCTCCATATGCTCTTCCCCGTCTGAATCCACTATCGGAGCTGACTGGATGAATGCAGCTGATGCTATATCTGCCTCCAACCATGCTGAGTACTCTGGAGAACGATCCGGATGGCTACTGCAGAAATCATCCCTTTCCCTATGAGTCCAACACTCATACACTCTGACCAAATCGACGGACAATATAGATGAAGCTGACATCCTCTGATCAATAGCCCCCTCAAACTGATGTAGGCTCTGAAACTGATCGAACTGGCCCATAACAGCTAGAGGATGGTAAGTAGTCACTCCCCTTAATCCCACTAGGGGCAAATAGTCCATGTCAGATGCATGGGTGATGAAGCTATAGGGGGAGACTAGCCCTGAGCATGGAAAAATCGAGAATGGATGCGCAATATCAAACAGAAATGCTGACCATGTCTCTGCGTCGGTACACTTCGCTGGCTGAAAAGAGTAAGACATGGCTATCTCACGGGTAAAACAGTACCCCTGGTGTTTGAAAAATCCAATCGGTCTTAAATGGGACATGAGCCATACGTACAGCAAGACCGAACTGCCTCTAAAAAACCCCTCCGGGTGGGTACTGCAGTGGGTGGCTGCTCTCAGCGTCTCAACCAATATCATCGAAAGAATGGTGCTACCCTGTCTAAGGGCCCGAACCACGACCATGAATCCGACATCCAAGTGGTCCAAGTGAAGGGGCATATAGACGTAGGCTACTATGCACATCAGCAAAATATCTATCCTAGCCAAATGCCATGCCTCTGCCGAAATAATAAAATCTCCAGCATGATGATGGTATCTGTTCAGCCGGCCGAAACGATCGATCAAGAAGTCTATAGAGATCACATGTCCATAAACGATCTCATCCAAAACTACACTACGACGTAAACCAGACATTCGTAAGAACAGTCTCCTTATGTCGCTAACCGCAGTACTAGTGTAGGGTAAGTCTAGAGCCAAACCAGTGAACCACTCATACTCCTCTAAAGTCGGAGTCAGCTCGTGCTGCCCAAAGCAAAAAATATGTCTCTCGGGTATCCAAAAGGGTAAAAGACCATCTATGAACTCGTACGGAACCTGAAAGTCTACGAGGGCCAATGAATGCCCTAGCATCTAATCCACTGCACCTCTGGCTGAGAGGGGCAGGCTCTCATACTATGATCTCAAGGATGATGCCACCACAGATGGTGGTAAGTGCTAAATACGACTGACGGTGCTAAATACGACTGACGGTGCATACACATCATAAGACCATCCAGGGGTCAATCTGAACTCATTTGTCTAAATGCATACACATGACATAATACATATATAATGATTATGATAAGATATATAAGAAATATCATGCATATCTACAATAAACTATCTACTTCAAGCATCATCCCTGTCTGATAATACAAAGCAAAATAAAAAGTACAGGAATATGTGGCACCACCACCCAACTACTAATAGTGGTCTATCAAAATATGGCACAACTGCCCAAAAGCCAAAACAGTGGCTGACCAAAAGATATAGCTACAATAGCTATCTAAAAAGATCCAAAACATCTACACTCAGGTGGTTAACCTACTCCATCTCCTCTGTGGACACAAAGTTACGGTCATCAGGCATGTCTGGGCGGTACAAGGGAGGATCAGCCCCTGTAAAATTGTTGGAAAATTAACCTAATCAGGGGCCCACTCCTGAGCTGGAAGAGTCAAAAGATGATGCCTCTGACGGATCTCGGCGAAGATGCCTGATGAACAAATGAGCTCTCTCCAACTCCTGGGTCAGTCCTGTAATTTGGTCCAAGTGAGTAGGCTCCCTGACGCAAGCTATCCAGTCTGTCATCATCATAGACCCAGGCACCATGTCTGCCATGAACTGGGTGGCACGAGTCTGAGCTCCAATCGTGCGAGGGCTCAACTAACTGCTGAATGCCTCCTGGCAGTAAAGGCCCTCTGATAGGGTAAAGCCGTCTACGCCCTCCATAGGGATATCTGTCAGTGGTTGGATCAACTACCAATGATGCCAAGCCAGAGGAACAAAGGGAATGCGAATCTGACCAGTGATACACCAGATAGCACGCTCTCCTAGATAGAGTTCCCAGCCTCCCTTTATCAAAAATGGGACTCTGCGGGTCGACAATGCAAACTCCAGACCAGTGGGGAAGCCTCCCTCAAACCTAACAGTCAAAAACTCAGAGGTATATGGGATCCACAAGATCGCTCCGGCAGTCAAAAGCTCTAACTGTAAGCAGGAATGAGTAAAACCCTCAGCAATAGGGACCTCCGTCAGAGTGGAGTGATGTCAACGCCGTCCTCGGGGATAGGTCTCTAGACCTAAAGAAGTGGGGGGCCGTAGGCAAGGAAGCCTCTCATATGCCCAGAACTGGCCATAAAAATATCAAAAGTCCTCAGTGACCAAGACTGACAAATATAAATGCAGAAATTAAAAAAGTACAAGAAAGATGTACTCACCAGCAGAAATGGGTAGAACCCTAACCAAGCCTCCGTCAAACCATCTGAGAGCGTGCGTATGCCTCGGAGAAAATAGGCAAAGGTGTAGGAACCCCAATCAAAGTCACTGAGGCGCTCTACATGTCGGGTAGCACTGACTAGGACAAAGGACACAGTCGATGAGTTGTTCGCCATAAAACACTGATGATCACCAGAAACAATCGCCTCAAGATGCGATCCCTAACCCTCTGATCATCAGGTGGAGGCTCAAGTAAAGCCCCACTCTAGGCATCTATGCTCAAAGGACCAGATCTAACGGTAGTGGGCGTAATGTTGGCCATAACAGGCATGGGCTCACCCTTGAACTCTATATCGGTGATGAACCTCTAATCCATAGGCGTCATCATCACCTCGCAGCCCAACAAATGAAGAGATTGAGTCTGGTGGAACCAGCGCTCAGACAAAGCCCTCATATAACACCAGGGGCAATGGCGGGGAAGGATAGAGAAAAAGGCCTGAAACCCCCAGCCGTCAACAATATTCCTGTACTCCTGGTAAAAAGTGTGGTAGAGGGAGTGCACGTTGAACCAGTTCCCTCGAGACTGCGTAAAGCTGGGAACCTACATCAAAAGCCAACCCATGTCAAAAATCTGTGCCCCGATAATGGCAAAAGAAAGAAAGAGAATCCAGAGAGAAGAAAACTTCAAGTCACCTCAATGACATGAAGAAATAGCGATGGATAATGACTCAAGTCTCCCAGCAACTCCTAGGTTGGCACAACAATCCCCGGAAGCTCTGTACGTGGGGATTGACCTGAGACGGGAGCAGCAAAATGAGCCTCTTCATCATCTATATCAGTCGGTGACTCGTCCTGGGCTGGATGAATCACTAACTCTACTAATCTGTGAGGCGGCCGAGCTGGACGTGGCTGAGGAACATCAGAAGCTCGCCTCCGTCTAACTCTTAAAACTACCCTGATAGCACTGCTGGGTTTGTCTTGATCTATCACCTGGACAAAGTCTCCAAATTACCTCAGAAAGGGTGTGGCAAGCCTAAAACCTGTGGCTTATTAACTGAAATCAGTATTTTATACATTTCTAAGTCCTAAAACATGCATAGGTCAGCCAAAAATCCCCAGTAGAGTCAAAACTGCATGTTTTTCAGAAAGCTAAGTCCTAAAACATGCATGGGTCAATCAAAAATCCTTTGTAAAGTCAAAATTGCATGTTTATTAAATGCTCGGGCTTTTAAAAAAATTTCGCCAGAGTCTCATTTGTAAAATGGACTGTCCGCATGCACATAGGCATGTCAAGGTGACCATTCAGTAGCACACCTTCCCAAAAATAGGAACAGTTCATAGTTATGAAATAAAATCAAAAGAAAACTTCACATGGTAGCCAAATTACCATGGACATTTTTAGTTGAAAATATAGGCTCACTAGTCCCCAAAAAGGATAAGTAAACTGATCAAAAAGAGGAAAATATGACTGTCTCAGAATCTAATTTTTCTTACGTCAAAACGTGCATTACAGTAAAATATGCATACTTATGAAGTCAAAAAAAAATTTAGCAGATCATATAGGCATACATTTTTCATACATTGAGTCTAAAAGCACCATACGTGGTTTACATGCTTTTAACGGTCAAAACTTGCAAAAAAAATGATGTAAAATGTCACCTGAGATGTGCAGAACACGCAACCGCTGATGAAATCTGAAAAAAGCTGCCCGAACTCCGTAGATCTGAAAAAGAAAATCGGATTCCGTTTGAAACTCGAAACAAAAATAAGTTTATGAGCCCGCTGCTGCCCATTTAAAAAATGCATGCAGAAGCAGGCCCACCTGTTGCTGTCGCATCTCTACCTGCAGCTCCCCAGGGCAGGCCCCACCCCTTTCGACTCGATCCAGTTTGAGAAAGTCAAAACTAAGAAAAAATCGCTACACGATTGAGCGGTTTGTCCTGAAATCCTACGTTTAAGTAGTGGAATCATGACAGAAAGAAAATCTTTGTGAAAGCCATTAGTTATCATCCCAAAGAAATATCTAGGGATCAATGATGAAAACTGCTAAAAAACTGTCAAAAAATGGCACATAACTGCCAGAAATCAACACTGTCAAAGCGTCGGGTACTTATCGATGACAGTTCAGCTGTTGCAACAACCCCAGCAAAGCATCGGGTACTGATCGATGATAGTTCAGCCATCGGCACAACCCCAACGAAGCACCGGGTACTAATAGATGATAGTTCAGCCGTTGGCACAACCCCAGCAAAGCGTCGGGTACTGACCGATGACAGTTTAGCTGTTAGCACAACCCCAGTGAAGCGTTGGGTATTGAGCAATGATAGTTCAGCCGTTGGCACAAACCCAACAAAGCGTCAGGTACTGACTGATGACAGTTCAGCCGTTAGCACAACCCCAACAAAGAGTCGAGTACTGACCGATGATAGTTCAGCCATTGGTACAACCCCAGTGAAGCGTCAGGTACTGACCGATGACAGTTCAGCCGTTGGCACAACCCTAGCGAAGCGTCGGGTACTGACTGATGACAGTTCAGTCGCTGGCTCAACCCCAATGAAGTATCAGTCGTTGGCTCAACCCCAGCGATGTCTCAACCATTGGCACAACCTTAGCGAAGCGTTGGGTACAGATCGATGATAGTTCAGCTGTTGGCACAACCCCAACGATAGGTCGAGTACAGACTGATGACAGTTCAGCAGTTGGCACAACCCCAGCGAAGCATTGGGTACTGACCGATGACAGTTCAGCCGTTGGCACAACCCCAGAAAACGTCGGGTACTGACCAATGACAGTTCAGTCATTGGCTCAACCCAACAAAGTATCAGCCGTTGGCTCATCCCAGTGACGTCTTAGCCGTTGGCACAACCCCATCGAAGCGTCGGGTACAGACCGATGACAGTTCAGCCATTGGCACAACCCCAGCGAAGCTTTGGGTACTGACCGATGACAGTTCAGCCGTTGGCACAACCCCAGCGAAGCGTCGGGTACAGACCAATGATAGTTCAGCCGTTGGCACAACCCCAGCAAAATGTCGGGTACTGACCGATGATAGTTCAGCCATTGGCACAACCCCAACGAAGCGTCGGGTACTGACCGATGGCAGTTCAGCCGTTGGCACAACCCTAGCGAAGCGTCGGGTACAGACCGATGATAGTTCAACCGTTGGTACAACCCCAGCGAAGCGTCAGCTACTGACCGATGACAGTTCAGCCGTTGGCACAACCCCAGCAAAGCGTCGGGTACTGACCGATGATAGTTTAGTCGTTGTCACAACCCCAGTGAAGCGTCGAGTACTGACCGATGATAGTTCAGCCATTGGCACAACCCCAGCAAAGCGTCGGGTACTGACCAATGACAGTTCAGTGGTTGGCACAACCCCAACGAAGTATCCGCCATTGGCTCAACCTTAGCGACGTCTAAGCCGTTGGCACAACCCCAGCGAAGCGTCGGGTATAGACCGATGACAGTTCAGTTGTTGGCTCAACCCCAATGAAGAATCAGCCGTTAGCTCAACCCCAGCGACGTCTTAGCTGTTGGCGCAACCCCCGTGAAGCATCAAAAGTGATCTAGTGACAGAAGCAATATAATAATCCATCCCCGATGATGGAATCTGTTATACACTTCCTCAGAGGGATTACCATGAAGGATTGGTTATTCAACCCCATGTTGCCAACTATCGGTGTAAATTATCATCAAGATAGGCATCGGAAGAACACACCTGAGCTAACTCAGTAACCGAGATGTATCCCGAGCGGAGAAACCGACAGAAAGGTACAACGGCATCAACCAGAAGGAAAATATGCCCCATGAAGAGTATCGGCACGTGTGGGAACCCTTGGTCTCAAACCAAGGTAGCATCAATAATGTCATCCCCATCAAATTCAACAAAGCTATCACGGAGGACGTCATCCCCTACAGAAAGTGATGAGAACAGTTTGGGATAGCTTAACTCTGATGTCCTACCAACGACTGCATGATAATGCTACAACAAGGGCTATCACGGGTAACGTTATCCCCAGCATAAATTAACGTAATCAATCAGTGATAACCCTACCCCCTCGAAGGTATCTAACATTCATCACGTATCCTGCCAGGTATTTCTTTGTCGTTGCATCTGCATTTCTACTGTCTAGCAATCTTTATCCTATTCATTCCACTACAATGCATGAACATAATAAAGAGGGGCATCTATAGACACTCAAAATTTCATTTCCCTGTTACTAATATTGTAGGAAGGTAAAACTGTCTTTTCAAATCAGCCCCGGTCTCAATATCGGACCGTCAAATCAACCCCGATCTCAATACCGGACTCTCAAATCAACCCCGGTCTCAATACTGGGCACTCAAGTCTACCCCGGTCTCAATACCGGGCCATCCAATCAACCGTGGTCTCAATACTGGGCTCTTAAATCAACTCGGGTCTCAATACCGGGCCGTTAAATCAACCCCGATCTCAATATCGGGCTCTCAAATGGTCTCAATACCGGGCCATCCAATCAACCCCGTTCTCAATACTAGGCCTTCAAATCAACCTCGGTCTCAATACCGGGCTCTCAAATTAACCTCAGTCTCAACATCGAGCTCTCAAATCAACCCCGATCTCAATACTGGGCCATCCAATCAACCCCGGTCTCAATACCAGGCCGTCAAATCAACCCCGATCTCAATTCTGAGCCATCCAATCAACCCCGGTCTCAATATCGGGTCGTCAAATCAGCCCCGATCTCAACCTTGGAAGTACAGGTCAGCCCCGATCTCAGCCTGGGAGGTACAGGTCAGCCCCGATCTCAACCCGAGAAATACAGGCCATCCCCGGTCTCAACCTAGGAAGTACAGGTTAGCCTTGGTCTCAACCCGAGAAGTACAGGTCAGCCCCGGTCTCAACCCAAAAAGTATAGGTCAGCCCCGGTCTCAACTCGAGAAGTACAGATCAGCCTCGGTCTCAACCCAGGAGGTGCAGGTTAGCCCCGATCTCAACCCGCGAAGTACAGGTCAACCCCAATCTCAACCCGGGAGGTATAGGTAAGCCCCGGTCTTAACCCGGGAAGTACAGGCAAGCCCCGGTCTCAACCCGGGAAGTACTGGTCAGCCCCGGTCTCAACCCGGGAAGTATAGGTCAGCCCCGATCTCAACCAGGGAGGTACAGGTTAGCCCCGGTCTTAACCCAGAAGATACAGGTCAGCCCCGGTCTCAACCCTGGTCTCAACCTGGGAAGTACAGATCAGCTCCGGTCTCAACCCGGGAGGTCAGGTCAACTTCAAAAACAATCCTAAAGCATCATGACATCTCCAGAGGAAAACCTGGAAAAACCAAGTCAGCCTCGGAGACGACACTGAGGTCGGACATACTCGAATGGGATCCAAATCTTGGAAACAATCCCAGGAAGTCAGTCGAAGGCTATGCCAACAATAAAGGCAACCTAGGAGGGGAAAAATGATTATTTTATCAACTTAAAGTTGATTCGGTTAAATTCAAGCCGAAATGATTCCACAAAGGTTAGAACGAACCATAACAATGATCTCGAGTGGAAACAAGGCAAGGCAGCTCAATGGATAAACTGCGAGGAATCAAAGACCCGATTATGAACCCATCTTTTTGGATTCGGAAAAGGTTTTCTCTCATATCATTGCGACGTACTCAACGAGGGCTTTTTGGAAAGGTACAGCACGCCTCAAACGGACGCTCCGATCAAAAGTTAGAAAGTTTTGAATCGGACCTCACATTGCTCAGAGTGCACGTACTTTGAGACGACGAGACCCACCACGGGACCCCTGCCACGTGGAACCGCAGGTGGACCAGTGGCAGCCATGGGTTGACCCGCTTCTCCTGGGTCTATAAATATGAGCTCACCCCCAGCTCATTTTATAATTCAAAAATGCTTTGAACCCCTACCCGTTTGGTTTTCCAACCATTTTCTTATCTTCCAAACCCAAATTTTTTTACTCTAACACGTAGATATACCCACATACTACCACATATCAAAAATTAACCGGTAGATTTGGATGTTTAAAGCCTACGATTTGGCAAAAAGCCCGTGTAGCAGTCCATTGTGAGTATTTTTACGATCAGCAAGTTTATATTATTTCTTTGCACTGTTATACACTTGCATATCAAGTTTTGTTTTCTACATATGCCCTGAACTTAGTTCCGTAGCCGTTTTTGTTAACTTTTGGTATATTTTAGTACCTAAACTCATTTTCTGGGATTTTTACAACTCAAATTGACGATCCGTAGCTTCTAACAGCTTTTATATACTTGCATCTTCGTTATTAGCAACTTCCCTGGACTGGGTTATCTTCCTAGTCCGGGTTTGGCTTTTTTGTATATATTTAACTGTATATATACTAACATTTCAATTTTGTCAAGTCCGGATGTCAAATCCACGATAGTTTACTACTTTTATATATATATATATATACATATATATATATATATATGCACCTTTCGCCAGACTATATTATCTTTCCAGTCCCAATTTGACTATTTTTTTGTCTATATTTAACTATAAATATATATTTACATTCAAGTTCGGCCTGGATCATTCTGTGGCCTTTTTACTGCTTTTATATATATATTTATATTTTCGTCCGGCCTCGGAGTGAAAATCCACCGCCCTTTACCGCTTTTATACATATATATATTTCTATTATGTCCAACATGGATCATTCTGTGGCTTTTATACAGCTTTTATAAATATATATATATATATATATATATATATATATATACATATTTATTTATATTTCCGTCCAGGCCTCAGAGTGAAAACCCACCGCCCTTTACCGCTTTTATACATATATATTTTTTCATTCTGTCCAGCCTGGATCATTCTGTGGCTTTTATACAGCTTATAAATATATATATATATTTCCATTCCAGTCTGGGCATCAGAGTGAAATCCCACCGCCCTTTATTGCTTTTCTATATATTTATATTATGTCCAGCCTGGATCATTCTGTGGCTTTTATGTAGCTTTTATAAATATATATATATATATATATATATATATATATATTTCCATTTTAGTATGGGCATCGGTGTGCAAACCCATCGCCCTTTACAACTTTTGTATATATATAATTATATATATATTGCTTTATTCGTTACGATTCAATTGTTGCTTTAAATATTCATTTGATATGAATCGGCACTAACATTTCTGCGGGCGAACTAGATTTCTTTAAATCTCGCCAACTCTAGCTTTCAAACAATTCAAAATAGGTCTAGACAGAACCGGAAAGCTAGAATGGTTGAGATTTATTTAAATCTAGCATTTTTTTTCTAGTTTCAGTTATGAAAGCAGCCTCGCATCCCTTAGATTGCTATCTAGTGGGAACGAGATGCTTTGGCCATGTGTGAGCCAGGATTTACTGATGAATCCTTGGTTCTGGCGACATCTGGCTGTAGATATATATTTTCTGTGCATATTTTGAGATGTGCAGGTTTATTTGCTTCCCTATTTGAGCCTAGGAATCGTGGAATTCATGATCAAAATGATTAGAATCTGATTCCCACATTGGACAAACTCCACTTTACCAATGTACCCTGCCAGTTTTTCTGTAAAAATGTACATACAAAAGACCTTAAAATGGTTATCTGGATTTAAGGTCTCAATATAGTAAAAAATATGGTTTGTCGTGTTAGAGTCACTCCGATGGCTGTCATGCCCATGAGAAGACCGACACTTATATATATTTTGTGGTCGAGGATGCTTCGCAGCCCGACAATCACCATTCAAACTGAGCTTTAAGGCAGAAAAGATAAAACTGAAGTATCGATATGCTTCAATTCCTATGATTAGCATAAGGGTTTGAAAACCTTCTTTTAAAACATCATTTCAATAAACTTATCGAAAAGAGAAGCTTTTTTAAATAAAATCAAACACTTTTGCAAATCAAATCAAAGACTTTTTTTGCAAATCAAATCAAACCCTTCGTATATAGATTCAACGATGTATAAACATACTTCCAATCAAAGCATAGGCCCAATTTCTTCCAGCATTCACACACATTGCAGATTTAAAAGGAAAATATTGAAAGGATGCGGTACTGTATTTACACAGGAGTTGTGGGGTGCCTAACACCTTTCCCACACTTAACCAAGCCCCTGAACTCAAAACTTTGGTTTCAAATATCAAATTTCGACAGTGTCCAGCAATTGGACCTCTTTTCAAACAAAACTCGGTTGAGTTGGTACAACCATTTCAAATCTACCAATTGGAAACTCTATAAAATGTTCAAATCGTCGACATGATATGTTGGCCATTTCCTAAAAAACCCTTCAAAACCTTTTTCACAATAAAAAAGAGTAAGGGTAGACATAACTTAGGAAAAGAGAAAGATCCGGGTTGTAACCCAACCCGCGAATTTTTTTCCCGACGCCAACAGCGACGTTCGATATTCCAAATATCATTGAACGCTTTAGACTTAATATAATTTCTTTGAGGGGTTTGTTATTATTTGTCTCATCTTGTTTAGCGCGCATGCACATATATATATAAAATACGCGTCATTTTATTAAACATGCGAAGTATGTTTGCTTAAATTATAATATATATAATACTTAGAATGCATATATAAAATACTATATTCTACCCGGATTGTTTATGGACTTTTATTCTAGTTTGGTTCACTAGAGCCACCAAGTGAATCAAAAAGTCAAACCTAGGACTGCAAGAATTTAAATTTAAACGTAACTATTACATTTAAACCCGGGCTCCATACAAACGGGTCTTCACACGCTCCTTACTCCTTAGTCTCTAATTTCTTCAAGATAATTCTAACTATTTCTATTACATTAAACTATTTAAATTAAATAGAAACCTTGATCAGCAGTCAAGGGGAAATACATAGGAGGGAGATAAAATTTTACATCAAGAAAAAACCAGAGAAGACGAGGTACGCATACCCTATTTAATAAAACTTATTCATTCAAGCATTCAACATAAAATAAAATCCAATCACATTGATCAATAATTTATAATCAACCACATTTATTATCATAAATATCATCATATGCATCAATAAATAAATATTCATCTCATGAATTAATATCATTCCATATATATACATGAGTATCATTTAATGGACAATTTTAAATTACATAAAATTCAATTTCAAGATTAAAATAAACTCTTTATTTTAATTATATAATTATTAAAAATATTATTTCTATATATATATATATATATATATATACACACACTGGTGGATATGAAAGTTTAGTATCCCACTTTTGAATAACATAATCCGTGGGTATCTCATATATATATATATATATACACCATATATATATTCTTCACGAAAGCCCTTGTAGCGGATAAAAAAAAATCAATTCGTGAGACAGCAAAATAACTTGTTTTCGAATAAAAAAAACTTTCGCGATTTGGCCCATTTTTTTTTCTTTCTTCCATAAAAAATAATTTTGTACAATTAATTATGCCCAATATATTATTATAAATACATATCCATATGTATATAAAATCAAAACAATTAATAATTGCATAAAAGTTTGGCTTTGATGCCACTGTTGGATTTGTACGAAATCATGGCGCAATCAAATTGCAAAAATTAGCGGAAGCATGGTATATCAGAGTTTAAAAAATTTCTACAAAATTATTACCCAGATCATCTTTTATGCAAATTATTAATTTAAAACAATAAATAAGGAGTTATGGAATCATACCCTTGTAGAACGAAGCTTCCACAGGTACGAGTTCAACTTCTTGTTCTTCGTGATCTCCTTGAATTTTCGGGTTAGATTCCTTCCTTTGATCAACGTTAGCCACCCAAGTGTTTGGCCTCTAGAGGTGATTCACCAAGGAATAAGAATTATTCAAGAAGGAGGGTGGTTGGCTAAACCCTAGTTTTCTATCCTCTATAGAAAAGGAATACTCTCCAACAATTAGAATTGCATCAATCGATATCTGTTATAAGACTCCTATTATATAGATATTGGTCAACCCTTATAATCCTATTAGACATTGGGTTTCATTTAATTAATTAAACTCTTTTAATTAATTTAGGCTTCCCACCACATTGGGAATAATTAATTAAATTTATTTAATTAATTTGCCTCCTAATCTTATTAGGAATAAATGATAGTACTAATATTAAATTAATTCCTAAACTCATTTATAAATTAAAATAATAATAAGTGTAATAATATTAATAAGACTCCTCTTATTAATTTATATTTAATATTTCTAAAATATTAAATAATAAATATTAAGTTATTTAATTTATTCTGTCATCATAAATTAAATTAATTACACTTAATGCATTATTACGATTATGCTATTACCTTCTTAAATAATTATTCTTCCTTTTATGGTGTGACTCTTTAGGTTCTCCATATTAAACCGATTGTGAATAAATCAATTAGAATAATTATAATATTATTTAAATAAATAAATTAAACTAATAATCTATTTAAATAAATAATATTTATTCTACAATAGGGATAAGCCTCCCTAGCGATCAACGACTTTTCAAATAATATAGAGTTCAACATTAATCACAAAAGAACCTGTGAGTAAATAGTTACCGTACAATTTAATCTTTCCACCATATAATGTCCCAATTAAATATAAGACATGAAATTACTGTGAAGTCTTATTTTATTTAATCATATGTATTTCGATTGGAAAATGCACAACTCCAAATAATGCAAATTAGAAACTCCTTTCTAATTTCATTCTATCTTGGTCAAAGACTACTGGGTTGTCATTTAACGAATCACATAGGACATATCTCTTCTTTTACTAGAAGTGGTAGATTCTTTATTGATCATTCATTATCTCCATATGTAACACATTATACCCAAGCATACCCTTTGATATACCCTAAGGGTTTTTAAGGAATAAGTCAAAGTATAATTCATTACATACAAGATACTATGATGATCTCAAGTCCAAGGATCACTTGTACTAATACACATTAGGAATTCCTATTGACAGGCAAGTAAAACTCCATTAGGTATTCCATAGCGAGTCACGTTCAATAAACTTATTCTCCAATAAGCACCTACATACTTGCTTTAGTGTCTCCACACAAATGATCAAGAGATCAATCATCCTCATCCAATGAGCAAGCAACATATGTACCAATCTATTCGGATTTACTAATCCCCTATTTAGTAATCCAACGGTTGGGAAATATTTTAGTTTTAAGCTTTCTTAGAATTTAGATCTCATTAGCATGATCAACATCATGATTCTAAAAGAATTGCTTAAAATTATGGGTTATTTACATATTATAAAAACAACATCATGTAGATAATTAAATGTCTTTAATAAATAAATATTTTTATTAATAAATAAATAAGATCGTCTCCAAAGTATATGCTTTATCATCATATATGATTGGCTTGTATGCATACTACTTTCAGAAGCTTCCAGGTGAAGCTTCGTGAATAGTAAGGAGGCATGAATAGTGAGGAGGTGGGGGTAAAATGGTAAAAAGCTGTTAAATGACCAAAATGTCCTTAGCCTTGAAAATCTATATAAACCAAGCTTAAGCTCATTTGTTTGGTTAGAAAATTTCAACCAACACTTGAGAGAGAGAGAGAGAGAAGTTCGGATGGGGAAGAAAGGAAAAGGAAGAGGAAAAGCTAGCGAACTTGCAAGCTTTGTCAAACGGAAGAAGATTAAAGAAGAAAGGTAACCCAAAACCATATCGTAATCTAATTTTCTTTAAGTTTTATATGTCAAATACATAGCTTTATGAAAATAGAAGTAAAAGATGTTAAGAAACGATTTCCATATGGTTGAATCATAAAGAAATGAAGAAATAAGAATTTAAAGTTTAGTTTATAAACTTCTTTAAAAGCTTTCATAGAAAGTGTGAATTTCTTGATGTTAATGGACGATTCAGATGAGTTATATGAACTCTTCGATGTTATAAGGATGAATTATCAAACTTATAATATTAAAATGCAAGAAAATATAAAATTGTAATCATAATATCGATTAAAAACGAAGAACGAACGAAGAACACGAATAACGAATGAAGAACGCAAAGAATGCGATAAGAACGTTATTGATTGACAAATTTAAAACCATCTAATTAGAGCTTGTTATTGATGGACAAGTTTAAAACCATCGTATATATGTATGCTTGGTTAGGAATGGTAGAAACATTCATGAAGAACGAATCAAAATTAGCCAATAATAGAGTTATGGTGAAATTTCGTAAAAGACAGAACAAATGTAGAAAGTAAGATAAGGAACCCGAATAGTTAGGGTTTCATAAGAATGTAAGAAAACATAGAAAACGTGAGTCGTGGACTCAAGAACGAACGAATTCTGGGTTCAGATAAACGAATTAAGGACGGACGAAAATTTAACGTAAAGTCAAAAAACTTAGCGAGGGAGGACTTTCGAGCCAATTTTAAGGTTCGTTAAAAACTTGAAAAATTAATTTTATTCAAGGAGATATGTAGTAGGTGTTTCAAGGTTTCCAACGCCTTCGAAACGGATCAATTCCGTTATCGGGAGAGGAAGTTATGACGTCACGAAGTAGGTGTCTCAAACTTGTTCAACACTCGGGAAAAATTTTCTGAGTTTTAAGAGAGGCACCGCCGCGCCGCCCAACAAAGGGGAACTGGCGCCGCAACGCCAAGCCAAGGCTCCGAGCACTGCTAACCTGCACAGCAGCGCCGGATTTTATACTTAGAGTGGAGTCGCAGCGTCCTTAAGAAAATTTTCTTCGACTAGAGATTTTTATTGTCCAAATTTTTAGATGGTAATTAAGAGGCAAGTATGGATGCAATGCTCATGAAAAGAAATACCTAAAACGATGAGTAAAACCTTGAGTTTGACGATTAAATGTCAAATAAAGGTTATAAAATGACGAACGCAAAATACGTAATCGATATCCGGGGACCGTATTCACTTTAAAAAGAACGTATGGGATTGCTATGATTGTGATTCCTTAGACGTTGAGTGACGAGGGTGACTTATAACATTTCGATGTTATAATGTCGTATTGGAAGTTAAGTGTAAAGCGTATAGATGCTATAACCGTAAAGTAATTGCGGTGAATGATCGCTCGTAGCATACAACGAACAGTATGGCTTAGACATTATGAGAGAACGATGAAAGTGGTGTTCATATAATAGATAACGAATGAAAGTAATTAGAACCTTAAGTAAAGGTTGAATAGGAGTTTAAAAGACGATCAACGTGAACGCTGAATACGTAAACGATCATCGTAAATCGTATTCGCATCGGGCGAACGTTCTAAGTATACATTGGTTTATGACTTAGACGTTAATGAATATAGTAAGTAAGATATGAAATTATCAAGAAAACCGTAGCGACCAGTAATAAGCTTAATGAAAGTCCGAGTGTGATTCGGATAGAGAATGTTAGAATGAAGCGTAAGCATTAAACACTTCAGCTGACAAGAAGGTATTGAGTGTACGCATGAGTTAAACGTGCTTGTCGTACACCCCGTGTATGGTTTAAACGTGAGATAATGAAGAATAACGAATAACGTGTTGGGAATTGCATATTCAAATTTGATGTTAAAAGTAAATAAATGTGCATGTATTATCCAATGCTGTAAAGTCCTTATTAGATCATATGTACAAGGACTTAGATTAAAGATCAAAATTGTTAAGTTGATCTGAGCTGAACGATTATCATTCTGTAAAAGAATGTATAGTAGAAAGATCAAGCTTGTTAGATTGATCTCTTTAATTGTAATAGATAGGCCTAAACAGATTCTAGTCTGTCGAGCCAACCAAGAGATTGCAGAAGGCAAGGCAGAATCTTAGTCTATCATGGAAGCCACTTTCAAAATCGTAGAGACAGTCTGCCGAGCGCCTGCAGAGCCAAGTCAAGAATCGCAGTCTTCTCTCAGAATCGTGGAGTCTGCAAGTCGTCGCAAGTAAAGATCGTAGTTAGTCAAGTCCTTCAAAGCTAAAGCAGAATCATAGAGTACTCTACAATTCTCATCAGTTAAGCAATCCAGACTGAATCGCTTACAAGCACTCTCCAACACATAACGATCGTAGTGAGAAGACAACGATCGAAGTGCTACTTTAGTTAGCATCAGGAGTATCAAGATTCGTCTATCTGATAAAAGAGGACGTCTAACAGTGAAGACTGACATATGAACGTTGACATTTCGGGAATCCCAATGCTCTAACATATATCCTTAGTTTGAATCAAAGAAACGTGAAGGAAAAGAAAAGGTGACTTCCAACTGTCTGCTGAAAGAAACTTTTCAGGTGTTAGGTGAGAAAGCAGTCTGTAGTGTCAGGCAAGTCAGAAAGGAGTGCACCATATTCCCAGAAAGTCAACATTAAGTGCTCAGAACTTCTGGAATATTAAATGCTCAAACGAAAGCCTTTCAACGAGAAGATTTCAAAGGCTCCTACATATGGCAAACAGATTGAAGATTTTAGATTAAGCAAAAACGTACAAATCTCAAGAACATATCAAAGCCAAACTCTACGATCCAAAAAGAAATATCTTGCTTCGCTACTCAGTTCTTTAGAACTTATGCTTAAAGGCAACTGAGTAGCACCACAATGAACAAAACTCTCATTACAGTGTATTCCAAGTCTGCTGGGCTTGAAGAGTTCTAAGTAAACTAGAAGTTCCAAGTCTGTTGGACTTGAAGAGTTCTTAGTGAACTAGAAGTTCCAAGGCTGCTGGTCTTGAAGGAATCTTAGTGATTCAAAGTTGTACCGATATCCTTAGTGGATTTCCTACTCGTGGAGTAGAAGAGTGGATTAGGAGTCTTGAGTGCTCTGAACCACTTAAAATAACTGTGTCATTTACATTTTGTTATTCACTAACTGTCATATCTGCCATAACTGCTATTCGAACTATAAACTTGATTTTATCTTAAGGGGAGCAACCAAATCATATATTTCGTTGTGGTTAATTAATTATTTAATTAACAAATCTGATAAGTTATTTTTGAAAAGCAAAAGTTTTAAAATATTTATTCAACCCCCCTTCTAGATAACTATTGTGCCTTCGAGAACTAACTATTAGTATTAGAGTAGGTTCTCTCAATAAAAGCCTACAAAGCTTGAGTAGATCAATGGCACACATTATAATCAAGTCTAAGCTTAGTGGAGGCAACAAACCGCCAATGTGAAACAAAGATAAATTTTCCAACTGAAAAGTTCGAATGCAAGCTTATATGTATTCAATAGATGATGATCTATTTGAAACCGTAATGAGTGGGCCCTATATTCCTACAAAGCTTGCACCAACTCCTGAAGATCCAAACCAAATACAGATCAAGATCAAATCAGAATGGACTGACAATGAGAGGAAAGTTGTCCAACTGGACAAGAAGGCCAAAAACATTCTATTCCAGTCCTTAGAAGATGATCTGTGCGAGAATGTGGTCAATAGGAAAACTACAAAGGAAGTCTTGGAAGCATTACTCATCATGCATGAAGGAACTAAAGAAGTTAGAGAGAACAAGCAATCTCTACTTACTCAACAGTATAAAATGTTCACTCACGTACCAGGAGAGAACATTACTTCCACTTATGAAAGATTCAATATACTGCTCAACTCTCTTCGAGCCTTCGAAAAGATCTATCCAAACAAAGATCTTATCATAGTCTTCATGAGGGCTTTACCAAGTAAGTGGGATGCAAAAACCACTATCATTAGAGAATCAAAGAACCTTCATGAGATGACAGTACAATAGATTTATGGAAACCTTCTCACCTATGAACTGGAGCTGACTCAACGAGCAGAAACTCTATCAGAAGGAAGAAAGAAGGACAAAGGAGTTGCTCTCAAGGCAATAGAAGCCACCTCCAAGGCTCGAGTTGAGGATGAATCTGACTCTGAAGAAGACGATGATGAAGATATTGCTATGCTTGTTAGAAAACTCAAAAGGTTCATGCGTAAAGGCAGAAGCAGCAGACCTAAAAGATTTAACAACAGCAGAAATCAGGAGTAGAACAATGACCTATGCTACAACTGCAAGAAGTCAGGCCACTTCATTGCAAACTGTAATAAACCTCTTAGAGAAGAGCTGAAGAGGAAATCAAACCCAAAGAAAGAATTCAAAGGCTACAAGAAGTTTCAGAAGAAAGACAAAACACTTGTAGCTGGAGGATCATGGAGTGACTCAGACAACAACACAAACTCTGAGTCAGGAGAAGATGAAGAACCTAAAATAGCCAACTTATGTTTGATGGCCAAAGAAGTCAAAAATAAGAAGAGCACTGACCATCATGAAATAAGTATTGATGAGGTATTTGATTTCAACTCTCCTGATGTAGATATTGATGATTTAATTACTTCATTACATGATATAACTTCTGATCTGCATCTATACATAAAATAGTTTAGAGTTCTGTCAAAAGATTATTCTCTTCTTCAAAAAGAGAAAGAGAAAGTTTAAATAGAACTGGAGACAGCTCTACTCAGCACTTCCTCTCTCTCTGATCTTGAAGCTAAAAATAAAAGCTTAAGACAGACCAATGAACTCAATGCACAAAGAGAGTTAAATCTAACTTCTAAGATTGAGGAGCTAGAAAAAACAATCCTAATGTGGAACAGGTCTTCTTCATCCATGGACTCTCTGATCTCTAGTCAGAGAATTTCATCTGATAAATTAGGTCTAGGTTTTGGGGATTCTACCTCAGAACCATGTGTGGAAAAATCATTGGAAACTAACATTAGTAGTGCTTCAAATCTCAATAGAAGCATTACATTTGTGAAATCCACACAGAGTGAAGAGCCATTGCATCCTTGCTCTTCTGATCAAAGTCATGTCCCTAGACATAACGGATCTCATACTGGCCTGGGATTCAGAAAAATGAAGAGTAAATCAATTACTACTTCCCAACCTCGAAGGATCGTGGAGTCAAATAAAATCGGCTCCACAAACCAACCAGGAAAGAATCGTAGAGTTGAGGTTCACTCTACAAAAACCCTGAATCACAAAGCAACATGGAAAAAGAATTATCAGCATAAGGAAAGAGCAACCAAGTATCCACATACATCCAAATGGAGAAAGAATCCACACACACACACAAGTATGCATCATACTAGATGTTTTGTATGTGATAGATATGGTCACAAGGCTGCAGCATGCTATTATAACCCTTTGTACTATAGACCTAAAGTCAAACAGATTTGGGTCGTTAAGGGAACTAACAGAGTAGGACCCAAGCAAGTCTGGGTACCAACATGAAAGCTAATTCTTACTGTAGGAATAGAGCTCCACTGTAACAACCTGGTACCTGGATAGTGGATGCTCAAGGCACATGACTGGAAATAAAGCTCTTCTGTCTAATTTCAAAGAGAAGGAGGGTCCTACAGTCATCTTTGGAGATAATGGATCTGGCAAGACTAGAGGTTATGGCTTTGTTGGAAATGGTGTTGTGTCCTTCAATAAAGTAGCTTATGTGGAAGGACTGAAGCACAATCTCCTGAGTATCAGCCAACTATGAAACAAAGGTCATCAAGTCACCTTCCTCAACAATCAATGTCAAGTCAGAGATCTGAAGACTTCTTCTCTAAAGTTGACTGGAACAAGAGAAGGAAATGTCTATGTCGTCAATCTTGCTGAACTGAGTTCCGATGAGACAATATGTTTTCTTGCTAAAGCCTCCAAAGAAATAAGCTGGCTGTGGCACAAAAGATTATCTCATCTCAACTTCAAGAGCATGTTAAAACTGGCCTCCAAAGATCTGGTAGCAGGCTTACCTAAACTCGACTTCATCAAAGAAAGACCATGCAACGCCTGTCAACTCGAAAAGTAGACAAGGAGCTCATTCAAAGGCAAAGCAGTTAACTCTAATGATAAGCCCCTACAGTTACTTCACATGGATCTTTTCGGGCCTATTCCAACTGTAAGCCCTGGAGGGAAGAGATACTCACTGGTGATAGTGGATGACTACACCGAATTCACATGGGTATTCTTTCTAAGTTCAAAGGATGAAACGAGCTCCCAACTTATCAAGATGTTCAAGCTGGTGATGAATGAGAAAGGAGAGAAGATCAAGGCCATTAGAAGTGATCGTGAAAGAGAATTCGACTTCTCTTAGATGGATCATTTTTGTGCAGACAATGGCATCAATCACAACTTCTCAGCTCCAAGAACTCCATAGCAAAATGGAGTAGCTGAAAGAAAGAACAGAACTCTGATTGAGGCAAGGAGAACTCTACTAGCAGCATCTCATCTACCTGAATACTTCTGGGCAGAAGTTATCAACACTGCTTGCTACACTCAAAACAGGTCTCTTGTTCACTCTACACTTAAGAAGACTCCCTACGAGCTGTGGAAAGGAAGAAAGCCAAACGTCAGTTATTTCCATGTTTTCGGCTGTGCTTGCTACATTCTCAACAATGGAAAACAATATCTGACTAAGTTCCAGCCGAAGTCAGATGAAGGAATCTTTCTTGGATACGCCACAGATAGCAAAGCCTACAGAGTGTTCAACAAGAAGACCCTAAGTGTTGAAGTCTCTATTCACATCATTTTTGATGAAACAGACTCAAACAAATCTGTACCACTCAACACTACGATAGTCGAGTCAGACACTACGATTGAAGTGGTCGATCCCACCACCACGATCGCAGTCCCAGAAAATAAAATCATGGAGCAAGAAGAAGAGATCGTGGAAGGCACTACACCAGACAATGAACCTTTACAACAAGAACTAGAAGTCAATCCTAAAGTATTCAGACAAGAAGGCACAATAATAGATGTTCCAACAGGAAGAAGATTGGCAAGAGATCACACCCAAGACTTGATTATCGGTGATCCAAATGCAAGAATCAAGACAAGATCTGCTACCCAAAATGAGTGTTTTTATCTGAGCTTTCTATCCCAAATGGAGCCTAAAAAGATAGAGGATGCCTTGGAAGATTCGAGCTGGATAGAAGCTACGCAAGAGGAGCTGAATCAATTTGAAAGAAGCAAAGTTTGGAGATTAGTTTCTAGACCAAAGAATCACCCAGTCATCAGCACCAAATGGGTTTTCAGAAACAAGATGGATGAAGATGGGGTGATCACAAGGAATAAAGCAAGACTGGTGGCCAAAGGTTACTCTCAAGAAGAAGGCATCGACTACGACGAGACCTTTGTACCTGTTTCCAGACTAGAAGCAATCAGAATATTTCTTACTTTTGTTGCTCACATGAAGTTCAAAGTCTTCCAAATGGATGTCAAAAGTTCATTTCTTAATGGAGAACTTCAAGAAGAAGTCTATGTGGAACAACCTCTAGGTTTTATCACTCCAACTCTCTCTAATTATGTCTATAGATTAGATAAAGCCTTATATGGACTTAAACAAGCACCTAGAGCATGGTATGAAACTCTAACAAACTTTCTTATTGAAAAGGGATTCACTAGAGGTAGAGTAGACACCACATTATTTCTTAAAAAGCACAAAGATAAAGTTATGTTGGTACAAATATATGTAGATGACATTATCTTTGGTTCTACTGATGAAAATTTATGCAAGAGATTTGCCAAGCTTATGCAGAGTAAGTTCGAAATGAGCATGATGGGTGAGCTGAATTTCTTCCTTGGACTTCAAGTAAAGCAGACTAATGAAGATATCTTCATTAACCAAGCCAAGTACATCAAAGACTTACTTAAAAAGTATAGCATGGAATCAGCTTCCCCTATAAAAACTCTAATTGCTCCAGCAACTAAGCTTGACAAAGATGAGAAAGGTAAATGTATTGATATTACTCAATACAGAGGTATGATAGGCTCTCTCCTATACTTAACAGCCAGTAGACCAGACATTATGTTTTTTACATGTATGTGTGCTAGATTTTAAGCTAACTTTAAGGAATCACACTTAGCAGCTGTAAAAAGGATTTTCAGGTATCTCAAAGGCACACCTCACTTGGGACTTTGGTATCCCAAAGAGTCCTCCTTTGCATTGATAGGATATTCAGATGCTGATTTTACAGGTTGCAAAATTGATAAAAAAAAAAAAAAAAAAAAAAAAGTACAAGTGACACTTGTCAACTGCTAGGAAACAGACTTGTGTCCTAGTTTAGCAAGAAGCAAAACTCAGTATCAACCTCAATAGCAGAAGCTGAATACATTACAGCTGGTAGCTGTTGTGCTCAAATTCTATGGATGAAAAATCAGCTAGCAGACTATAGATTTGATATCAAATCTATACATGTTCATTGTGATAACACAAGTGCTATAGCAATAACTCATAATCCTGTCATGCATTCTAGGACAAAACATATAGAAATAAGATACCATTTTATTAGGGATCATATTCAAAATGAAACTATTTCTTTACAGTATATCCCAACTAAAAATTAACTTGCTGATGTCTTCACAAAACCTTTAGACGAATCCAGGTTTAATAAGCTGATAAGTGAGTTAGGAATGCTAAATTTACAACCATAATTCTATGCTCTAGTTGGTACTAACTATGCAGATAAAAGGTTATGTCAAAATCGTAGAGATGACAGAGTGAGACAACGATCGTGGAGTATTCTCAACAATCGTAGTCCTCAAAAGGGAAATACTAGCTCAGAGGGAGCTAAGGGCAACTTAGTCATTTTTATACTTTCAAAAATAGTGGTTCCTTTCAAAATTAGACACGTGCCCCACTCTGCAAAAAGTGAAGAGGGAAGTTACAAATACTTTTTAAAAGTCATTTCAACAGTTTCACCTCTGAATTTCAAAAGCTTTTTCTCTCTCTCTTTCTCAAAAACCTTAGACTGAGAAATCAAGCACACTCAATTAATCTTGTTTGTTTTAGGAAAATCACAAAAAGCAATGGCATCTTCGCCGGTAGTCTCTGACAATC
Organism: Panax stipuleanatus; assembly: GCA_020205555.1. Taxonomy (NCBI): domain Eukaryota; kingdom Viridiplantae; phylum Streptophyta; class Magnoliopsida; order Apiales; family Araliaceae; genus Panax; species Panax stipuleanatus. The sequence goes on from CM035125.1 coordinate 58,552,965, forward strand.
AACTGTGCTTCGACGAGTTCAAAACTGCCAACCCACAGTTTCACAAGATCTTATCTCTGCTGAAGAAAATAGGACTTTAGGAAGCCCTCAGCACCAGCACGAAGATTTATCCAAAGTTGGTGAAGGAGTTCTACAACAATGGAGTCTATGAGAACGACGTCCTTACTGATAGCAGTGTGCATATAAGCCAATCATGTATGATGATAAAGCACATACTTTGTAAACAATCTTATTTATTAATTAATAAAAGTATTTATTTATTAAAGGCATTTAATTATCTACATGATGCTGTTTTTATAATATGTAAATAACCCATAGTTTTAAGCAATGCTTTTAGAATCATGATGTTGATCATGCTATTAAGATCTAAATTCTTTGAAAGCTTAAAACTAAAATAGTTCCCAATCGTGGAATTACTAAAAAGGGAATTAGTAAATTCGGATAGATTGGTACATATGTTGCTTTCTCATTGAATGAGGATGATTGATCTCATGATCATTTGTGTGGAGACACTAAAGCAAGTATGTAGGTGCTTATTGGATAATAAGTTCACTGAACGTGACTCGCTATAGAATACCTAATGGAGTTTTACTTGCCTGTCAATAGAAATTCCTAATGTAATAGTAGTACAAGTAATCCTTGGATTTGAGATCATCATAGTATCTTGTGTATAATGAATGATACTTTGACTTATTCCTTAAGACCCTTAGGGTATATCAAAGGGTATGCTTGGATATAATGAGTTACATATGGAGATAATGAATGATTAATAAAGAATCTACCACTTCTAATAAAAGAAGAGATATGTCATATGTGATTCGTTAAATGACAACCCAGTAGTCCTTGGCCAAGGCAGAATGAAATTAGAATGGAGTTTCTAATTTGCATTATTTAGGGTTGTGCATTTTTCAATCGAAATATATACAATTAAATAAAATAAGACTTGACAGTAATTCCATGTCTTATATTTAATTGGGACATTATATGGTGGAAAGATTGAATTGTACGGTAACTATTTACTCACAGGTTCTTTTATGATTAATGTTGAAATCTATATTATCTGAAAAGTCGTTGATCACTAGGGAGGCTTATCCCTATTGTAGAATAAATATTATTTATTTAAATAGATTATTAGTTTAATTTATTTATTTAAATAAGATTAGAATTTTTCTAATTGATTTATTCACAACTGGTTTAATATGGAGAACCTAAAGGGTTACACCATAAAAGGAAGAATAATTATTTAAGAAGGTAATGGCATAATCGTAATAATGCATTAAGTGTAATTAATTTAATTTATGGTGATAAAATAAATTAAATAGCTTAATGTTTATTAATTAATATATTGGAAATATTAAATATAAATTAATAAGAGGAGTCTTATTAATATTATTATAATTATTATTATTATTTTAATTTCTAAAGGAGTTTAGGAATTAATTTAATATTAGTACTCTCATTTATTCCTAATAAAATTAGGAGGCAAATTAATTAAATGAATTTAATTAATTATTCCCAATGTGGTGGGAAGCCTAAATTAATTAAAGGAATTTAATTAATTAAATGAAACCCCATGTCTAATAGGATTAGAAGGGTTGACCAATATCCATATAAGAGGAGTCTTGTAATAGATATCAGTTGATGCAATTTCAATTGTTGAAGAGTACTCCTTTTCTATAGTGGATAGAAACCTAGGGTTTAGCCAACCACCCTCCTTCTTGATAATTCCTATTTCTTGGTGTATCACCTCTAGAGGCCAAACACTTGGGTGGCTAACGTTGATCAAAGAAAGGAATCTAACCCGGAAATTTAAGGAGATCACGAAGAACAAGGAGTTGAACTCATACTTGTGGAAGCTTCGTTCTACAAGGGTATGATTCCATAACTTCTTATTTATCGTTTTAAATTAATAATTTTCATAAAGGATGATCCGGGTAATGGTTTTGTAGAAATTTTTTAAACTCACATATACCATGCTTCCACTAATTTTTGCAATTTGATTGCGTCATGATTTCGTATAGACCCAACAGACAACTAAGGTCAAGAACGTACCGATTCGGCTCAAAGTTGCAGATATAAACCTGGCATTAGGGTTTAAATCTAAGGGCCTTACATCTCTAGGCTTCATCGACTTCCATGAAGAATTGAAGAAGATGCATCACAAGAAGAATCAAGAAGTGAAGGGCTACAAGAAGAAAGAGTTTCCCCAGAAGTACGAATTTTTGGCTGACATTGTTAGGAAGTGCATCTGTTGCAAGGGTCACGACTCTATCAATGAAGTTCAACTGAAGCTCATGACAGCAATCTATTTCAAATCTCAACTAAATTATAGGGCTCTTCTCACGGGATGGATTGGGCAATGGATTCTCAGCTCTAAGAAGGCAAAGAGCACAAGTAAGATGCTCTATGGAAGATTCATCAGCATTATTCTCCAATCTGCTCTTAGAGACAAAATTAGAGCACATGAAGGTGAAGCTATCAAATCAAATAGGAGGATGACCCAGCAACTCTTCGAGAACTGGAAGAGGAATCCTACAGAGAATGTGAAGATGATGCTACCTGAGTCTAGTGAAAGAACTGGAGATGTGAAGAAATCTTGTCTATAGGGAAACCTGTCTGTGGTGAAGGAAGTTGAAGAAGAAGAAGTGAATCAGGAACCCTCTACTCTGGTAAAAAAGAGCAAAGGGAAGAAGAAACTGAAGGAGATTGTTCAGATGGCAGAAGAACCTCAAGGATCAATAACTGATGTACCCCAAGGGTCTAATACTGAAGTTCTTGGTCACTCCTCACTAACGGAACTCTCCTTGGAAGTGACCGTATCTCCAGAACAAGTCTTGAAGAAGAAGAAGAAGAAGCAACATGAAGAAATTTTTGAAGAAAGAACTATGCTTCATAAAGGGAAATGCAGTAAATAATTAAAGAAGTCTTCACTCACTGCGATCGTGGAGTCCTCAAACTCACCGATCGTAGAGTCCAGACTTATCATCAATCCTGAAGAGAATGATATAACAACTTCACAGCCTGAACAGACAATCATTGCTGAAGCTAAAGAGACTACTGAGCCTGAGCCTAGAAGAATGAGGAGAAGGCTAGTTAAGAAGGTTGACCTTGAGTTTAAGAAAGCTATGCTAAAGATTAAGGAAGAAGAAAGAAGAAAGAAGAAATGTTGCTGAACAAAGAACCAAGTCTCCAAACTCTGGTTCTCACAATGAATCCTTGGATCAAACTAGGATCATTGATGCATTAATAGCTACCCTCAATAGTGCAGTAAGTCCTACTATATCTGAACAAGAAAATGTTCATACTGAGGAAGAGCTGGCAGAAGCTAATGAGGAAAGTCTTGCTCATATTGAGGGGGAGATTTTCGAAGTCCCTGAGCCAGGAAGTGCTCCAGCTGAGGGGGAGTAATTAAAAGCGGTTCATAAATCCCCCTCTGCCCCTCAAGAGATCTAAGAATTTGGAGATGCAAAAATGGAAGGTGTTAAAGAAGGTGAAAGGGAAGATGCTGAAATGGTGGATGTGGTGGGGATTTCTAATGAAGGTGATGAAGAAGGTGAAAGAGAAGAAGAGGAAGAAGAAGTTGAGATTATTGCAGAGTTCAGGAGTGAAAAAGGAGCATCAACTACAATCAACTATTCTCCTACCTACCAATGATGTCCTTTCATAGAGCTCTAATTCTCAACACTTTGGATCACATGTTCTGGGCATTCAAAGTATATTCAGCAATATCTATGCTAGCCTAGGGATTCCCAAGCAATCTCAAGTTTGCTCGAAAGCTAATCACGAACCATTTATCTTCAAAAATTGAGCAAAAGGTACACTTCATTCCTACTTCTTTCAAGTTAAATCACTCCACTTCACCAAATTTCTACCAGTTTGATGAACTACCAAAGTGGATGGAAGTTATTCTTCACCAACTAAACCAATTTCCAACTACAGAGTCCTAAAATTCTGTAACGGATGGACCAAATGACCAAACCTCTGTCATAGTACCATTTTGCTTCAACCCTGTGAATGACACCACAATAGTCGAGCAACATGACACTACGACCAGCAATCCACCTACCCAAATCGCAGAGTCATACATCCAAAACACTGAAACAGCCTCCTCTCTCATACACCAAACCCCAGCACGACTTACTCAATCTGACATTCCCTCATCTTCAAACCATGAATACTTTGATTTGGCCCTTGTTCTCTCAAGCATACCAAGTGAGCACACTACGACCTCCTCTCCTAATCTTCAAAAAATTATTGATCATCTCTCTTCCCTTCCCACCAAAGATGAGCTTTCTGAAGTCTCAAAAAGGGTGGTTCAAGAAACGAAAGAAAATCTTGAAGCTCACTCCCTTGTAATTCATCAACGCTTCAATAATATGATAGAGTCTGCCAACACTTTGCCTGGCAACTTGGGGTCTGAGCTCTCTAAGAGAATAAAAGAGATCATAAAGAAGATGGTTGAAAGTCTGAAGGAAAGGGATCAACTTCACTTTCAATCTTCAAACAAGCACAAGGAAGTAGTCCTCCTCCTTCAAAAGACTCAGGAATCTCATAATAAGATTATTGATGACCAAATCCAAAACTTGAGTTCCTCCTTGCGTGAGTTCAAAGAGTATTCCTTAACTCAGATAAGGCAGACAGATAATGCCTTGGCCATGATGCATCAACAGAGAGCAGATACTGATGCTATGGTACAAGAGAATCGAAATGATATTTCCCAATCGCGCTCTCAAATACATAAACTGGTGCAAGGAATGAATCGTCTGTCCCAAGACATTCGAATCCTGGATGCTGACATAAAGGGGGAGAATACAGGGGAAGGGGAGAAAGGCAAAGAGAAAAGCAAAGGGAAACAGGCAGCACAATCTTCAAGGAGCAATCATCGAAATCAGCCTCATTCACGACAGCCTCGCAATCAGCCTTAACGAACAGAGCAGCACCAACCAATTATAGTGGAAACCCCTCTAAGGAGCCAAGGCCCAACATCTTTTAGCTCACAAGGAGTATCTCACATTGGCTTAAACATGCCCATTGGAAATCCTGCCTTTATGAATAGACATGATCAGAATGAAAATCTCAGTTTAAGTGAGCTAGAAGAGATGGCAAGGCGAGATGAAGCCAGCAGGAGAAGGAGAGCTGAAGAATATGCTAATCCTCCAAGGAGCAAGAAGCCAAGAAGATAGTAGATAAGTTTCCATTGATTTTTATTGATGTAACTATTATGAATTGTGATACCCGTTTAAAAACATCAATAAATTCATGCTTATTCTCTAGAATTTCAGTTGCTCACTGAAACATTAAGTAATATTTATCTTCTAGCATCCTGCATTAGAAATTGATGATATGATGCAAATCTGCTTGCTTATGTCAACATCAAATAGGGGGAGATTGTTGGGAATTACGTATCCAAATTTGATGTTGAAAGTAAATAAATGTGCATGTATTATCCAATGTTGTAAAGTCTTTATTAGATCATATGTACAAGGACTTAGATTAAAGATCAAAATTGTTAAGTTGATCTGAGCTGAACGATTATCATTCTGTAAAAGAATGTATAGTAGAAAGATCAAGCTTGTTAGGTTGATCTCTTTAATTGTAATAGATAGGCCTAAACAGATTCTAGTCTATCGAGCCAGCCAAGAGATTGCAGAAGCCAAGGCATAATCATAGTCTGTCAAGGAAGCCACTATCGAAATCGTAGAGACAGTCTGCCGAGCGCCTGCCGAGCCAAGTCAAGAATTGCAGTCTTCTCTCGGAATAGTGGAGTTTGCAAGTCGTCGCAAGTAAAGATCGTAGTCAGTCAAGTCCTTCAAAGCTAAAGCAGAATCGTAGAGTACTCTACGATTCTCATCAGTTAAGCAATCCAGACTGAATCGCTTACAAGCACTCTCCAACACACAACGATCATAGTGAAAAGACAACGATCGCAATGCTACTTCAGTTAGCATCAGGAGTATCAAGATTCACCTATCTGATAAAAAAGGATGTCTAATAGTGAAGACTGATCTATGAACGTTGATATTTCAAGAATCCCAATGCTCTAACATATATCCTTAATTTGAATCAAAGAAACGTGAGGGAAAAGAAAAGGTGACTTCCAACTATTTGTTGAAAGCAACTATTCAGGTGTTAGGTGAGAAAGCAGTCTGCAGTGTCAGGCAAGTCAGAAAGGAGTGCACCATATTCCCATAAAGTTAACATCAAGTGCTCAGAACGTCTGGAACATTAAATTCTCAAATGAAAGCCTTTTAACGAAAAGATTTCAAAGGCTTCTACATAAGGCAAACAGATTGAAGATTTAAAACTAAGCAAGAACGCATAAATCTCAAGAACATCTAAAAGCCAAACTCTACGAACCAAAAAGAAATATCTTACTTCGCTACTCAATTCTTTAGAACTTGTGCTTAAAGGCAACTGAGTAGCACCACAACGAACAAAACTCTTATTACAGTGTATTCCAAGTCTGCTGGGCTTAAAGAGTTCTTAGTGAACTAGAAGTTCCAAGTTTGCTGGACTTGAAGAGTTCTTAGTGAACTAGAAGTTCCAAGGCTGCTGGTCTTGAAGGAATCTTAGTGATTCAAAGTTGTACCGATATCCTTAGTGGATTTCCTACTCGTGGAGTACAAGAGTCGATTAGGAGTCTTGAGTGCTATGAACCACTTAAAACAACTGTGTCATTTACATTCTTTTATTCACTAACTTCCATATCTGCCATAACTGCTATAATTGCTATTTGAACTATAAACTTGATTTTATCGTAAGGGGAACAACTAAATCATATATTCCGCTGTGGTTAATTAATTATTTAATTAACAAATATGATAAGTTATTTTTGAAAAGCAAAAGTTTTAAAATATCTATTCAACCCCCTTTCTAGATAACTATTGTGCCTCCGGGAACTAACATAACGTATAACGTTAAACAAGCTGAATTGGTGATTATAACTTGAATAACGTTCCAAGTCAAATAGACCGGACGTTGTAAGATATGAAGATAAAGTAATGTAAAATGCTTAAAGGCTATGAACGCATAGTCTTAACTTTGAGAATTCGTTCTCGGCAGATAAATGATTGTATAACCCAGACGTTAATAAATAAATCCTGAGGTATGACATTTAGTTGCCAGAAAGCCACAAGGAATGGGAAATGAACTTAACGAACATTATAGTTTTAATGGTTCGGGTAAGTTATGTTAAAAAGGTAAGAATAAGAAGTTAAGTTGTGGTATAATCGTACTCTTTGATGGTTGATGTATGGTATCTGTGCTAAACGATTCCGTTAGAGAGCAACGGTTAATACGGATTAGCAACCGATCTAACTCGCTGTGAAATACAGTGTAGACGAGACGGGAAACTAATTTGTTGGTTGTTTGTGGGAAACCACTCAGCGTACTATATTGAACACTGTTAGAGACTCGATGTGTGTTGTGTAAAAAGTTATGGATACGTGTGATGAAAAGGTGATTCTTTTCACATATGTGGATGTATAGGATGAGTTAAGTCCTAGAAATGTTATAAAAAGAAGATGAGAATGTAAATCTATCGTAAAAGATGATTTTAAGGTTTATGCCATTTTCGTATGCCATAATACCGAAGGAATGAAAGTAAAGTCTGTCGTGTAGACTTAGATTACAAGGACGCGAGCCATAGGAAGTAAAGTTAAGTTTAAACCAATGTGTAAATCAAATATATGACTAATTGGTGTATGTGCTATTCCTTATGTGATATATAGGGATTGCAATAAACAGTTCAGTGTAAACTATAAGTTATAGCTGTTCTTAAGGCAAGTTTCCTAACTTCATTCATATTTCAAATGAATGCTAGTTTCTTAAACTTTCTTAGATGTTGGACTTGAGAAGTTTTACTTATGTGCAAATGTGTGATATTTTTGCAAGGTGGTTATGTATAAAGCCTTGTGTCGAACTTTCAACACTTATGTGTTTCTGTGAAATAAATTATTCTATGATTGAATAATTTAATGTGGTATAGTTCTATTGGTGAACTGTTAGGATTAAGTATGTGCTAATGATTCTAGCCAGACTGAATGTAGGGTATGGGGAAGTAAATGTGATTAATGTTTTAAAATGATAGGAATCAAAGTTTTTCCTATTATTCGAACTGCTTCATAACCTTTGTTCGATTATTGAAGTTTTAAAAGAATACGTGATTCTTTCTTAGTTGTTATTCAACTACTTTAACTTGCTGAGCAATTGAATGTTCACTCTTGCTTTAAATAAAAACATTTTCAGCGAATGGTGTTAGAATGAGCTTAAGGATTCCGTAAAGATCAAGCTGACCGGTGTCCTGCTGAAGTGTTGTTCATTATATGAATAAGCGTGATGATAAAGCCAAGATTTGTAATATATAATAGTTAGTTAAACTGTAGAGTAGTTTAACGAACTGTTATGTATCTTTTGTGGCGGATGAAAGTCACTCTAGTAAGATGTAAAGAATAATGTAATCATCATTATTTGTAATAAACAAGATTTTAAGGTAATAGAATCTAGAATTTGAGGATGTATGTTGTTATATTTAGTCATATAATGATGTATGTTTGGAATAAGATGTACTCGTGATGTACGGAATTCGGGTGTGAAGATAGACCGAATTTTGGGGCGTCACAGGTTGGTATCAGAGCTGATAGATTATAAACTTTAGGTATGACTACCTAAGGCTATAGTCTGAGAGGGAGGAATAAAAAATCATTGAGTTAATGATTAAAGAAGAAGATCACCACATGATCATATTAAAATTGTGAATTAACAGATATGCTGTTAAACGATGGAATAATTTATAGCTAAATGCTATAAATGAATGGTACTATGAAGTAGTTCGAGAAGAAGAACTTAGAAGAGTTGTAGAGGATAAGGTACGAATTAAAGAAAATTCGTATCAAGTAAGAGAAAGTTAGAATGTTGTGAAATTTTAATTGGTGTACTCATGTGATAGCTGAGTTGTATAAACTTTTTTTATGGGCAGGAGTTTGTGCTTTGGGGTAACAACCACTCAGTTTATTACAGTGATAGCCATTAGAATAGTAACGTCGCGCTATCAATATGTATATGACGAGAAGGTGAATCTTTTCTCATGTGTATATTAGATAATAGAATGTATTAAGATAGGTGCGAGTTCTTAAAACTCATTCTTGTGAAAAGTTTGTGACTCATAGTTATATGCTATATTTTCGAGCCTCTAAGCTTATGGAAAGTCCTTGATTTGTTCTTAGATTACATATTGCGAAGATAAGTTCTTAAACACATATGGTTGTGGAAAGTTCCTGAACACATAAAGTGTGGTAAGTTGATGGACTATACTATGGTGTAGGAATGTTTAGACTGAAAATAAGTTATTTTCAGTTTAAGTAGCATTGAAGGTGCTAGAAGAAGTTAGAATTGTCGCAAGTACGATAATAAAGGAAGATAAAGAAAGTAAGTATTCCAAGTCTTCTAGCTATGCTAGATTTTAAAATTTATTGACATCGTGCTGAAGAGTACATGTTTAAGAAAATAATATTGGTTCAAATTTTGGAATCAATGGATTTTAAAAGAACTATTCTTTTTATATCTATGCTAAATCGTTTTGGCTAGACATAAATTGATTTGAAATATCAAAATGAATTTTATATCATCAGTGTATTTGATGTAGAGATGGTAAAAAGACGGAGTTATTAATGCATTTGAACCTAGTGTTGGATGTGATCTTTGGATCAACAACCCGCTATGGTATGATGTAGAATGACGAAGTCATAAACTGACGAAGTCCTCAACGTACTGTGAAACAGTACGGTATTATGACGTCATAAAACGTTTTGAAGTATTATGAAAGAATTTAAAGAAGTAGTCGATGCCAATTAATTTGACTAGATGAATGTTTTAGTTGATGTCCAATTTATTGGTATGGTCTAAGCTATTTGATTTAGCTAGATGAATGGTATGTCATGTTTAAAAAAAATCGAGCTTTCTTTAAGAAATTATGCCAAACCAAATTATTTTGGTGCGAAATCTGATGATTAAGTCTGAGGTAAACAAACTCCGAAATGGGGTTATACGATAGGTTGATCACCTACATATGGAAAAAGTAGTTTACTTTCTTAGTGATTGTAAACCGGTCGTAATAGAATGGTTTACGGTGAAATGCTATTAAACCTAGTAAGAGTTCATGGTCAATACGACCCCTCAACAAAGTATGAAATGTTTTAAAGGAATCCTTATATTCCTCGTTATTCATTCTACTTCATAATTCTTGATAAATTGTGGAGACTCTGGAATCTTGGAAGATAAGAACTTCCTTGAAGATAAGTTGAGAGATTAGTATGCTAAAATTTTAAGGACGAAATTCTGTAAAGAAAGGGTGAATGTGATATCCCGAATGATTGTAAAAATAAAGCATCCGGGTATAGATGTGGTTTTAGAAATTTCGAGGACGGAATTTTTATAAAGGTGGAAGAATGTGACAACCCAGAAAATTGGATTGTCCAAAAAATTAAGTTTAAAGAATTATTAATTAATAAAATAGATTTTTATCAATTATATTCTGCGGTATGTGTTTATTAATCGTTCTAGGACCTAGGATGATTATAAAACGGGAGGATTCTGGCTACGAGCTAGACTGAACGAGTAAGAATTTTCAAGAAGAAAATAAAAGATTTTCGAAAACAAAAATATTTACGAGAAAAAGACGAAATAAGCACTATTCACACGATAAAACCTAAGAGTTAGGGTTTGAATAACCTAAGCCTTTCTGAGAGTTCGGTATGTCGTATTGATGTTCCGTCTAAAGATTTGTCGGTAATATGCCGTGAAAAGTTATGTTAGCCGAAAAAAGTTTTTCTCGAAAAACGTATAGAAATCGGACGAAATAAAAATGACGAAAAGTACTGTTATGTACTTTTCATTCGTTTAATTACGTTGTGGGAAAACATGACGAAAAACGCTAATCATCAAAAAGTATTTTTTAGTTGTTTGAAGTTTCGAAGAATGCGTAAAAGCTAATCTGTAGAGGAAAGATGGAATATCCAAAATTATTTGGATTATGAGAAACGCAATTTTTCAAACAGTCGGACGAATTCCGAAAGACGAAACCACGAAGCTTCCAACGGAAGCTCTTGGAAGCTTCGTGAATAGTAAGGAGCATGAATAGTGAGGAGGTGGGGGTAAAATAGTAAAAAGGCACCAAAATACCGAACCGGTACCGATCCTAAAGTACCGAAAAAGCAAGAACCGGAACAAATCGGTATCGCTTTTTTTGATTCGATTTTCAGTTATACCTCATAGTAATATATATAATTATTAATAATAATTAAATTTTTTTTATATTAACAATTTTTTTTAAAACTAAGAAATCTTTAACTATTAATAATAATTAATATTTAAAACTACAAAACATTATTAATATATTAAAAAATTAATAAAACTACTATTATATAGAAAGTATTAATATATAAAAAAATTATTTAATATATAAAACTACAAAACATTAACTATTAATTATTATATTATTAAATTTTGGTATTTTTGGTATTTCAGTTTTTATCGAATTCAAAAAACTCCTTACCGCTACTGGTACTGAAAAGTGTTAAAATATCGAAAAACTGATACCGAAAAAAACCAATATCGCCGATACCGGTATCAACCGATACGGTAAAAAATCGAATATTTTGAGCACCCCTACTTTAAAGACCTAATTGACAAAAAATGAACTTTAGTGACAATTTTAAAAGTGGATGGCAACTTGGAGGGACAAAAGTGCTAAAAAAATTAAATATTTTTTTTAAAAAAAGGAAAAGCTAATTAAACAAATTACTAATTGTTGGGCCATGATTATTTGGGTCTATCGGGTCAAGTTTATTTGGGCCTTTGGAAGTGTTGGGTTATTATTTAAATGATGGTTTATTTGGGCTTGGGCTGAAGGTTATTGGGGTGGACAGGTGTCAAACACCTTAATTGATAAGAGTTAGCCGCAATATGGAGTTAATGGAGGAATTAGTGGGAACCACTGAGTTGACGGGGACTGCATACAGTTAGGTGATGTCATGGTCGGTGGTTGCATGCTAAGGTGGTAAGACTATTACAAAATACAGAGCACTACACAATGGAAGGTAATATGAAACATACATTTGGTTCTACCAGACACTAGAGCACACACCTCCATTGTTAACCTTTTTTCGGCCTGTACTTATTCTCAGACCGGAGCGATCCCGGCGGCCCAAAATCGTCGAGATCTGGTGCTGACTTATTTTCTGTGCAGGATTGGACGCGCTTTTAGTGATTGAGGTGCGTGGGAAAATCTTGGCGTTAACATTGGCGCTAGAAGGAGGGCTTTTTCTAGTGATTCTGGTTTTCAATCACAGTTATTTAACATCCTACATCGGAGGTTATAGTGAAGAGTATGACGGTTACTGCTGAAGGGCAGCCCACAGCTGCAAGTTCTTCTCAACAGAGGGTTTCTGTAAAAGATAGGTTGGGTCCTTCAAAGAGTATTCATGATAGACTTGGGTCACAGGATACTCCGGAGAGATCGCATGCAAGAGATCATGGTGATGCTAAAAGGAAGTTATTTTCTACCACTAGTAAAGGACCTGTTAAAGATCGGAACAGGGTAGAAGGCACACCGCCTAAAACCCAACACCGTGAAGGACTGGCAGATAAGGTATCTACTATGGCTAAGATGGCACAGGAGACTGATATGGCTTTGAAGGTACTTCTGCAGCAAAGGGAGGAGATTTCTAGACAGATGGTTCTTGTGGCTGAAATGGAAGGTGGAGCATCCAGTTATGAACAACCTGAAGAGCGGGATAAGTCTTTGGGTAAACGAACAAGGGGTGATGAAGATTCTAGGTGTTCAAAAAAGAGGCTTTGGAGCTATTCTTCTGTCCGGAGTAGAAAGAGACATCGTTCTCCCGAAGGTCCAAAGAGGGCATCCCGCCCTGAGGATTCTCGGGATGACGGTAACGATAGGAGACGAAGCAGATCAAGAGGATGCTCTCTCGAAGCTTCAAGGAAGGTACCTCATCTTGTGTATTATCAGTATAGTGAAAATAATAAAAGCCAAAGCAGATCAAGAGGTCGTTCTCCTGGGAATCCGAAGAGGGCACACCGCCCTATGGATTCTCACTTCAGCCAAAGTAGATCAAGTAATCATTCTCCTGGGGATCTGAAGAGGGCACACCACCCTATGGATTCTCGCTTTTACCTAAGTGAAAGACGAAGTTCTTCGGTATTATCCAGTTCAGATGGAAAAGGCCGAACCAAACAGAAGAAGAAATGTTCCCCGAAGAAGGAAGAATCGCCGAAGCCTGAAGGAGTTGAACTCTTGGCCGAAGAGATGAAAGAGCTTCAGAAGCAACTGGCAGAAGTTCGGCAAGGGAAAAAGAGTTTGGGAAAGAAGGCCTCTACATTCTCTTCGAAAATCCTTCGGGAGAAGGCGGATCCTAATAAAAAGCTGCCTCATATAGAAAGTTATGATGGCTCAGGGGATCCGTATGATCACAGCCAGGCGTTCAATAGGTTGATGGATTATTATGACTTTTCAGATGCAGCTAAGTGTCAGACCTTTGTGACGACGTTGAGGAAAGACGCAAGGCAGTGGATGGGAACTTTGGCTCCAGAATCGATTTCGTCCTGGGCTGATTTGTGTGACAAGTTTCATGCTCGGTTCGGGAGTAATAAGAGAAGAGAAAAACCCACGGGGTCGTTGGCACAGGTTAGGCAATATCCGAATGAGACTCTGGGCCAGTATGTGAAAAGGTTCAGAGAAGCGGTACAGCAAGTGTCAGGCCTCAACGATCTTTAGGCTGTGGGGTTATTCCAAAATGGCTTAGATTTGGTAAAGTCTGAAAAGCTGGTAAAGAAGCTAATGTTTAATCATCCGAAGAGCTTGGCCGAAGCGTTTGAAAAGGCAGAAAGATTCATCGTGGTAGAAGAAGCAATGAACAGCTTGAAGCAGGGTTCTTCGAAAAAGGAGAAGGATAAAGACAAGGAGGATATCCCGAAGACAGCCTTTATCACTCATCAGTCAGTGTAGTGCTTATAAAAAGATGACGTTCGGTTTGTTGAACGCGGGAGCTACTTATCAGAGGATGATGAATCACGTCTTCACGAAGCAGTTGGGGAAGAACATGGAGGTCTACTTTGATGATATGATTGTCAAGAGTATGTCGATTTAAGGTCATCTGAACAATCTGGAGGAGTGTTTTCAGTCGGTCCGTCATTATAATTTGAGGTTGAATCCGACCAAGTGCACCTTCGGGCTTGGAGCAGGTAAATTCTTGGGTTATTTAGTTAGCAAAAGGGGAATAGAAGTAAATCCAGAGAAGATCCAAGCTATTTTAGATATGAAATCTCCACAATCCTATAAAGATGTTCAGCGTTTGACGGGTTGGATAGCAACTTTAAGGAGGTTCATGTCTAAGTCGGCAGAAAGGTGTTTGTCGTTCTTTGACACGTTGAAAGGGCCGAAGAATACCAAGACGTTTCAATGGACTTCAGAGTGTGAAGATGCTTTTCAGGGAATCAAGAAGTATTTGTCTTCAGCTCCTTTGTTGGTGAAACCAGTTCCTGCTGAACCTTTGTATTTGTATTTGGCTGCAAGTTCATTGGCAGTGGGAGCAGTTTTGGTGCGAGAAGTTGGGGGTATGCAGCACCCGGTTTACTATGTGAGCCATGCCCTAAAGGGTGCAGAGACAAGGTATCCAAACCTTAAAAAGTTTGCCTTTGCCTTGGTAGTAGCTAGTCGAAAGCTTAGGCAATACTTTCAAGGTCGGATAATAGTGGTATACACGGATCAGCCACTGAAGAAGGTGTTAGGAAAGCCAGAAGTTTCGGGGAGACTCGCTGCGTAAACGATGGAGCTGTCTCAGTTCTTTATTGAGTATCATCCTCGGACAGCCATTAAAGGTCAAGCCTTAGTTGATTTTGTGGTCGAATGTTCGTTCTCCAAAGCTGATGAGTGTCTGCATGAGGTGGAAGGGTCTGGGAAGGCTGTAGAAGTGCTTCAGCAGCTGCAGAGCTCATGGACGTTATATGCTGATGGATCTTCTACTTCGGATGTCAGTGGGGCTGGTATTATTTTTACGAGTCCGAAGGGATTCAAGGTGCAGTAGGCTATCAGATTTGGATTTAGGGCAATGAATAATGAGGCTGAGTATAAAGTAGTGTTAGCAGGGTCGCGAATGGCAAAGAGTTTGGAGGTTCAGAGATTGATCGTCTACAGTGACTCACAGTTGGTCATCAAGCAAGTTTCAGGGGAGTATGAGGCTCGAGGTTCGAGAATGATTAAATATCTTGTCGAGTTAAAGGATTGGCTTCGGCATTTCGATTCTTATGAGTTTCACGGGGTCGATCAAAATGACAATTCAATTGCTGATGCGTTGTCAAAGTTGGCTACTACTGAGGCCACTACCTTTGGTGGTTCAGTTTGCTTAGAGATTTTGAATCAACCCAGCGTCCAGCATGAGGAAGTAATGTGTATCGAGCTATCTAATTGCTGGATGATCCCATATATAAATTATTTGAAGGATGGTGTACTGCCTTAGGATCAAATGCTAGTGTAGACACTCGAAATTTTCCTTGCCCCAATACTAACCCGGTAGGAGGGAAAAATCGTTAATCAATCCAAATTTGGACACCAACGCTGGTCTTTCAACCTAAATGTGATTCCTAATATCGGTAATCAAGCTCCGAGAGTCAATCGGACCATCAATCCAGCTCCAACAGTCAATCGGACCATCAATCAAGTTTCGACAGTCAATCGGACCATCAATCCAGCTCTGACAGTCAATCGAACCATCAATCAAGTTCCGACAGTCAATCGGATCATCAAGCTCAACCCCGATCTCAACCCGGGAAGTCAAAATCAACCCCGGTCTCAACCCGGGAAGTCAATTCAACCCCGACAGCAACCCGGGAGGTACCAATCAACCCCGGTCGAAACCCGCGAGGTCAAAGTCAACCCTGGTCTCAATCTAGGAAGTCAAGGAAACCTCAATATCAATTGAGGACATGTTAATCCATCTCCGGTCTCAATTTGGGAAACACAGTTCATCCCCGGCAGCAACCCAGGAAGTCAAACTAAACCCTAGTCTCAACCCGGGAAGTGCAGGTCATCCCCTGTCTCAACCCGGGACGTCAGGTCAACTTCAGACATTAACCTGAAGCATCATAACAACTCCAGAGAAAAACCTAGAATGACCACATCAGCCTCAAAGACAACCCTGAGGTCAAAAGACTCGACTGGGATCCAAGTCTTGGAATCAGCTCCCGAAAGTCAACTAGCGACCATGCTGACACTACAGGCAGCCCCAGGAGGGGTACAATGGTTATTTCATCAACTCTCAAATGACTTGGTCAAACTCAAGCCAAATCGATGCCACCAAAGTCAGAATGAACCCTAACGACGATCCCGAGTGGCAACTACGCAAGACAGCTCAACGGACAAACTGCGGGGAATCGAAGACCTGGTTATGAACCCCTCTTCCTGGACCCAAAAAATGTTTTTTCCTATGTCATTGCGACACTCTCAGTGAGATCTTTCCAAAAAGGTATTGCACGCCTCAAAAGGACACACCGATCAAAAGTTAAAAAGTTTCTGATCGGACATCGCATTGCTCAGAGTGCACGTACTTCGAGACGACCAAGTCGGGCATGTGGGCCCCACCTAGGGGAGCCACAGCTCTACCTGCGGCTACCGTACGTAGAGTGGAGGCTCCCTGGCCTATAAATAAATGTGCCCCCCCCCCCCCCCCCCGCTCATTAGAAAAAAATAAAACGCAACAAAGCCCTGTCAGTTTGATTTTTTGACTTTTACACCTCTTCCAAACCCAAATATTTTCACTCCAACACGTAGATATACCCATATACTACCGCATATCAAAAAACCACCGATAGATTTGGACGTTTAAGGCCTACGATTTGGCAAAAAGGCCGTATTGCAGTCCATTATAAGTATTTTTACAATCAGAAAGTCAATACTACTACTTTGCACTGCTTTACACTTGCACATAAAGTTTTATCTTCTAAATATGCCCGGAACTTAGTTCTGTGGCCGTTTTCATCAAAAATTAATATATTTTTGTACATAAACTCTGTTTTCAACATTTTTACAATTCGGATTGACGATCCGTCAACTCTAGCAGCTTCAATGCACTAGCACGCACATTCTGGCAACCTCGCCGGACTGGGTTATATTCCCAGTCTGGGTTTGGCCTTTTTTGTACATATTTAACTGTTTATGTACTAACATTTCAATTCTGTCAAGCCCGGATGTCAAATCCGAGGTAGTTTACCACTTTTATATATATTTACGCATATATAAACAACGTTCACCATCACTGGTACTTCTATCAGTCCTGGTTGACTACATTTCTGTCAATATATATATATTTAAATATTTGTAGTCAGCCTGGACTATTTTATGGCCATTTTACTGCTTTTGCATATTTTTCCATACTGGGTGTTCTCCCCAGTCACTAGGTGACTACTTTCTGTCAATTTCAATTTCAGTACGGGCACCGACGTGAAAACCCATCGCCCTTATTACTGTATATATATATATATATATATATATATATATATTCAAAAGTTGTAATAATGCTTTCATCTTTTGATAAAGCATTACTGTTATGTAATAGTCGTTCATGTTTTGTAATCATTGAGTTGTATTAGTAACACCTTTTCTCTTCCTATATAAGAGAGGCTTGGTCATTTGGTTGAGGCAGGATTTAGTAATCCAATAGAGAGCTTGTGAAGACTTAGATTCCTATCTAACGAATCTTCAGCACTCTTGCCTTCTTCCTTAGACATGTTAAGTTTCTATAATCGAGTCTGTTTGTAAGTAAACCCTAGTTACTTGTTTGTAATTATTTCAATATTCAATAAAGTTTTATTTCTAAAACTCTCATTTATACTTATGAACTGCTATTATTATTTCTTATAGTTTTGCTATAGTTGTAATTCAGCTTTGTATGCGCCTCTCTCTTCTATCTCTCATCTTCCGCCTTTTGGTATCAGAGCCATGTGTTGTCTATTCTCTAAGCGTAGTTCTTCATCTGTTTAATCTTAGTCATTTTTAAAAATCAAAAGTTTTTGATCTCTCTTGATTCAAGAAGTCACCTAGTCTCTTTGTATAAACCACCCTCCATCGCCATAGGTCCCTGTCCAGCCTTTGTAAGTCTCGAGTGTGTGAGCAGTTTTGGCTTTCTGGGAATCACTAGATGATAGGGTATGTGTTTATGTTAAGCAAAGAAAGGGGTATGTATGGAAGAACCCAGAGATATTAAAACCTTTTATTTTTAAACATGAGTAGATTATTCAGGTCTAGTTCATCGGTTAGTAATAGATCTTCTCTTCCTTCTGTTCCAAACATAGTTAACCAAGAAGAACATAGTTATGAAAACATTAATCAAACCCTTAATAACTGGAACATACCTAGTGTGTCTCCTAAGGAGATTTACCAGTCAACTTTTATTGATAATTTTAAAACTGATTATAACGTTAAAACTGTTGAACGAGTTTATGCTATTAATAAGGAATATGAAAATTATAGTCTTCTTTCTCCTGAAGTTATTAATAAACCTCGTAAGAAATGTTATAATTTTATTCATATTGGCCTTGTTCAGGTTGCAGTTAAACCATTAACTATTAAAGGAATAAACTCAAGTGTCTTTTTATATTTAAGAGATGCTCGATATCTCAATTATGCTCCTAGTATTATTGGAATCATGGAGTCTAGTTTGCATGATGGTCCTATTCATTTTAATTGCTTTCCAGATCTTCCTTTGAGTTTATCTTTTATTAATTTATTAAAAGCTTTAACTTTGAATATTAAAACTGCTGGTGAGATAACTCAAATGGTTGAGGGTTCTCAACCTTTAGCCTTGATTTACAGAATTTATTATAAGGTTATGAAAACCAATTTAAATATTCACGCACTCAATAAAAGTCCTAAAGATCATACTGTATTAATTCAAAGTAGTACTAATAACGCTAATATTCAAACACCAAAGACTATTCTTTGGAAAGATGTTACGTTACCTAGTCAATGGATTCTTCCCCAGGAAATTCCACAAAAACCTATTAATAATAATTTATTAAATTTAGATAATATTAAACAATTTTCTGATGGTACTGTTCGAGTTAGTTTCGAGCGTACTAAAAGTCCTTTTATTATTGAAGAATTTACTAGTTCTTCAGTCCCTTCTGCCTCCAGAAGAGATACCGAAGTTTTAAGTGACTTTTCTATTCCTGATGTTAAAATAAAAGGTGTGTTGAATCAGGGACAGACAAGTCATCCTTGTTATGCCCCAGCCTTTCATGAAGGAGAACATGAGGATGTGTCTCCTACAGTTTCTGTAGGACCTTCTCCCTCTGATTTTGAAGCCCCTATTAATCACCAGTTAAGAGTCATTAATAAAGTCTCTATATTGGATTGGGACAGTCTTGTTACTGATTTTAATTCCAAAGCAAATCAACAAAAACGTCATGTTTTCAGAAATATGTACGATAAACATGAGAGAGATAAAATTGTCCATAATTGGAAGAAATATATTAAGCTTACTGGAGAGAACCTTACATTTTATGATTGGTATGATAAGCATCATTCTCAGTGTAAAGTTCTTACTAAATCTCAATGGTTAAAAAAAGATAAATCTAAAACTTTAGCTTCACATCCTCCTCTTGAAACTATTCTTCTACAAGTTAAAAATGCCTCTGTAGTTGCTAGTCCTTTTAAAGTCGCTGACGGTAAAACTGATGATAAAAAAATTATTGAACAAAATAATTTCACTAATCAATATTTAGCCACCATAGGTAAGCAACTAGATAAAATTGAAGAAAAATTTGATAATACTCTTATTAAAAACCCTGAGAAGAAACTTGATCAACCTTTATTAACTCTCCCTGATAACAGAGATGGAAAGGGATTGTCCAGCAAAGATTCTGACTTAGTTAAAATTATTGATAAACTTATTAAAAAGATTGGTTCGAGTTCTGGCGAAGCCAGTGGAACCGTGGCCATCATTGATCAGATTCAAGAATCTGACGATGAAAGCAATAGTGATTCAGAAGAAATTTCTGATGCCGCTTCTGTTCCTGACCTTACTGAACAATTAAATAAGTTAACTTTTAATAACACTAGTATTACTAAAAATTGGTATACTAGACCTACTCCCCCTGATCTTCAGTTCGAAGAGAAAAATCTTGATAATCAATTTTCTGTTTCGTCTAATAAAATTTATGAATGGAATATTGATGGTTTTAGTGAGCATCAAATTCTCACTAAGATGAACCATTTGTCCATGGTAGCCAATAGTTATATCACAGCGTTTAACAATCTTACCCAACCTGATATAGTTGAAATATTAACTAATGGTTTGACGGGTGTCCTTCGTTCTTGGTGGAAAAAACACCTAGATGAGGACGCTAGGAATTCTATTATTCATGTTTACCAGTTAGATGACAATGGTCAGCCTATCTTCAGAGAGGATATTGGCTTTGGTGTTCCTGATGGTATTAACACGTTAATTTTCACAATAATAAAACATTTTATTGGAACCCCTAGCAATATCACTGAGAGGATCCATGATCAGTTAAGTAATCTCACTTGTCCTACCTTAAGTGATTTTAGGTGGTATAAGGATGTCTTTATTTCACGTGTTATGCTTCGTAATGATAGTAACAAACCCTTTTGGAAAGAAAAATTTGTTAATGGTCTTCCTTCTTTATTTGCTCATAAAGTCCGTGAAGAACTTAGTAAAACTTTAGGGTATATTGATTATGATAATCTGACTTATGGTGATGCTATATTCAAAAAATTGGACTGAAAATGTGTATTGACTTTAAAATTGCTAAACAAGCCGCTAAAGATAAGAAGAAAGCTAAATATGAGCTTGGTACTTTTTATGAACAATATGGTTTGCCTCCTATTGCCCCTTCTAGACGAAAATATAAGAAGAAGCAAATGGAAAGCCACAAAAAACGTAAGCATCATAAGAAGCGGTCTAGTCAAAATAATAATAGAGAGAGCTATTATGATAAACCTAAGTCTAAAAGAAAAACTCATAATAAAAAACCTGCCTTAAAATCTAGTGAAAAGAGTAAAATAACCTGTTACAATTGTGGTAAAAAGGGACATTATAAGAATGAGTGTAAGGTAAAACAAAAGTTAAGTTAGTTAAATATCTCTAATGAAGATAATGAAAAAAATTTAGAATTAATAAGAATTCAGTCGGATGTTGATAATAATCACTCTGATATTCCTTTTTCTTCTAATAATGATGATGATAGTAATCAGACCCCTAGTGAAGATAATGAAGTTACTCTTTGTACTGATAATTGTAGATCTGATTGTTGTAAAACTATTAATGTTCTTAACAAAGATGATCAAGAAAGCTCTTTGTTAATCGAATTAATTAGTAAGCTTACTGATGAAAATTTAAAATTACAGTACATGAAACAGTTAAAGGAATTATTTACTAAAAACAATTATGAAAAGAGTAAGGTTATTAAAGGAAAAGACAAACCAGTAATTAGCCTTAATAAAACCCTTGAAAGATTTAAGACGGCAGAGAAAGAGATAACTCTTCCAGAATTAAATCAAGAAGTTAACAAACTTAAAAAGGAAATTTCTGGTCTTAAAACTGATATCTCTGAGTTAAGAAAAGATATGACTAATTAGGCCTCTAAAGGGTCAGATCTTCATATTTCCGATTCTTCCCATAGTGAGGATCAACCTGAATCTTCAGGAGCCAAGGATGAAGAGTCCTTGCTTATGGTCCAAGGTAATTCATTAAAAAGATTGAAAGACATAACTATTCAAAAATGGTACATCATGGTCCGTTTAATGATCAATGGAACTTTTGCCATTCAACTTCCTGCTCTAGTGGATACTGGTGCAGACCTTAATTGTATTCAGGAAGGTTTAATCCCTACCCAGTTCTATGTTAAAACTAGTGAACGATTAAACTCTGCTAATGGTAGCTGTATGGAAATAAAATATAAACTACCTAGAGTTCATATTTGTCAAGATAATATGTGTTTCAAAACTTCCTTTGTTCTAATTCGAAACTTAACTGATAAAATAATTTTAGGATTACCGTTTATATATTTATTATATCCTTTCACTACTAGTAACAATGGCCTGACTACTGAACACCTAGGACAGAAGGTGATATTTGAATTTATCACTCAACCTAAGGAAAGAGACTTAAAATTCATTCAGAATGAGTCTATTTCAAAGTCGCTCAATTTGTTAAATTGCAAAACTTCTCAGTTAAAATACTTAAAACAAGAGATTAAGTATAAACATGTTGAGGATCTTCTTCTTCTTGATAAGATTCAGGATAAAATAGAAGAACTCCGTCTATTTATGGTTAAAAATTTATGTGCTGACTCTCCTAATGCCTTTTGGCATCGAAGGAAGCATGTTGTTAAACTTCCTTATGCTAAAGAATTTAAGGAGCATTTAATTCCTACTAAGGCCAGACCTATCCAGATGAGTCATCAACAAATGGAATTATGTAAGCAAGAGATCAATGATTTGCTTGCTAAAGGCCTAATAAAACATAGTAAGTCTCCTTGGTCTTGTCCAGCCTTTTACGTTAATAATGAAGCTAAAAAAGAAAGAGGAGTCCCTCGCCTAGTTATTAATTATAAACCTCTTAATAAGGTTCTTGAATGGATTAGGTATCCTCTTCCTAATAAAGAAGACCTTTTGAGTCGACTCAGTAATGCTACTATTTTTAGTAAATTCGATCTTAAGTCGGGTTTTTGGCAAGTCAGTATTCATCCTAGTGATAGATATAAAACTGCCTTCACTACCCCCTTTGGTCATTATGAATGGGTTGTTCAAGCGTTTGGCTTAAAGAATGCCCCCAGTGAATTTCAAAATATTCTCAATGAAATTTTGAATCCTTTCAGTCATTTTATCATTGTTTATATTGATGACATTCTGGTTTTTTCCAAGTCAATTGATGAACATTTCAAACACTTGAATTCGTTCTTCAAAGCCATTAAAGTCAATGGTTTGGTTCTTTCACCAACCAAGTGCAGTCTCTTCCAAGTTAGGGTTAAGTTTCTTGGTCATGATATTCATCATGGTTTGGTCCGTCCAATCCAAAGAGTCATTCAATTTGCTGATAAATTTCCTGACAAAATTATTGATAAAACTCAGCTCCAGCGTTTTTTAGGATCTCTTAATTACGTCGGCAAGTTTTATCAAAATCTTAGAAAAATCTGTAAACCTTTGTTTCTCCGTTTACAGAAGAATCCTCCTCCTTGGACTGATGAGCATACTGCCATCATCCAACAAGTTAAGAAATATGCTAAGGTCCTTCCTTGCCTTGGCATATCTAATGAATCCGCCTTCAAAATTGTTGAAACTGACGCCTCCGAAATTGGCTTCGGTGGTATCTTGAAGCAGAAATTGACTCCTGCTTCATCCGAACAAATTGTTTGATTCCACTTTGGCACGTGGAATCAAGCCCAATTAAATTATAGCACGATTAAAAAAGAAATTTTAGCTTTGGTTTTATGTATTAGTAAATTTCAAAATGACTTATTAAATCAAAAAATTTTGGTTCGCATTGACTGTAAGTCAGCAAAATATATTTTGGAAAAGGATGTTAAAAATATTGCTGCTAAACATATTTTCGCCAGATGGCAATCTATTTTAAGCATTTTTAATTTTGATATTGATTACATTAAAGGCAGTGATAATTCAGTTCCTGATTTTTTGACTCGGGAATTTATTAATTCAGGTACCCCTCAAATTCAAAATGAGTGTGAGAGGATCCGGTAAGAATGTTCGGGCCCCTGGCCTTCCTAGCCCAGACCAGCCTAGTCAGAAGCCCATGGGAGCTGTAATCCCTCATCCAGTAACACCTCTTACTGTAGTTAATAGGTTTACCCCCCTGATTTTTGGAACAAAGCCATACACTTCGGCTCTGGTCCAGCCTCCTCGTATGATTGATCCTTTTGCTTCGTCCAGTAATCCTTCTGCTGGATAACGTACTCCAACCGAGTACATTCCTGTTTATTCCACCAATTTATTTCATATTGAAAGACATATGAAATCTATTGATGATCCTATTAAGCTGGCTGCCCAGTTCTTTCCAACTGGTTGGCATTTTATTCCTTTGGCTCCTTATAAATCTCTTATGTATTATAAGGATGTCTTGCTTCAAACTCAGTCAATCCTTATTAAACCAATTTATGATAGAAATGATTCCTCAAAAATCATCTATCATTCTCTATATATTAAACAGATTATCACCATGCCAAACTAGGGTAATCATCCGTCAGATTTAAGACAGTTAGATGGTCATGATAGCCAGTTCTGCTATTATGATTACATAGAAGCTTGGAACAGGGTTTTTCTGTTTCAAACTCCATCGTTTAGTCATTCGTGGTTCATTCAATTTGACCACAAATTTAAAAGTCAAATCCCTCATTGGTTCGTTTTATGGTGGGAACGCTTTGGTCTCATTTATAAAATTCTTCCAATTGAGCTTCAGTCAGTCCTTAATGTTTTCAGTGCTAGAGTTCCTGCTGTGCAGTCTAATTGCTGCATTCCAGTAATTCTTCATTTCGCTAGTAAATACAAAATTCCATGGATTCTTAAATGGAATTATGGATTTTATTCTCCTGTTGCTAATGTTGCTCTTTCTTCTGTTGTTTCTTCCGAGAAAGAGGTTTCCAGTAATAACCTTAGTCAAATTACTCATGTTACTCGTGAATTTTCAGTAAAATGGTGGGATAAGTTTGATCCTTATCGCATTGTTGGTCAAGTCCAGAAGGAATTTCCTAATCCTTCTCCTATTCAAACGGTTCCCCCTTTAAAGGAATCATCCTCTAGTAAATCAAAATCCAAAAAATCTTCTGCTTCAAAGATAGATTTTGCGGATATTGATCATTGTACTGATAATGAGTTAAAATAGTTGTCTCGTCTTATTAAAAAGCGTATGGATAAACTCAGTGAGGACTCAGTTCCCTCTGTCTGTTCATCCTCTTCTTCCCATTCCAGTCATTATTCTAGTCATAATGATCCGTACGGAAGCATCTCCCTTCAAGATGCTCAGGACCCATTTGCCTAGATTTCCTACAGTTACATTGGTCAGCCTTGTTGCAAGATGCTCCTGCCCGCGCAGCACGTGCTCCTTTGTCCAAAGTAGCCGAAAGCATGTGTTGAGTCATTTGTCGTCTTGTATTAGTCATGTCCTATTTGTCGACCATATGGTCGATTAGTCAAAAGTCCTGTATTATTGTGTCTGTATTTTATTTAAAATGCGTCTGTAATAGTGAAAAGCTGATTGTAATAGTCAAAAGTTGTAATAATGCTTTCATCTTTTGATAAAGCATTACTGTTATGTAATAGTCGTTCATGTTTTGTAATCATTGAGTTGTATTAGTAACGCCTTTTCTCTTCCTATATAAGAGAGGCTTGGTCATTTGGTTGAGGCAGGATTTAGTAATCCAATAGAGAGCTTGTGAAGACTTAGATAAAATTGAAGAAAAATTTGACAATATTCTTATTAAAAACCCTGATAAGAAACTTGATCAACCTTTATTAACTCTCCCTAATAACTTCCTACTCTAGTGGATTAAACCTTCCTGAATACAATTAAAGTCTGCACCAGTATCCACTGGAGCAGGAAGTTAACAGGGAGAGTTAATAAAGGTTGATCAAGTTTCTTATCAGGGTTTTTAATAAGAGTATTATCAAATTTTTCTTCAATTTTATCTTAAGTCTTCACAAGCTCTCTATTGGATTATTAATCCTGCCTCAACCAAATGACCAAGCCTCTCTTATATAGGAAGAGAAAAGGCGTTACTAATACAACTCAATGATTACAAAACATGAACGACTATTACATAACAGTAATGCTTTATCAAAAGATGAAAGCATTATTACAACTTTTGACTATTACAATCAGCTTTTCACTATTACAGACGCATTTTAAATAAAATACAGACACAATAATACAGGACTTTTGACTAATCGACCATATGGCCGACAAATAGGACATGACTAATACAAGACGACAAATGACTCAACACATGCTTTCGGCTACTTTGGACAAAGGAGCACGGGCTGCGCGGGCAGGAGCATCTTGCAACAAGGCTGACCAATGTAACTGTAGGAAATCTAGGCAAATGGGTCCTGAGCATCTTGAAGGGAGATGCTTCCGTACGGATCATTATGACTAGAATGATGACTGGAATGGGAAGAAGAGGATGAACAGACAGAGGGAACTGAGTCCTCACTGAGTTTATCCATACGCTTTTTAATAAGACGAGACAACTGTTTTAACTCATTATCAGTACAATGATCAATATCCTCAAAATCTATCTTTGAAGCAGAAGATTTTTTGGATTTTGATTTACTAGAGGATGATTCCTTTAAAGGGGGAACCGTTTGAACAGGAGAAGGATTAGGAAATTCCTTCTGGACTTGACCAACAATGCGATAAGGATCAAACTTATCCCACCATTTTACTGAAAATTCACGAGTAACATGAGTAATTTGACTAAGGTTATTACTGGAAACCTCTTTCTCGGAAGAAACAACAGAAGAAAGAGCAACATTAGCAACAGGAGAATAAAATCCATAATTCCATTTAAGAATCCATGGAATTTTGTATTTACTAGCGAAATGAAGAATTACTGGAATGCAACAATTAGACTGCACAGCAGGAACTCTAGCACTGAAAACATTAAGGACTGACTGAAGCTCAATTGGAAGAATTTTATAAATGAGACCAAAGCGTTCCCACCATAAAACGAACCAATGAGGGATTTGACTTTTAAATTTGTGGTCAAATTGAATGAACCACGAATGACTAAACGATGGAGTTTGAAACAGAAAAATCCTGTTCCAAGCTTCCATGTAATCATAATAGCAGAACTGGCTATCATGACCATCTAACTATCTTAAATCTGACGGATGATTACCCTAGTTTGGCATGGTGATAATCTGTTTAATATATAGAGAATGATAGATGATTTTTGAGGAATCATTTCTATCATAAATTGGAAGAATTTTATATATATATATATATATATATTTCATTTCTGTCACAGCCTGGATTATTTCTTGGCTATTTACAGTTTTTTATATATATATTTCAATTCCAGTCTAGGCTTGCGAGTGAAAACCCATCGCCCTTTTACATCTTTTATATATATAAAACTATATATATTGCTTTATTCAATTTATTCAACTGCTTGCATTTAACATTCATTTGTTTATGAATTTGCATTGACATACCTACGGGCGGACTAGATTTATCTGAATCTCGCTAATTCTAGCTTTTAACGGTTCAAATAGGTCCCGACAGAACCTGGAAGCTATAATGACTGAGATTTCTTTAAATCTAGTTATTTTTATAGTTTCAGCTTCAAAAGCAACCTTGCATCCCTTAGATCGCTATCTAGTGGGAACGAGACGCTTTGGCCATACGCAGTCAGGATTTACTGATGAATCCTTGGTTCCATTGCGATGTGATGATACATACATTTATTTCTGTACAAATTTGAACTGTGCAGGTTTTCTATCCACTCACATGTGAGCCTAGGAATCGTGGGATTCGTGATCAAAATGATCAGAATCAGATTCCCATGATGGACAAACTCCGATTTACAGATGTACCCTGCCAATATTTTTGTAAAATGTACATGCACGGACCGTAAAACGGTTTGCCCGATTTACAGATTGTCGTGTCAGCGTCGCTCCGATGGTTTTCATACCCATGAGGAGACCGACACTTTATATTTCTGCGGTCGAGGATGCTTTGCAGCCCGACAAATCACCACTTGCATGCAGCTTTAAGGCTATAAAGATAAAATTGAGAGTAGCGATATGCTTCAATTCCTATGTCAACGTTTGATAAAACCAGCTTTCAAAACATCACTGTCAATTCAATCCAAAAGCTTTTGCAAATCAAATTAAACAATGCTTTTTGCAAATCAAGTCAAAGACTAATTTTCAAATCAAATCAAACCCTTCGTATATAGGCTCAACGAAGTCTGTCAAAGCTTTCAATCAATCAAATCAAAAGGCCCAATTTTCAAACAGCATTCACTCACGCATTCTAGTTTTAAGGGAAATATTGAAAAGATTGTGGTACCGTGTTTACACGGGAGTCGTGGGGTGCCTAACACCTTCCCCACACTTAACCAAGCCCCCGAACTCAAAACTCCGATTTCAAAGATCAAGTGTCAATAGTGTCCAGCAATTGGGCCTCTTTTCAAATCAAATTCGATTGAGTTGGTACAACCATTTTCAGAACTACCAACTGGCAACTCTGTTTAAATTAAATCATCGACATATACACATGTTGGCCTCTTTCCTAAAAAATCCTTCAAAACCATTTTTTTACAATAAAAAGAATAAGGGTAAAAGATAACTTAGGAAGTTTGATTTGAGGAAAATCGGGTTATAAATTGACCCGCGGTATTTCTTAAATTTTCCAACGTCGACATGTGGCGACTCTACTGGGGACAGTAGAGGGCTTAGGCCGCTTTCAATCTTTTCAAACATTTCCCTTTCAAAACTATTGATTGGGTGAAATCCTGCGTCTCCACAGTCAATGGATGAGTGAATGCTGCGTCTTTTCATTGAATGTATGAATGCTATGCCTTTACATTGAATGAATGAGAATGAATACTTTAGTGCTTAGCACCCATATTAGTTCTTCGCACAAACTGTCATTATTGCATGCATAAGCGGTAAGGCCGATGTATGGTAATGTATGATGTGAGTCACTCCACCAGGAGGCCAACCCGGTCGGTGATAAGTAAGGACTCTGGGGACGACTAAGTCTCCGGGGCTGCCTCCTGAAAATGCACCACCCAGATTCTCTCCAGTTGAACGATCGGATTAACTTCCCTTCTAGTAGATTGCGATGATCTGGGAACCTTCATGACGAAACAAAAGCCGCGAGAGTAACCTAGGAGAGGTCAGCTTCTGATTAACCGAATTCGACGGGATGCTTCTTCATGCCTTCCTCTTTTAATTCCATGTCAAGTCTCCAATTACTGAGGAGCACAATGTAAATGACAATAATGAAAGATTTACTTTCCTGTCAAATATCCTATCATCCTATCATCAAAACAACTAACCTCGATTTTGCAGGATAAACTTAAAAAACACACATCATAAATGAATCCAGTCATTACCTACCATAGGGAACTAACACTCCTACGTTTTGGTGTAGGTAGGGAAAATTGGTCCTATCACCAAATCAAAGGCCAGAAAAGCGCCCAGTCCATCTACGGACATGGCTTCAAGTGCTTCACCAGAATCCACCCCTGAGTCTAGGGAAGAGTTCGAAGGATTGAAAAATCAGATAACCGAGCTAGCCGGTTTCCTTTGAGAGCAAAGCAAGGCCTTCAAAGAGAAACAATCTCAAACACATCCAGAACTAGGAGCATCTAGTAGTGGTGCTGGCGGTCAAAATACAGAAAAGGTCGAAACTCAGATCCTTGGACCCCAGAACCAGGATACAATCAACAAAACTCCAGAAATCACCATCCTAAGCAAAGAACAAGAAGCTGGTGACATTCTCAAGAAAATGCAACAAATGGAAAAAACCCTTCGGTCCATCAAAGGAACTGGGGCATTTGGCAGTGTCAACTACTCAGACCTCTGTATACTCCCCGGGGCTCGTTATCCTGAGAAATTCAGAACCCCCGAGTTTGATAAATATGATGGGTTGGGAGATCCATACACACATCTGAAAGTTTTCATCGGAGAACTTGGATCCTATGCTGAGGACGAGAAACTTCGAATGCAGCTATTTCAGAAGAGTTTAACTGGAGAAGCCAGAGCCTGGTATGCCCATCTAGACAACTCCAAAATCCACAGTTGGGAAGAATTGGCCCATGCCTTCCTCAGCCAGTACATTTTTCAATCTCAGCTAGCTCCAAATCAGTATCAAATTACCAAAATCAAGAAGAATAACACTGAATCATTCAGAGAATATGCCCAACGATGGAGACGGGTCGCAGCATAAGTCACCCCCGCCATGACAGAATCTGAAATAGTCATGACTTTCATCGATATTTAGGAAGCTCCTTATTATGAAAGGGTCCTGGCAGGCATAGGAAAACCTTTCTCTAAAATGATCAAACACGGCGAAATGGCTGAAATGGGACTCAAGTCCGGGAAAATAAAAGACCTAACAGCACTCGAAGCTGTGGCTGAGCATATCTAATCCAAAAATTACGGGAGTAATCCCGGAGGGTCCATAAAAAGAAAGATGAAGAAGTTTCCTTGGTGTTACAAGGACAAAATTCAAGCGGTAATTCAAATAATACACCCATCCAAAGGAGGAACTATAACCCTTTCCAAGCTACAACACAGCCTTCAAATCCTTCATTCTAGAAAAACATAGAGGTCAGACGCAGAAGGACTTTCACCCCACTAGGGGATTCACTCGAGAACGTCTTCAAACTTCTGACAGCTCAGAAGAAGATTGGCCAACTCCTTCTGTCAACTAACACTAATGCAAGGAACTTCGACCCTAGCAAGAAATGTGCTTATCATTTCGTATCACCGGGCCATGACACTCAAGACTGTTGGTCCCTCAAGCACAAAATTCAAGATTTGATTGATAATGGAGAAATTGTGGTCACAAAGCCAGATCAACCGCATGTCCAAGACAACCCTCTCCCACAGCACAAGGAGGAGAGTGTCAACATGATCAACACTTCAAGTGGAGAAGGATCCAAATACCTTCGCTATGTTGAAGAATCAACTCAATCCAACAACCTCAACCCAATGAGTTGGGAAGCTTTTGAAAAATAATTCCTGATAGAGCAAGAAATAAAGTCTATCAAGGAACAAGTCGAGCAGTTAGCTGAACTGGTCGTCTACCAACATCAACTCACCAGAAAGATGTTGAAGCAAATCCATCAATCTATTGGGATTCGCTCTCCTCCAGCGAAAGTTCATTCTAATCAAGATCCTAGCCGGACTTGTGAGCTTACACCCTGGTCTGACAAGGGGATCGAAGAAGCAAGTGTCCAAGCAGTAGGAAGTTCCTATTTCAAAGAAATTTCACCAATTTGAACCAGTCAATGGAAGAAATCCTTCAAATGATGATCAACGAGTGAATGGTTGAAGACTTGCTACCTCCGCTGAACCCTCAATCCATAAAATTCAAACCTGACCAAATATGTCAGTACCATTCCAACTCTCGCAGCCATGATACAGAAGAATGTTGGGCACTTCGTAACCTAATTCAAGACCTGATTGAGAAAGGTGACCTAATAAGAGGAAATCAAATCCTCGACATGACAGATAAAGATAGCCTCTGGATCCCTGATGCATGGAATCAGGACACAGTGGCTGTCATATCCTGTGATAAAGAATCAATCATCACACCCCTGGTACTGACAGGTAAAGGGGTCCAAGACAAACAAAATCCTGTGAAGGTGGCTGCACCTCAGCCTTTAATTTTGCCCTTCAGGCCTCAGTATCCAATCCTTAGTCTGAAGAAGGTCTCGTGGAATTACGGGGACATTGAAAGCTCTACTTCAAACAACATTTCCATCCTGTCAAAGGATAATCCATTGTACCTGCCTCAGCGGGTGATTAAACCAGATACCAAAGCAAAAGAAAAGGTGGCTGAAGAAAAGATACAAGAGTTCCTAAAAAGATGGGACACAATGAAATCAAGATAGTGCAAAGCTTGAAAGACGCACCCAAACAAATATCCATCCTAGATCTGGTCCTATCATCAGAGGATCACTGCAATATCCTAGTGAAGGTACTAGAAGAAGCTCATCTGCCACACAAGGTAGACATAGAGAAATTCCATCACGTGATAGAATATATTTTCAACAACAATGTGATTTCCTTCACAGACGATGATATCCCAGCTGAGGGAAAGGGCCACCACAAGTCCCTGCATATAGCCATTATGTCCTTCGAATACGTGATAGAAGGATTGCTTATTGATGGAGGATCTTCCCTCAACATTTGTCTATACGACACGTTGGAAAGAATGAAGATCAATACAAACCGGATCAAAGCCAGTCACATGGTTATCTGGGCTTTTGATGGATCTCGCTGCCAGGCTATGGGGGAAATCGAGCTTCCTCTAGAAATTGGTCCACACACCTTCTACGTATCTTTCCAGGTGCTCAACATAGCCACCGGATACAACTTATTGTTGGGCAGGCTATGGATCCATATGGCCGGGGTTGTTCCATCCACCCTCCATCAGCAACTTAAGTACATTATCAATGGCAATCTCATCACAGTGAATGTTGAACCGGAATACCCTACCCACATACATGGGGACATGCCAGTGATTAGCCTGGACGCCGAGGTTGAGCCTGCAAGTTTTCAAGCTCTCGAGGTGAGCGATATTCAATATCTACCAATTGGGGCACCAGCCCTGAAGCCTAAAATTTGCACTGAAGTAATGATAGTGGGCCAAGAAGAGGTAGCTGCGGGTTTCCAGCCTGGAGAAGGGTTAGGAAAAAATAAGCAAGGCACTAAGATGCCAATTCAAATCCCAAGTCAGATGGGAAGAGCAGGATTGGGATTTTCATCTGGGTTAAACCACCGAAATCCACACAAACATCCCAAAGCACAAGCCTCCACAATTCTGCTCCCAGACCTCATAAATGTCGGATGGATGAAACCTGTGAGAAAAATCCCGATTACAGTATCGGCCATGTTGTTTCCTCCGGTCATACCTGTCTATGAAAGGAAAGCCCTCAAGCCTGAGGCAGATTGCAAAAAGGGAAAAGAAAAGATCCTGTACGAAGGACGAGACGCTAATATGAAAGTCATTATCAACTGCGAGGGGATGAATGATGAACTCCCAGATAGTGACGACGAAGATCGTGCTCACTTTCCTCGCAGCAAATAGAGGAACAATCCCCAGAAAAGCCTCGGCCATATCCTAAAGGATGTCTCAGTTGTCATTCAAGACGAGACAGACAAGCACATTTCTAGCATCATCCCTATCCATGAGGATCTAACACTGGACAATTTGAGCAGTGTCCCTTGCCTCAATCGAAAAGGGTAAAGTGGTAGACAGTCAATCTGCCCTTAATCATGCTTTCATTTACAGCTTACTTTTGATTACACAGCTGGAGCAGTCACTTTTATCATGCTTTACAAATGCTATGTGTATTTAAGCAGTTGTATATATTAATGAATGCATTTTTGTTTTCAGGACCCAAGCATTGGATATGTGTGTCTCTGCTGATGAGATGCCAACCTATCAACATAACTCCAACCATGATGCAAGATTGAGCTTCGACTTGACGGATCTTGATCAAGAAGAGGAAGATGACTATGAGGTGCCAGAAGAGATCAAGGAATGGGTCGAAGACAAACCTTGACCAAACCTCCACCATCAACATAGGAACCTCCGAAACCATCAAAGAAATCCAAATAGGTTTAGACCTCACCTCAGATCAAAAAGTCGACCTGATCGAACTCCTAACACAGTACCAGGATGTGTTTGCATGGTCGCATAAAGACATGATCGGTCTATCCACAAACATTGTCATCCATCAAATGCCCATCAAAGAAGGGTTCAAACTAGTCAAACAAAAGCTCAGACGATTGAAACCTGAGTGGAGTCTCAAAGTCAAAGAAGAAATTGTTAAGCAATTCAAAGCCGAGATCATCATGGTATCAACATATCCCGAATGGCTATCAATCATAGTCCCCGTGCCTAAACCAGGAGGAAAGGTACGAGTCTGCATGGATTATCGGGATCTAAACAAAGCCTGCCTCAAGGACAATTTCTCGGTACCTTTTATACACATCCTGATTGACAATACTGCGCAGTACGGCATGTATTCCTTCGTGGACTGCTTTGCTGGTTACCATCAAATCATGGTTGCTGAAGAAGACCGGGAGAAAATAGCTTTTATCACTCCCTGGGGAACATTTTGCTACCGACGACTATCCTTCGGCCATATCAATGCCGGAGTAACGTATCAGCGAGCTATGATGGCCCTCTTTTATGATATAATGCACAAAGAAATAGAAGTCTATGTTGACGACATCATCATCAAATCCCAGAGGGAGGATGATCACATAGACCATCTCAGGAAGCTGTTCAACAGGTTATGCAAGTACAACCTCAAGCTAAATCCCGCTGAATGCGCTTTTGGCGTCAAGGCAGGCAAACTGCTAGGATTCTTGGTGAGCAATCAGGGCATTGAGTTAGACCCTGCCAAGATCAAAGCCATCTCTGAAACGCCCGTACCTCGTACAGAGAAGGAGATACGAGGATTCCTGGGAAGGATCAACTTCATAAGTCGGTTCATTTCAAAGCTCATAGCAACCTGTGAGCCCATCTTCAAGCTGTTAAGGAAGAATTCCTCCATCAAATGGAATGAGGATTGTCAACAAGCCTTCCTTGCCATTAAAAAGCAGCTTGTCGAAGCACCTGTTTTGGTACCTCCGAGGGATGGAGTCCCCTTATTCATGTACCTGTCCGTCAATGCCAATGCCATGGGATGTATGCTAGAACAGAAGGATGATAGTAGCAAAGAAAGAGCTATCTACTACATCAGCAAAAGATTCAGCAGCGGGGAACAAAAATACACCCTGATCGAGAAGACATGTTGTGCATTAGCATGGGCCACCATGAGGTTGCAACACTATTTGCATGGGCACACGACGTATCTTATATCCCGTATGGATCCACTCAAATACGTCTTCAATAAACCAATGTTAAATTGTCGACTGTCCAAATGGTAGTTGATTCTATAGCAGTTCGACGTTGTCTACGTGACTCAAAAGTCTATCAAATGCCAAGGCATTGCAGATCAATTAGCAGAAGCACCTTTAGGAGGGTTCGAGCCCCTGGAGACTTATTTCCTAGATGAAGGGATTATGACAATTCAATAACTCAAGTTAGAGAATACAGTCCAACAATGGAAAATGTATTTCGACGGAGCGATAAACATGGAAGGTTCTGGAGCTGGGGCAGTCCTTATCTCTGGTATAGGTGATCAATATCCTGTGGCTACCAAACTTCAATTTGGCAACACCAACAACACGGTCGAATACGAAGGCTATATACTGGGGTTGAAACTAGCCCAATCCATGGGTATCAAACACTTATTGGTCTTTGGAGATTCCGAGTTGGTCATCAGACAAACCATCGGCAAGTATCTCACTAAAGAACTACATTTGCTGCCTTATCATCGGCAAGTCCTCAAAATATACTAGGAGTTCGAAGCAATAACCTTCGTCCACATTCCTCGGGGACGAAATGACTTTGCTGATGCATTGGTAACGTTGGCTTCATTAATTCGCATATCCAACAGGAGCGGGTTTCCCAACATCCAGTTCACAAATCAAAAAGCCCCAACATATGGGAATTATATTGGAGAAGTATCAGATGAAATACCTCATGTCAAGCAACCTTAGTTTCAAGACATCAAGGAATACCTCCGTGATGGATCTACACCTGCTGGTGCAAGCCAATCAGAGCGAAAATGGATTCTCATAATGGCCCTGAAGTTCTATCTGAGCGGAGATGCATTTTACAAATGGGATGCTGGAATAGGCCTGTTAAGATGTCTCGACAAGGAGTAAGCCCAAAGATTAATGGATGAAGTCCATGGTGGAGTCTGTGGTCCACACATGAGTGGCCATCTGCTGGCCAAGAAGATATTCAGAACAGGACATTACTAGATCTCGCTCAAAGCTGATTGCGATGATCACGTCAAGAGATGCTTTTAATGCCAAATACATGAAATGTCATCCACACTCCTCCAAATGAGCTACACAACATGAGTGCACCATGGATTTTTTCTATGTGGGGAATGGACGTGATAGGTCCAGTCGAACCCAAAGCCAGCAGCGGTCATCGGTTCATCTTCACCATGATAGACTACTTCACCAAATGGGTTGAAGTAGCCTCTTTTCCTAAAGTCACAAAAGCGGTCATCATCAGTTTCATCAGAAATAATGTCGTCTGTCGATATGGACAATCGGAGGTGATCGTATCAGACAACGCCAAAAACCTGAACAATCAAATGATGGTAGAACTGTGTGCCAAGTTCCACATCAAGTATCTTAACTCTTTCATCTATCGGCCCAAGATGAATGGTGTTGTCGAAGCGGCCAACAAAAACATCAAGAAGATCATGTAGAAAATGTCCGCCAATCACAAAGACTGGCCTGACCTGCTACCTCTCACCCTGTTAGCCTACAGGACGTCAATGCGCACCTCTACTAGGGTTAACCCATATTCACTGGTCTATGGCATGGAAGAAGTCCTCCCAAAGAAGTAGAGATGGAGTCTTTACGAGTGTTAATAGATGCTCAGATGGATGAAGATCAATGGTTGCAAGACCGATATCATTAACTGTCCCTGATAGACAAAAAGAGGGCCACGGCCATTTTCCATGGATGGTTATACCAGCAAAGGATCGCCAGGTCTTACAACAAGAAATTTCAAATCTGGCAATTCAAAGAAAATGATTTGGTGCTAAAGAAAATCCTGGCCAATCACGATGAAGCCAAAGGAAAATTTGCCCCAAACTGGGAAGGCCCTTTCATTATCAAGGAAGTGCTGACAGGGGGAGCCATCAGGCTACAAGAAATGGACGGGAACAAATTTCCCCAACTCATCAATTCAGACACCATGAAAAAGTACTACGTCTGAAGCACATACATACACGCATCTGGGTCCTACAAATCGAATCAGGTTCAACTTTTCACTAGATAAGCATGAACTACGAACGACCTGATCTCCCTCAGCCCGGGAGTACGTAGGCAACCATCTATGGTGCGGTCAAACCAAGAAAAAATCCAAAGAACTTGCAAATTCCAGCATTAAATTTCAAAGATCATCAAACCAAATTCAAACCCCAGATAAACTCTTTCCAAGCCTCTTCAATCAGAACTACGCATGACTTGATCTCCCTCAACCCGGGAGTACGTAGGCTGCCCTCTACGGCGCGGTTTGACCCTCAAGAAAAAAACAAAAAAAATGGAAGACCAGTTCCAAGACACCAAAGACAAATAAAAGCTAAATGATGTCAAACTGTCTGGCTACCAGACCCATTTGAGGAACTCCTTTGACACCTCAACTGTCAGTCCATCAAGGAGAAGCTCAAAATGCATCAACAACTACGAGTCATGACGGAAGTGGTAATCACTCAGCGATGACGATACATATCTAAGCAAGGAAGTATCTTAAAAATATATTTCTTTGATATATAAACTGCTTTATATACATAGTGTCCTGTACATGACAAAAATGGCTAATCTAGTCTGTGCAGAAAAAATAAAGCTAGTCTATGGACCCAAGGACAAGCGGGTCAGCAATGCCAGCATGGCATCTCTCTCTGAGGATGGAGGAGCATTTGTAAGAGTAGTCCACTCAGCCTCCATACGGCTAAGAACATCCACAGTCATCTGCAAGGTGGCATTGTGGTCATCAATGTAAGCACTCATCTCGATAATCAAACCATGGGTGTAAGATCGGAGAGCAGTACTATCAGTAATGTGAAAATCACGGGAAGCGATAGCCTTATCCCTCTCTACAAAAGCTGCATCCCGAGAAATCAAAATCTCCTCAATCTCAACATATGCTGCATCTCTGGCTGAGCGAACCTCGCCTCGCTCCACAATGGTGGTATCCAAAGCAGAGCGAAGCTCCTCCCGCTCAATCAATCCAGTATCCATGGCGGTCCTGAGACCATCCCTCTCAGCAAAAGCTAAATCACTGCCAAACAGAGCAGCCAACAGCTGTGCTCTAGCTAAATCTCTCTCAAAGGTCATCCTGAATAGAGAATCTGACAAAGATGGATCTGTCCCTATAGGAATAATCGGGGGATCACTAATCAAAGCTACCGCCAAATCTGCGAACAGCTCATCCTTAGTAGGAGAATCGGGATCCTCCATAGGCTCCTCCTCGTTAGAATCCGCAAGTGGAGGTAAATGAAGCTCTGCAACTGCGACTGCGGTCTCTGCCACTAACCATGTAGAATACTCCAGAGAATGACCCGGATGTCTACTGGAGAACTCAGCCCTCTCCCTATGAGTCCAACACTCATAGGCTCTAACCAAGTCGGCCGGTGACATCGATGAAGCCGACATCCTCTAATCAGTAGAATCCTCAAAGAGATACATACTCTGCCACTGATCAAACTGCTCCATAACTGCCAATGGACGGTAGGTAGTCAACCCTCTCAGTCCTGCCAGAGGCAAATAATCCATGCTAGATGCATGAGTAATGAAGCTGAACGGGGTCGCCATCCCTGAGCATAACAAAACTGCGAACGGATGCTCAATATCGGACAAAAATGCTAACCAAGACTCTGAGTCGACGCAATCAGGCAGACGAAAGGAGTAAACTGAGGATATCTCATGGCTAAAACAATAAGCATAAGGTCTAAAGGATCCAATCGGTCGTATGTGTGACATCAACCACATATACAGCACGACCGAGCTACCCCGGAAAAACCCCGTTGGATGGGTACTGCAATAGGTGAGCGACCTCAGTGTCTCCACCAAGATCATAGGGATAATGGTACTAGCCTGCCTAAGGGCTCTGACTACAACAACCAATCCCACATCAAGGTGATCTAAACGCAATGGCATGTAAACATACGCTACAATGCACATCAACAACATGTCTATCCTAGCTGTCTGCCAATCCTCTGCAAAAATAAAAAAATCTCTGACGTGACAGTCGTAGCTATCAAGCTCACCACAGCGCTCTATTAAGAAGTCAAGGGAGATCACGTGCCCTGAAACGATCTCATCCATGACTATGCTCTGCCGAAGACCGGACAGCCGAGTAAACGGTCTCCGCGTATCACTGATAGCCGTCCGAGCACACGATAACTCTAAATCCAAGCCAGTAAATCTCTGGCACTCCTCCAGAGTAGGCGAAAGCTCACACCGCCCAATGCGGAATACCTATCTCTCCGGCACCCATAAGGGTAGGACGCCATCAATAAAGCCGTCTGGAACCCTGAAATCTACAAGGGCCATCGAATGCCCCAGCATCTAGTCAATTGTCCCCCTAGCTGGAAAGGGAAAACTATCATACCATGACTGCAACAATGCCGCCACCTCTAACAGTGGCAAATGCTCTATACGGCTAACTGTAGACGTCGTCATCTGTAGCACTGTATCACAAGACCGTCTAGAGGTCAAGTCAATCGCAGCTGTCTGAATGCATACACATGATACATGCATGATGACAATGATATAAACATGATGCAGCAGATAAAGATGACAGAAATATCTACAAAAAGCTATCTACTTCATACATCATCCCTATATCCTGGTACAAAGTGAAAGGAAGAATACAGGGAAATGGGGCACCACCACCCAGCTAATACAGTGGTCTATCAAAATGATGGCACAAACACCGAATAGCCAAAATAATGGCTAACCAAAAATATAGCTGCCATAGCTATCACAGGAAGTCAAAGACCTCGGTATCAAACCGATCGACCTGCTCTAGATCCTGTGTCTACACAGCAATGCCCAGGACCTCCGCACGTGAAACCTGAGCTGGAATAGGAGCAACAAAAGCAGCCTCCTCGTCATTAATGTCAATGGGCTGCTCGTCCTATGCTGGACGTATCCTGCTCTCTACCAATCTGCGAGGTGTCCTAGCTAGACGGGCCTGTGGGACGGCAAAAGCCCTCCTCCGTCTAACGCCTGATGAAACCCTGGTAGAGCAGTCGGGTCTATCGTGATCCATCGCATACACCAGTACTCGAAATCACCTTAGACAGGGTGTGGTAAGCATAAAACCTGTGGCTTATTAATCAATCAATCCAGCATACATATCTAAGTCCTAAAACATGCATGGGTCCATCAAAAATACCCCGTACAGTCAAAACTGCATTTTTTAAAATCCCAGAAGCTCGAAACCTGCATTGGGTCAGTAAAAAAACTCCCCACAGAGTCAAAAATGCATATTTTTCAAAACCTAAGATTTTAGAGAAATTTTGCCAGAGTCTCCTTTATAAAATGGACTGTCCACATGCACACAGGCATGCCTAGGTGGCCATTCAGTAGCACACCTACCCAAAAATAGAAACAGTTTATATTTACTAAAAAAATCAAAAATCAACCTCACGTGGTCTCCAAAATACCATAGGCATTTTTAGTTGAAAGTCCAGGCTCACTAGGCCTCAAAAAGGATGACTAAACTGATCAAAAAGTAGAAAAATTAACTGTCTCAGAATCTAAATTTTCATACATCCAAACATGCATTACAGTAAGATATGCATACGTATGTAGACAGAAAATTTTTCACAGGTCATATAAAAATACATTTTTTATACATTATATTTAAAAGAACCCTAGGCGGTTCACATGCTTTTAACGGTCAAAAATTGTGAAAGAATGATGGAAAATGTTACCTGCGCTGCGCTGAATGCGTAGGAACTGAAGGATTCAGAATCTGACTGCCAGAACTCCGTAGATCTGAAAAAGAAGATCGAAAATCCTTTCGCTGCTCAAACGAGAAACTGAAAAAATGAAAATCTCGCAGCACATTAAGTACCCCAGGTGGGTCCCACCTGCCCCGGGCCCAATTTGGATAGAGTCAAAACGGAGTTTAAAAGGGCCGCAAAATCAAATTTGAAGAGAAATCGCTACGCGATTGAGCGATTTATCCTGAAATCCTGCGTTCAAGCAATGCAATCCTAATAAAAAGGGAACAACCACAAAGACCCTTGACATTCATCCCGGAGCCATGGTCGAGGATTAACAAATCAAACTGTGAAAGAACTGTGCAAAAATTACACAAAACTGCCAAAAACTGCCATTTTCGAAGCAGTCTCAGCCGTTGGCTCAACCCCAGCGAAGTTCGGGTTCCGACCGAAGCAGTTTTACCCATTGGCTCAGCCCCAGTGAAGTTCAGGTTCTGACCAAAGTAGTTTCAGCCGTTGGCTCAACCCCAGCGAAGTTCGGGTTTTGACCGAAGCAGTTTCAGCTGTTTGCTCTGCCCCAGCGAAGTTCGGGTTCCGACTGAAGCAGTCTCAGCCGTTGGCTCAACCCCAGCGAAGTTCGGGTATTGACCAAAGTAGTCTCAGCTGTTGGCTCAGTCCCAGCGAAGTTTGGGTACTTATCGAAGAAGTCTCAGCCGTTGGCTCAACCCCAGCAAAGTTTGGGTTCTGACTGAAGCAGTTTCAGCAGTTGGCTCAACCCCAGCGAAGTTCGGGTTCCGACCAAAGCAGTTTCAGCCATTGGCATAGCCCCAACGAAGCATCGGGTACTGACCAATGACAACTCAGCCGTTGGTGCAACCCCAGTGAAGTTCGGGTGCCGACCGAAGTCAATTTCGACCTTCAGACTAGTCGCATGAGATGTCGGGAGACAATCTATAGTTGAGAGTCATATAATAATCCATCTTCACAAAGGACATATGATGGAATCTGTTATACACATCCTCAAAGAATATCATTGAGGTAGTATCAATCCAGGCCACTTCCTCAATACCTACGAAGCTATTGGAGAGGACGTCATCCCCAGCAGGTCAAGACGTGAAAATCTGTGATAAATCATTTTCAACAAACTCATCAGAGTCAAACAAATTATCGAGAATAATGTCATCCACTGCCGAGAATGACAAAACTGGCTCACGGTAACTTCCTAATACCATCAATGGCTATACTGGATAGTGTCATCCCCAGCAAAGCGATAACGCACACGGCCCAAAGTAGCCCCATTCTACTCCAAGACGCCCAGCTTCAAAATGGCTCTGGCATTTTTTATTTCCAGTGTCTACTAATCTTTATCCTATCCATTCCGCCATGTTACATGAATATGATAAAGAGGGGCATCTGTAGACACTCAAAATTTTCCTTGCCCCAATACTAACTCGGTAGGAGGGCAAAACCGTCAATCAATCCAAATCCGGCCACCAACGCCGATCTTTCAACCTAAATCTGATTCTCAATATCGGTAATCAAGCTTCGACAGTCAATTGGACCATCAATCCAGCTCCGACAGTCAATCGGACCATCAATTAAGTTTTGACAATCAATCGAACCATCAATCCTGCTCCGACAGTCAATCGGACCATTAATCAAGTTCTGACAGTCAATCGGACCATCAATCCAGCTCTGACAGTCAATCGGACCATCAATCAAGTTTTGACAGTCAATCGGATCATCAAGCTCAACCCCGATCTCAACCCGGGAAGTCAAAATCAACCCCGGTCTCAACCCGGGAAGTCAATTCAACCCCGACAGCAACCCGGGAGGTACCAATCAACCCCGGTCTAAACCCGGGAGGTCAAAGCCAACCCTGGTCTCAATCCGGGAAGTCAAGGAAACCTCAACATCAATCGAGGACATGTTAAGCCATCTCCGGTCTCAATTTGGGAAACACAGTTCATCCCCGGCAGCAACCCGGGAAGTCAAACTAAACCCTGGTCTCAACCCGGGAAGTGCAGGTCATCCCCTATCTCAACCCGGGAAGTCAGGTCAACTTCAAACATCAACCTGAAGCATCATAACAACTCCAGAGCAAAACCTGGAATGACCACATCAGCCTCAAAGACAACCCTGAGGTCAAAAGACTCGACTGGGATCCAAGTCTTGGAATCAGCTCCCGAAAGTCAACTAGCGACCATGCTGACACTACAGGAAGCCCCGGGAGGGGTACAATGGTCATTTCATCAACTCTCAAATGACTTGGTCAAACTCAAGCCAAATCGATGCCACCAAAGTCAGAATGAACCCTAACGACGATCCCGAGTGGCAACTACGCAAGACAGCTCAACGGATAAACTGCGGGGAATCGAAGACCTGGTTATGAACCAGTCTTCCTGGACCCAAAAAAAAAATTCCCATGTCACTGGGACACTCTCAGCGAGAGCTTTTCGTAAAGGTATTACACGCCTCAAACGGACGCTCCGATCAAAAGTTAGAAAGTTTTCGACCGGACATCGCATTGCTCGGAGTGCACGTACTTCGAGATGACCAAGCCGAGCACGTGGACCCCACCTAGGGGAGCCGCAGCTCTACCTGTGGCTGCCGCAGGTAGAGTGGAGGCTTCCTGGCCTATAAATAAATGTGCCCCCCCCCCACCCCGCTCATTTGAAAAAAAATGAAACGCAGCGAAGCCCTGTCAGTTTGATTTTCCTACTTTACACCTCTTCCAAACCCAAATATTTTCATTCCAACACGTAGATATACCCATATACTATCACATATCAAAAAACCACCGGTAGATTTGGACGTTTAAAGCCTATGATTTGGCAAAAAGCCCGTATTGCAGTCCATTGTAAGTATTTTTATGATCAGAAAGTCAATACTATTACTTTGCACTGCTTTACACTTGCACATAAAGTTTTATCTTCTAAATATGCCCGGAACTTAGTTCCATGGCCGTTTTCGTCAAAAATTAATATATTTTTGTACATAAACTCCGTTTTTAACATTTCTATAATTCGGATAGCTCCAGCAGCTTCAATGCACTAGCACGCACATTCTGGCAACTTTGTCG
The DNA here is from genome assembly GCA_020205555.1 of Panax stipuleanatus. Classification (NCBI taxonomy): domain Eukaryota; kingdom Viridiplantae; phylum Streptophyta; class Magnoliopsida; order Apiales; family Araliaceae; genus Panax; species Panax stipuleanatus. Next base: position 58,596,430 of record CM035125.1, read on the forward strand.
GACTGGGTTATCTTCCCAGTCCGGGTTTGGCCTTTTTCTATACATATTTAACTGTTTATGTACTAACATTTAAATTCTGTCAAGCCCGAATGTCAAATCCGAGGTAGTTTACCGCTTTTATATATGTTTACGCATATATAAGCGACGTTCACCATCACTGGTACTCCTATCAGTCCTGGTTGACTACATTTCTATCAATATATATATATATATATATATATATATATATATATATATTCAGTCAGCCTGGACTATTTTGTGGCCATTTTACTATTTTTGCACATTTTCCCATACTGGGTGCTCTCCCCAGTCACTGGGTGACTACTTTCTGTCAATTTCAATTCCAGTACGGACACCGATGTGAAAACCCATCGCCCTTATTATTGTGTATATATATATATATAGATATTTCATTTATGTCACAGCCTGGATTATTTTGTGGCTATTTACAATTTTTTATATATATATTTCAATTCCAGTCCGGGCTTGCGAGTGAAAATCCATCGCCCTTTTACATCTTTTACATATATATAAAACTATATATATTGCTTTATTCAACTGCTGCATTTAACATTCATTTGTATATGAATTTACATTAACATACCTACGGGCGGACTAGATTTATCTGAATCTCGCCAATTCTAGCTTTCAACGGTTCAAACAGGTCCCGACAGAACCTGGAAGCTTAAATGACTGAGATTTCTTTAAATCTAGTTATTTTTATAGTTTCAGCTTCAAAAGCAACCTCGCATCCCTTAGATCGCTATCTAGTGGGAACGAGACGCTTTGGCCACGCGCAGCCAGGATTTACTGATGAATCCTTAGTTCCATTGCGACGTGATGATACATACATTTATTTTTGTACAAATTTGAACTGTGCAAGTTTTCTAGCCACTCACATGTGAGCCTAGGAATCGTGGGATTCGTGATCAAAACGATCAGAATCAGATTCCCATGATGGACAAACTCCGATTTATAGATGTACCCTGCCAGTTTTTTTGTAAAATGTATATGCACAGACCTTAAAACGATTAGCCGGATTTAAGGTCTCAACATAGTGAAAATATGAATTGTCGTGTCAGCGTCCCTTTGATGGTTTTCATACCCATGAGGAGACCGACACTTTATATTTTTGTGGTCAAGGATGCTTCGCAGCCCGACAAATCACCACTTGCATGCAGCTTTAAGGCTATAAAGATAAAATTGAGAGTAGCGATATGATTCAATTCCTATGTCAGCGTAAGCGTTTGATAAAACCAGCTTTCAAAACATCACTGTCAATTCAATTCAAAAGCTTTTGCAAATCAAATTAAATAATGTTTTTTGCAAATCAAGTCAAAGACTAATTTTCAAATCAAATCAAACCCTTCGTATATAGGCTCAATGAAGTCTGTCAAAGCTTTCAATCAATCAAATCAAAAGGCCCAATTTTCAAACAGCATTCACTCACGCATTCCAATTTTAAGGAAAATATTGAAAAGATTGTGTTACCGTGTTTACACAGGAGTCGTGGGGTGCCTAACACCTTCCCCGCACTTAACCAAGCCCCCAAACTCAAAACTCCTATTTCAAAGATCAAGTTTCGACAGTGTCTAGCAATTAGGCCTCTTTTCAAATCAAATTCGATTGAGTTGGTACAACCATATTCAGAACTACCAACTGGCAACTCTGTTTAAATCAAATCGTCGACATATACACATGTTAGCCTCTTTCCTAAAAAATCCTTCAAAACCTTTTTTTTGCAATAAAAAGAATAAGGGTAAAGATAACTTAGGAAGATCGATTTGAGAAAAACCGGGTTATCAATCGACCCGCGATATTTCTTAAATTTTCCAATGTCGACAGCTGGCCAAGAAAGTAAAGTATAAAAGATCGAACTTCATGCTTATTGATGGGGATCTTTATCGAAGGGCTTACTCTTCTCCCTTGCTGAAGTGCTTGGTTCCTTCTGAAGCTGAATATGTCCTTCGGGAGGTTCACGAAGGTATTTGTGGCTATCACATGGCTGCAAAATCGTTGGCATATAAGGTGCTTTGACAGAGATATTATTGGCCAACAATTTTCAGAGAGGCTATTAATTATGTGAAGAAGTGCCAGAAATGCCAGCTGAGCTGTCCGATCCCACATCAGCCGCCCGAAGAGCTATACTCAGTTCTGTCTCCTATACCTTTTGCTGTTTGGGGGGTGGATATAGTGGGTCCACTACTGAAGGCAAAGGGGCAAGTCAGTTTTGTTATAGTAGCAATTGATTATATGACTAAGTGGGTGGAGGCCAAATCGCTTCGGTCAATCACGGAGCAAGAATGCTTGAAGTTTTTGAAGGAGCAGGTGGTGTACCATTTTGGCATTCCTATGGTGGTAGTTTCGGATAATGGACGTCAGTTTGTTGGCTCAAAGTTTGAAGCATTCTTGAAGGAGTTGGGGATTCAGCATAGAAAGACTTCGGTTGCTCATCCGCAATCTAATGGGCAAGTTAAAGTAACCAACAGAACACTTCTAAATGGAATTAAGAAAAGGTTGGATGAAGCAAAAGGTAGATGGCAAGAAGAGTTGCTCAGTGTGTTATGGGCTTATCGAACTAAGCCGAGAACTACAATAGGAGACTCACCTTTTAGGCTGGCCTACGATTCGGATGCATTGATTCCTATGGAAATTGGGTCTACCAGTCTTCGGGTCAGTCAATTTCGGGAGGTGTATAACGATGAGGGACTTAAAGCCAACTTGGATTTGCTTGAGGAGGTCAGGGAAGCAGCCTTGGTGAAATTGGCAGCCTATCAGCGTCGTGTGGCCAAACATTATAATAAAGGAGTAAAGTATCGAAGGTTTGTGGTAGGAGATTTTGTTCTTCGGGAAGTGGAAGCTTCTACACCTCAGAATATAGGAAAGTTGATGCCGAATTGGGAAGGCCCGTATGAGGTTGTCGGTGTGACGAAGCCAGAAACTTATCGGTTGCGAGCATTGGATGGGTCTGATATAAAGAACACTTGGCATGCCGGGAGGCTTCGAAAATATTTTTAGTATAGCCAGTGTCAGTGTACAGGAGTCTGTAATTATGCCAGCAATTATCAATGAAAATAGCTTCTGTCTTCAATGCTGATTTATTTGCTAATTGTTTCGAGATTGTCGGTTATAAGGTTGGATTCCTTCGTCTCTTTAGCAGCGAAGAGAATATTTTTGGTTGAACTTGGTAGGCTCTCGGAGAGAACGAGGTTTCCAGCTTGGTATAAGGTTGGATTCCTTCGTCTCTATAGCAGCGAAGAGAATTTTTTTGATTGAACCTGTTCGGCTCTCAGAGAGAACGAGGTTGCCAGCTTGGTATAAGGTTGGATTTCTTCGTCTCTATAGCAGCGAAGAGAATATTTTGGGTTGAACCTGTTTGGCTCTCAGAGAGAATGAGGTTGCCAGCTTGGTATAAGGTTGGATTCCTTCGTCTCTATAGTAGCGAAGAGAATATTTTGGGTTGAACCTGTTCGACTCTTGGAGAGAACGAGGTTGCCAGCTTGGTATAAGGTTGGATTCCTTCGTCTCTATAGCAGCGAAGAGAATATTTTGGGTTGAACCTGTTCGGCTCTCAGAGAGAACGAGGTTGCCAGATTGGTATAAGATTGGATTCCTTCGTCTCTATAGCAGCGAAGAGAATATTTTAGGTTGAACCTGTTCGGCTCTCGAAGAGAACGAGGTTGCCAGCTTAGTATAAGGTTGGATTCCTTCGTCTTTTTAGCAGCGAAGAGAATATTTTTGGGTTGAACCTGTTCGGCTCTCGGAGAGAACGAGGTTGCCAGCTTGGTATAAGGTTGGATTCCTTCGTCTCTTTAGCAGCGAAGAGAATATTTTTGGGTTGAACCTATTCGGCACTCAGAGAGAACGAGGTTGACAGCTTGGTATAAGGTTGGATGATGTTATAAGTTCTTTGGGACGAATATTTTTATTAAAGCTTGGTGATATGTTTGACTCTTGGAGGTGAACTCTTAATTTTTCTTTGGAGGTTCGGTGATCTGTTCATCCTAAAGATGGTGTACAGAAATTCTTCGGTAATGAGTAAGTGTCACCTTACATTATTACCTGATTTTATTTAAAGTGTTGAGTTCATATTATAAATTGTTTAAATAAAAGTACAATTTAATTTGAAAATGAGTAAAAAGGAAAAAATCATATTTCATTAAAAAGGGGTTACAATATTGTTGAAAATGTACAAGTTTATAAGATAAAGATGAAGGTGGGTTGTCTTCGGCATTACTCCTCATCTTCGTCGTCAGAAGAATCAAGGAGCAATGGGTTCAGAGAGGCGGCGACGAGCTTCGCTTTGCCTTTGCTTCGGCCAGCTTCATAGCCTTCAGCATACATCTGAACTATTTCGTTGCTCAGTGCGGATGATTTGCGATATTCGGTTTGGATCTCTTGGCGAAGTTCTTCGATAAGTGGAGGGCCGGGAGATTTGAGTTCACGAAGCTCTTTTTCGACTTTACCCTGAAGGTCAAGATGTCGTTCTTCAGAGATTTTGGCTTCGGAGACTGCTTTAGTTAGGTTTCGGTTGTTTTATGTTAGTAGTTCGTTGGCCAGTTGTAATTCTTGATTTTGTTGGGTGGTTGTTTGTTGAAGGGCTTCGGTTGAAGTTAGTTGATCTTTCAGTTTGAAGAGGTCTTTCTTGAAGCATTCGATGGTGAAGAGAGAATCTGCATGAAGACTCTTCTCCTTTGCCAGAGCAGACTTTAGTATAGCATTTTCTCTTCGGGCAGCATCCTCTTCAGCTTCAGTTTCTTTGTACCTTTGATAGTGGCGCCCGAAGATTCCGTTTGCCTACAGTTATTAAGAGTTAATAGAAAGTTTCAAGAAAATATCTGTGAATAGAAATAATTAAATGATAATTTGCTTACTCTGGCTTGGTGAGTCATGCCTTCTTCGATTAAGTCAGAGATAGAGCTATTACAGAAGAGGTGGTTGTCAGTGTCAAGGACGAAGGAGTTGTAAAGGTGTAAGAGAAATCTTCATTTTGGTCTGGCCATAAAGAGGGTGAGCGTGCAACTTTGGGTATGGTTGCAGAAGAAGAAGATGGTCGTTGTGGAGAAAGTATTGGTTATTTGGGTGGTGGTGGGGCGTCAGTTGTTAGAGGTTCGGTTGGTGGGGTTGATTGGTTGTCCGAAGAGTATTTTCTTTTACGGACTAGGGGAGAACTGGGTTCAGCTTGTTCTTCGGTTTCTTCTTCGGGTTCGGTAATGGTTGGAGGTGGATTAGTTTGGGGAGGAGGTACTCTTAGCTCTTCGGCAGAGAAAGGGGTAATTTAGGCTCGTTTCTTTTTTGGTGTGAAGGATTTAGGCACGTTCGGCGATGGGCATATCAAGGAGGCTTTTAGTAAGAACAGGGGTTGGGATATGTCTTGGTTTTCTAGCGGCTCTTTTCTTACGACGAGGCTGATTTGTTTCTTCGGCAGGGTTTGGTTTGGTAGCTTGGTGTTCAGCAGTTTGTGCTTCGGTAGTGGGTGGTTTAGTAGTTAGTGGTTCAATAGTTAGTGGTTCGGTATCTTGGGCTTCAGTCGGAGTTTGGGCTGGTTTGGCAGAGAGGAATCTCCAATTCTCTTCGGTCAATTGAAGGAGGCTTGATCAGGGATACTACAAAAAGTGAATAAGTATATTTCAGAATAATTATTGAAGAAAATTCAGGAATTTACACAAATATTGAGTTCGGGACTTACATCTGTGGTCATACAACCATGCTTGTTTGCTTAGAAGCTCGAAGCTCCACTCTTTCAAAGGAAGTTGCTCCAGAAGCTTCGTCATCTCTATCACACGTTCTGCTGGGATATCATCGAAGTCAGCAGAGAGGCGGTTGGCGGTGGTCTAGTCAGGGATGGAAGGAATCTCAGGTCCTTTGATGAAGAACCATTCCTTATGCCGTCCTCTGTTGCTTAAGGGGGTGTCTACTAGAGAACGCCTCTCGATCTTGACACTGGACTGCTTACTTAGCCCCTTGAAACCTATCTCACAAGATTTGCCAGCGGAGAAAAGGGTAAAGAAGAAATCAATCACTGGTGAAATCCTTTGCTCATGGTAGAAGGCAACAAAGGCAAGGATGTAGATGTAGGAGTTGGGGACCATTTGAGCCAATCCAACGCCTAAGAACCCTAGAAGGGTCGTGATGAAGGTGTGGAGGGGAAAATAAACCCCTTTTTCCAATAGGGTAAGGGGCATGGCGGTCCAGCTGTCGGGACGTTGATACATTCGATCTGCAGGGGTATGTGCTCGCAGATAATGGGTGTCTGGAATGTGGTATTGTTCTCGAATGGTATGAATATCAGTCTCTGAAAGCTTGGAGGGGGTATTAGCATGGGGGAATCGTTTTGCATCAGTAAAGTCAAGAGGAATGTCTTGAGAGGTGGAGGATGGAGGATTCTTGCTGGATGATGGAGCTGATTTAAGGTTTTGAACAACCGGAATGGAAGCTTGAGGAATTTCAGAGGTTGGAGCAATGTTTTCTGTGTTTTGAGAAGCCATTGTTAACAGATTGATTGAGAGAGAAAATTGGAAGAAGAAGAAGGCAAGAGTATTTTGAATTTCGAATGAACAGGTGAAACTGTCCAAATTGGGGGATTTGGGGCTTTATAGTGGTGTCCTTTCGGTGGTTCACGAAACACGAGGGCTGCACATTTATTGAAGGTAATGATGAAGAGGAGAGTTGGCGTCTGTTAATGAATTTGAAGGGTTGGTGTCCGGTTGTGGGTTTTTTATTGATTGGGCTTTGCTTGAATTTATTTGGATTCTTTTGATGATTGGGCCAATTTCTTATACTCTTTCACCAAACATGCTGTTTGACAAAAGACTGGGGGGAAATGTTGGGCCATGATTATTTGGGTCTATCGGGTCAAGTTTATTTGGGCCTTTGAAAGTGTTGGGTTATTATTTAAATGATAGTTTATTTGGGCTTGGGCTAGAGGTTATTGGGGTGGACAGGTGTCCAACACCTTAATTTATAAGAGTTAGCAGTAATATGGAGTTAGTGGAGGAATTAGTGGGAAACACTGAGTTGACAGGGACTACATGCAGTTAGGTGATGTCATGGTCGGTGGTTGCATGCTAAGGCGGTGAGACTAATACAAAGTACAGAGCACTACACAATGGAAGGTAATATGAAACATACATTTGGTTCTACCAGACACTAGAGCACACACCTCCATTGTTAACCTTTTTCCGGCCTGTACTTATTCTCACATCAGAGCGATCCCCAGCGGCCCAAAACCGTCGAGATCCGGTGCTGACTTGTTTTCTGTGCAGGATTGGACGCGCTTTTAGTGATTGAGGCGCGTGGAAAAATCTTGGCGTTAACACTAATTATGTAATAAGCAAATTCTTCAAATAAAATTAACATCAATAAAAATATTATTAGAAAACCTTTCATAACATCAAGCACCATTTCTCTATGTCGTGAGTTTGAAACAATTGATTTTAGACTTGATACTTTTTTTGTCTCAAATTTTCAACCAAAAGTTAATTAATTTGTAGGATTTTGATTTGTCCAGATGTTACATTGTTTCTAGGAATTATAAATTTTGTTGTGGTGTTTTTAACAAGTACAATCATAAGTAGATTTTGAATCTAGGATTTTAGACATGATAAATCAAGATACTATTTGTGTGTCCCAAATTTTCAACCAAAAGTTAATTATCCAACTCCTCTATATGATTTTGATTTGTCGAAATGTTATATTGTTTATTGGAATTAAATTTTGGTGTACTGGATGTTCCAATATCTAGAGAGAAAGATAGAGGGTTCTATTATTTATAGGGAAAGAGATTCAGAGGTCTCAATGATTTTTTCAGTCAGATCTTTAGTCATTCACATCCATCCAGACCCATTAAGATATATCTTATCAAACATGAGACTGGCCTACTTAAAATTTATGTGAGGAGGAGATTGTGCAAATATTATTTTCACTTTTCGAAATATCAATTCTTTGGATAGAAGCATAGGTGTCAGACTGTCAGTAGTCCTGGTCTAAACTTTGGAATATAAACTCGACTTAGCTCAAGCAATATGCTCCGAAGCTCAAGCAAATATGCTCCAAAGAGCATTAATAAGATCGGTGTCTAATTCACAAATTTAGTTCAGGCTCAAATTCGATTTCCACTGCAAACTTTAACTTCAATTAAAAGCATTCTAAATTTTGTGCGCTTAAACAAATTGCATCCTAAACTTTAACGCAGAGGGTGCAAATTATTTTGATACTCAAAGTTTAGGCTGCTTTTAGTTAAAAAAAAAAGGGATGAAAATCGATTAAGCCAAAACTATGGGGAACAATTTGTGATTTAGTCTAAGTTTGCCTGCTTGTTCGTAGGGTTCCTGAATTGTAAGTACATTTTCTATTGGGATTTGTTAATACTATCTCTAACGCTGTTTCTGAGTTTGAGACGACAAAGAAAAGAATAGAAAATTTAATTTATAATGAAAGGAAAAAGAATAAAAAACTTTTATGTTTTTTTTTTATAAAGAAAAATTAAATTTTACATTTAAGCTACTATGTTAGTTTTATATTAGTTTTATTATGTTTATAATCTAAAGGGTATGTTTTCCGTCCAATTCTTTTCCTTGAAGTCCATTTTAAAATTCAGCATCATAGTTGAGGCTAAAGTTAGGGAAGTTTCAACTTGAGACACAATTACGAAGAAGTGGCGAAGTACCATCTACTTGGCACATTCAGAAATATTTCTCTCCTGATGTCTGAATTAGTGATGCATCAAGGTTAATGGGAAAAGGCTATATAGCAGTATCATGATACTAGGCTTGAAACTAATCATACTCAAGATATGCTTATAATTCTTTGCCTATTTTATAATTTTTAAGAATCTAAATTGCCACCAAGTATATTAATTTAATTTTTAAGAACCTATTCTACTACAATTCGGATTCATTTTATCCTAGAGCCTAAAGAAGAGAGAACCTGGAAAATGAGCCGGCTGGTCTTTGTTAATTCTGAAATCTTCTTCCGTCTTCTGTTAGAGGGGCAAATTAAAACCTTGGACCTTGCACTAACCTTGTAATATACTGCATTGGATACGTAAACTATAGAAACTCACTGAGGAGGAGTCATTGTAATACCCGAGAATTTTCATCTATTATTAAATAAAAATATTAATGGAAATGAGAATTTATTTAATATAAATGATTTTGTGTTATGAGAAGGATTAATTCAATTCTATTAAATTGAATAATTATAATAATTGAGAAATTGATAGAGTTTGCGATAAACTCATTGATAGCCTTGTGTGGCACAGTGACGTAATATGAGAATGATTATATTAATTTAAGCAAACAGTTAATCTATATTAATTGTAGAATATTAATTAATTGTTGTGGAATATTAACTGTGATTGATTAATAATATGTGATTATTATTATTGCAAAAAATATAATAATAATAATGAGCAACGTGTTTATAAATATAATAAGATTTATATTAAAGTGATAATTAATGATATAAGGGTTAATTAAATTGTTATGGAGATTAACAATTATATTGATTGATGAAGGATGTGTATATATTATTAATTAATATTTAATTAATAAGATGAGTAATTCTATGTGCAGGCATGCGAATTAAATGTGTAATATATATTAGCTAACTATGTATTATGTGAAGTGTAATATGACACTATTATATGGTAAGACTTATTGAATTATGGGAGTTACATGATAATAGCCTATGTGACAATATGTATGTAAGTATACATTAAAATAATGTATTATGAATATAAATAATAATTGATGATTATTTATATATATAATGAAATAATAAAATTTAATAAATGAGATAATGTGATGTGATTATATCCGAGTAAATTATATCCGGTATTAATAAATGTACATGGATGATATGTATGTTACATTGCCATATCATATCTACTACCTTGAAATATTAAGCATGTGACTTACATTATAATGTTAATTATAATCTAAATATATAGTATGAATATATATGTAATAACCTAAGTGTATGATATATGCATGTTGCTAGAATGCTGAGTTTTTAATTGGCTTGTCCCATATAATTAGTCACAAACCTTGTACACGTGAAATGCATCATGAAACTAGCCTACTCTCTTCTCTCAAACTCAGCATTCTAGCCATCATGAAGGGAGTGGACAGAATAGTGGAGATCACCAACTAATTACCAACTCCCTCTTATCTAGCATGCAATCCTTCAATCCGTTGTTTTGATTTGGAAGAAAAAGGCTTTGCCTGGATACTAGTTTTGCTATATATATATATATGGTCCTTCTCTTCAGATTGTTCATTGATGAGATTTTGCTTGAGTATTGAATTGAGAGTGATATATATATTAATATAGTAGCATTGTGAGTGGAAAGTAGCAGCAAGCTCAGATTGTTAGCAGAGGTATAATCCCCTCTTCCTTTGTTCTTCATTTTCGTTTTCTATTTTCGAAATTTCAGTTTTAATTCTTGAATTTAGTTGGAGTTCATGAAATTGAGGATCGATTAGGCGATTGACTATTATATAAGCATATATATGTGTTAGTAAGTTAAAAAGGTTAGTCTAATGGCATATGGGTATGTCGAAATCGATGAAATGGAAAATTTAGAGACGGTTTTGGCTGCAGCGTGAACTGCAGGAACTGAGTCTGCATCGCGGCGCCGCAGCGCCAATCCCAGGCATTATGCCCGCGCCGCAGCGCCAGATTGTGGCTGTTGTTGCCGCGCCGCAGCGCCGGCCTCTGAAACCAAAATCTAATTTTGTTCCTAAACTGCTATGTGGTAGTTACTTGTATAGATGAGGTAAGCATGTTAACATGGGTAGCATGTATGTATGGGTACATAGACCTAACATAAGCATGTTTTATTAAGATTCCATGCATGAATGACAAAATTATAGTTTTAAAAATAAACTTAAGGTTTATAATTGAATTTTGACGTATATAAGTCATGTTAATATTCTGACTTTTGAGGCACATTAGTATGACCTAGAAACACATGAGATGCATGTTAACTCGCGTATAGAAGCTCTGAAACAAAATGTGATCATGTGAACCTCGCTAAGTGAACTTAGAATTTAAAAGGAACTTAGAGATTTTGAAAAAGGGGATTTAGATGTACTATAATTATATTCAGACTTTGAACATGTTATTATGGTTTATAAATACATGAAAGACATATTAACTTATGTATATATGGTTCATAGTATGACAAGAGCATGTTAGACCTCATTATTGAACATTTCTAACAAAAATACAAGTTTTAAAGGTTGATATTGACATGTAAATACCATATATATATTCTGATTTTTCGGGCATGTTTATATAACCTTGAAATGCGTGTCAGACCTATTGACTTATGTATACGGATTTCATGATGTAACACGAAAATGTTAGTAAGACTTACTAATAAAAATAGGAGCTTTGATGGTGAACCTTAACATGTTATTACAAGATTCGTATTCTGAAAGTTGTGATCATACTTGATAATACTTTTAGACTTGTTAAAGTCTCATTCATGTTTGCCTACTATGTTACATGTCGTGAAACCAAGTTTAGCGTAAACGAAACATGATTTCAAACTAATAACTACGATAGTTACATGAATACTCATAAGCATGCCTAGAATGAGTTATATAATCGCCTCATATGTTTAAAATAAACATGATAGCTAAGATGATATCACATGTTAATGATTGAATCCAATTTTTGACAGTTAACTTATAAGTAATGCTATAACTCGCTAATTTGAATATGTTTGCTATTTTTGATAGTCTCACATGATAGTAATGATGTATGAAGATGATTAATTTAAAAAAAAAAAGTAATTCCATAACTAAAGAAAGCCTACTCGATTAAAAATAACATAATGCTATACAAATATTATTTGAATTCATGGTAACTTATAATTTGATTTCATACCGAATGCGTATAAGTATGTAATGACGTGTGACTAGAAAATACAATGTGTGTATATTTGAGTAACAAGCTTATGTATCGAATGAGTTAGCTAATGAACATCCTATACTTATAATACACTATAAATAGGATTCGAAAGTGTTGATTTACTTAACGTGGATAAACTACGCTAAAGGCAAGTATCCTAACCGACGCATTTACTTTATGCAAGAAAATCTATGATTGTGCAAGTTTCCTAACTTACACTCTTTTACTGTGCAAGTATTCTATCCTTGTATATTGCGAACTAGTTTCTGTACTTAATCGTTTGAATTGAATTAGCATACTTGAACTCTTATTTCATTCAAGCTATTATTCATGTTGAACTTAGTATTGTTCTTGAATATTGTGAAAGTGTCGATGCCATTTGATTCGGCTAGACTGATATTATTGAAAAGCGACCCAAACTAATTGATTGGTGCAGGATATTATATTTGACTGAGAAGAACAAACTATAACTGTCGGAGAACCGACGCGCGCATATTAATATGTTTGAGTGTTATGCATAACATAGGGTACTTTAGGCTGATCACCTGTTGTACTTGTTTTTGTTGGATTTTCAGTTTATTACTGTCAATTCCTGTGGAAGTTCATAGTCCTTAGTGACTACTCAGTATTCAGTTATCTTGAAATCTTGAATTGATTTGTTATTGAATCATATTGATATTATTCTGTCCTTAGCGACTGTTATTGAGAACTGTTGATATTCTTGTTATCCTTGAACGATCAAACCTTGCTATACCCTTTCGAGAATTGAGAATTATATCACTTACCCTTGTTGTATATTACTTGCTGGGCAATTTGTGCTCATTCTTGCTTTCCCTAAAACATTTCAGTTAAGGCAGAGCATAGCGAACCTTCAGGCGTTGATAAGAGCAAGGGCAAGGCTACCAACTAGCTTGTCTCTTTGATGTTTTAAATATTTTAATGTTGTATTAAGATGATGTAATAAAACTGAATTTGATTATATTTAAGTTTAAGTTAGATTATGTAATAAGTCGTTAATTGATATTATTATGTAATCTATTAAGTACTGTAGGTTGCGAGACTTGAGAGAATAATTATAATAAATCATTGTATATTATTCTAAATTAGATATTCCGTTGTGAATGAGTGATTTTAGTTATTATTGTATTACCATGAGCACGTGATGAATCGAATTCGAGCGACCAAGTTGCGGTCCTGAATTTGAGGGCGTCACAGTGATCGCTCGAAGATTTGGGCTCAAAGATTTTAGGTCTAACACAACTAAGCAATCCAAAATTCCCAAAGAGGCACCACATCACAATAAACCACGCACAAGATAAGAGTCAATTTATCTTCAAACAATTCTACAGAATATCATCAACAACTATGGCGCAAATGCCTCCATAATCAGATAGTAATATTTGCGAGATTTCAGACATTATATGCGAGTTTGAGTTGCATATTCTGATATGCAAGTTCAAGTCAGAGACTGAAGAATAGCTTGAGTTTAAGTATGTGCTCTGCAATTCAAATGCTACCATGCCAATCATGCAATTAACACAAAAACACTCGCAATATAATTAACATAAAAGTTGAAAAATATGACTGCAATAACTTTAAAATCTTGGCATATAGAAAGTTCTGTTTATATCTCCACGAAAGATCCGATTTTCCCTAACCAACGAATAAGCTCAGTTTTATCCTTGTTTATCATGTATTCATGCATAAAACTAGAGAGGTCATTATTTACACCTCTTGCTTTTAGGAACTCATAAAGTGCTTCCCGGAGTTTGCTGTCCAAATCCCTGAAAGCAATAAAAGTCTGTCAAAACAAATTCTACCAAGCAACATATGTACCATATTTGATTGCTAATGAGTTTCAGGAAAGCTAGATCATGAAGTTCACATAGTTTCAACTAGAAGACTGATAAAAGATCAGAAGTTTTGTATCATAGTCATTGTGCCATCAGCCATGAATAATCCCGGAAGTAAATTAGACTAAGGGCTGTTTGATAAAAACTGAATGAAACAGTTTTGAATGTTTAAGCTGAATGAAGCTGACTACTAAATACTGAATGAAAAAAGTTTGATAATTGATGTTTGAAACATCTGAATAACAGTCTTTTATTATTTTACCCCTTTGAAAAAATTCAAAATTTTTGTAAATTTATTTAATATTACTTAATATAATAGTTAATATTGTAAAAAAATTAATATAAAATACTTCATTCAACAGTTATTCAGCCCATTCAGTCAAAAAAATTACACTTGGTCATTCAGCCCAAAAATTTGACCGATTCAGCCATTCAGACAATTTTTATTCAAAACAAACGTACTGAATGACTGATCGATTCAGCCATTCAACTCCATTCAGCGAAGGTAGAAAACTAGATATAGAGGAAAAGTACTTGCAATGATATATTCGTTTGAGATTTTTTAAATACTCCCTCTGTTAAAAAATTAAATGCCCAATTTTGACTTTTTTTGATCAAATTGACAATTTTTATAATTAATAATTAAGCATATATAAATACATTTTAAAAATTATAAAAATTAGTTTAGTAGTATATTGTATACTTCCTTTTGGTTATAATCTCTTCACCTATATTTTGACAAAAAATTAAACAAAAATTTGGTTTAAAAATGGTCAATTTGACCTAAAAATATCAAAACTAGGCATTTAATTTGGCGATGGAGGGAGCAGTTGAATCGTTGAATTAAAATAAGGCTAATTACACTTCTATTACATGAAGTACCATTAAATTCATAATTCGGACCCCAAAAAATTTGGGCTTACAATTTACTATATCAAGTACCTAATTTGATACAATTTAGCTCCCAATTTCTGAATCCGACCAAAATTGTCCGGAATACCCGACCCACCCAAGAATTCGATCAGATTTTGTGTATTTAATACCAGTTGACCGTATAAATATACGGTCTGACTTAATTTAAACAGTCCCATTATATCAAGTACCACCATATTCATGATTTGGCTCCGAAAGAAAAAATTTTAAAATTATAAATATAATAATTTTTAGCCCTTTAAAAAAAGTAACTAATACCATAAAAATACGGTATAAAATTATAAATACAATCTAAAATTATAAATACAATTTGTAAAATTTAAGTTGTGATATAATTTGTTAAATTTAAGACGTAAAATTTATAATTTATGATATAATTTGCAAGATTTAAGTTTTAAAATTTATACATATAATTTGTTAAATTTAAGACGTAAAATTTATAATTTATAATTTATAATTTATAATTTGCAAGATTTAAGTTGCAAAATTTATACATATAATTTGTTAAAATTTTCAAATTTGAAAGAACAAAACAATTTGAAGGATTAGGGAAGAGGGAGAGAGCAAATGGGCCATTTTTTTTCTTTTTTCTTTTTCAATTTTTTCCTCCTTTTGTATGCATCTTCTAATATAAAAAGGGTATTATTTAATTAATTAAATTTTGGGCACTTTTGTCAATTGTTTAAAAGTTTAATGTTACTCGTGTTAAAAATATAATTTGTATGTTTAAAAGTTTATTGATTTTTTTGGTAAATAAGTCTTTTTTTAAAATTTTTAAATAAA
The DNA here is from genome assembly GCA_020205555.1 of Panax stipuleanatus. NCBI lineage: Eukaryota > Viridiplantae > Streptophyta > Magnoliopsida > Apiales > Araliaceae > Panax > Panax stipuleanatus. Next base: position 58,611,921 of record CM035125.1, read on the forward strand.
AAATTGTATTTGATAATCTTTGTATTAATATTTAATTTTAATAATTTAACATATAATAATTATTTATAACGATTTATATAGATTTAATACGTCAAAATAAGTATTCATACAAATTTTATACGAATTAGGTACTTGATATAGTGAATTGTGAATTTGGTGGTACTTAATATAACATAAGTGTTATTAGCCCGTATTCTATACGGTCAAACTGTATACAATTCTTATCTGCCCGAACAATTAGGTATTCCGGCAAATTTTGGTCGGATTTTGAAATTGGGGGCTAAATTGTATCAAATTAGACACTTGATATAGTAAAGTGTAAGTCCAAATTCTTTGGGGGCCTAATCATAAATATAATGGTACTTTATGTAGTAAACTGTATTTAGCACATTAAAATATAAGTGAATATATCGAGAACGTTAAAGTTGACATCGTCTAAAATAGTCAGTGGAGAAGCCAGGATTTGTTGTCGGTGAGGCCAAAATATTGAGATGCTATAAATAATTTGGCGGGATTTCGGGGGCAGCGTCCCCGAGTCATTTTTTAAAGATAATTTTGTGCTTTTTGGCCGGTTGTATATATAAAACATGTATTTGGTTACAATATTGTTAACGGCCAAAGGTTCAAAAATGCATCTGACGTTTACCCCGAGGTCTACCGAGCACCCTATATATTTTTTTTCCCAAAAATACCTCTGACATTATAAAATTCAACTCAACTATGCCCCTCCCGTTAACGATCCTGCCAACTAGACAAACGGATTAAAGACCTATCTGATGTGGATGACATGTGACACCTTCCTCTTTTGTCTACTTTTATCTCTGCTCCAAAAGTCAGTGCCTTCCTCTTTTATCTACTTTTCTCTCTCCTCCAAAAACAGAGCAACAATAAGAAGAAAATGGATGAAGACTGGGGTTAACTCGCAATGGTCAGAGGCTGCTCCGCCACTGCCACTGCCACTGCCACTGCCACTGCCACTGCCACCACCACCTTCTCCTCCTCCACCACCACAACCAAATCTTTATCGTTTTCTCCTATTTTCTCAGCAACCAAACAAACAAATAAGAAAGAAAAAATACTACCGAATCAACCCACAACCACCCCCAAAATCACTACCAAAACTCACAACAAATCTTAATTTGTTATCACCAACAACAACCACCAAAAAAGATTAAAAGAAAACCATTGATCGGTCCAAAATATCAATAATTCCAAAACAAATTAAAGGAAAGTAATGAAAAATTCCATCCTCAGCTTAAACTTGTGGTATTAACACGTACTGATTGATTGCAAACAAAAAACGAATTGAGGAATAATTGGAACACATGAATTTGAATAAACCAAGAATCTAGTTTGTTAAAAAACATCAGACAATTAAAAACAAATATTAGGTCTTAGAAATACACGACACAAGATCATATATTGTAACCCATTTTCGTCAAGATCACAATAATTTGCCGCAATACCCATAGTTTTCTTGGCAATCAAAGAGAAAATAATAAGGCCACTATGACATAAAGACACCCATTTCGAAAGAAAGGAGAACAGCAGAAGCAAAATCTCCTCCATAGAAGGAAAAAAGGATTGAATTTCAAAAACAAGAAATGAAAATAACAGATCTAAAAATTAAAATTATCCAATTTCTAAAAGTTATGCTTAAAGATTAGGACTTCAGAACAGAGTTCCCCAAATGCTCAAAAACCAAACACAATAGTTTGAAACATTTTGAAATGTAGTGACGAAACCAAATTATGAATATCAGCATATGGGTGTGAATTTAAATGTCAATTCACAAAATAAAAATAAAAATTAAAAAATAAAATTGGAAGAAAAATGGGTAATATAATAATTTAAACCTCTCCGTCAAGATAGATAGTCTCCATATCAACAGAAACAGAATCGCTTGACTCTGCCATGGCCGTCAGTGATTGTATGTATAGGTTTTGTATCTGAAAATTAACCTTAACCTTAGCAATTGCCGCCATCGCAAAGCTCGCACATGCTTTTCCTTGGAATACTTATGAGCAAAAGCCAATCCACGGTGCGCAAAGGGGGCTCGCAGTTGTGGCTAGGTGAAGGGGACGCTGGTTTCGACGGTGATAGAGGTGGTGTCAGAAGAGAACAGACGGTGAAGAACAGAGGATGAAGATGAAATTTAGGGCTTTTTCCCCCATTGCCAGATGAAGGGGAAATTTCAAGGCTTCATGCCATGTCACATAAAATTGTTCCACGTGTCTGTGTATCAGTGAGATACAGTTGCCCCGTTTGTCTAGCTGTAATTTTTTTAATAGGAGGGGCATAGTTGAGCTGGATTTTATAACGTCAAAGGTATTTTTGGAAGAAAAAAAAAGGTATAGAGTGCTCGATAGACCTCGGGGTAAACGTTAGGGGCATTTTTGAACCTTTGCCCTATTGTTAATATAACAAGTAATAACATTATATATATATATATATATACACACACACACACGCACCCCTTATTGACCCCTAATACAACTTTCTAATCACAAATTTGTTAATAAATATTTAAATTTCTTATGTTATAAAAATAATATAAATTATTTATTATTTATTTTAAAAATATTAGAGGAAGATGAATACATCAAGGAGTAGAAATAATATGAAATTGAGAAAGTTATAAAAAATACAATTTGACCCCGTATATTAAAAAAATTATAAAATTTCAGTAGGGTCAATTTATTCATTATACTTAAATTTATTCTAAATTTATCATATATTATAAAATAATTTTTTTTTCCAGTGGGGTCAATTCACCCCACACCCTCTAAGGTGGCTTCGCCACTGAAGATAGTTGAGTCAGGCCACGTACACAAAGAGGGAGCAACAAAAGGAAAAGGTTGCCAAGTTGAAAAATGTGTAAATGCAGACGACATTGTGAAAAACATAAAGAACGAAGGAAAGAAAGAAAACTTATCATACTTAAAATTAGGTCCCATGTAGAGCTGAGGCAGTGAGCCATCAGGCTTAAATATGTAGACTTTCTGTACCTCCAAACAATCTGCCCATGCCGAGCACACAAACTCCAATGAATCACATCCTTCGCCTCGAGTTATATCAACTAGCAAGCTAATGTGAAGCCGCACATCTTCCCCAGCACTATCATAACCAGATTTTGGAACAACAGCTGACCCATCAAACATTGTAGCTTCTATTTTAATATTTTCATCCTCTGCAGATTTGCCCCTCAAAGTAACCCATTGCTTGCCTGGCCGATCTTCGACAGCAAAGGCATTAAATTTTGTAACTGGCTGTACAAAAAATCAAAAAACAAAAGGGAAATAAATATGAATATTGAAACAAGTAATAGAACTAGAAAAATGCTTTACAAAATTGATATTCTATAATTTAATAATAACTAAAAGTAACACTCAATTGAGCCAATTCTGGCTTAAATGAAGACTTCTTCCTTTTCCCAAACCAAGAACAAATTCAAGCTACTTTCACATTCTTATATTGATCTCCATTTTCTCAGCAATCAACGAGAGTATTATATTGTTTGTTGACCTTGAAGAAGTATTTATATTCTTTATTGATTGAACTGAGATTGAAATAAATAAATAAAATTAATATGCACAATTACATGAGAATGGGCATATGTAATCTGAAACAGGTGAAAATTAACCCAAAGCCTTTGGATACATAACGAAGGAAATACTCTATATATCTTTCTTTTCTTTCTGAGGAAATAAAGAACTTATTTCTCGTTCAAAAAGTCACCTTAACAGATTTCTCCTAAAGTTAATTATAGGTTGAAACATTCTGAGGATATTCGGTAACAACTTCATTCAATACAAAATATAAAAAGTAATACCTCCATGCACAGAAATAGTCCTACATTTTTGGGACTTTTTTGTTTTTTCTTTTACAAATATTAAGTCCTCTTTTTTTGTGATATCTATATATTTGGACTTTAAAAGCTTGAGTAAAAAATATGAAAGGTAAATTCACTCTTCCTATAACTAAACTTAAATTATACATTTTGCACAATAACAAATACATTTGATCCAATAATAGAGAGGACGAGCCAAAGAATTGTTGAAAGAGGAAAGCTATACCGATAATAATAATCTATTTAGATAAGTAATTAATCATTTGTTGCCATATTGAACTAGGTTACCTAAGTTGTAGTAGAATTAGGGGTTTTATGTTATATAAAGTGATGTAATCCCATCGTTCAAAAACAGAGTGTTGTATAGTATTAATTTGAGTTGAGGCTTTTGGCTTACAAACGTATTCTATAAGAAACATAGTCAACTGAATGCAGTCAATTTAGAGCACCACAAACAAACGAGCAAGTAAATTGCGTGTAAACTTAGAATCAAGGCTTAAAGACTTATTCCAATTAATCAATTATGTCATTTAATTTGGTCCACATAACTAGACCAGCAATGAAAGAATACATAAGAGTGCTCTATCAAAAGGTTCTTTCTCTTTTACTTTCCTCCATATTGTGGGGGGACAAATGGAAAATTCCCTCACTTCAGTAAAAAGTAGAGAATAGATTATTGGGCTTTTTATCTTCCACTGTATAGAATCATAAAACATTAAGATTTCACTCATATCTGCCCACTAATAATTATTCTGTTCTTTACTTTTCTGTTTTCTTTTTACTTCAAGAGAATTCTACCATTTCAAAAAAAGTAAAGCAAATTCAAGGTAGCAGAAAAAGTTCACTCTCCTATATTGACCTCTTAAAATTACTAAGCAACCAAAAATCTAATATATCTATTTAGTTTGTTTTATGTGTCCTTGACCCATACACAAAGTAAATGCATACGTACACTATATAGTGCCTTGGTTAAATCAGTAACTTTTCTTTTAAACCTATTCAATTGAGACAATTTTACATAGAAATCACTCTATTTAATAGTCCCCCATTTTCCAAACAAACAAACAACGGGTTATGTTATTTTCATTCTAATCCCTAAAGACATTCATTGAATCATTACAATTGGGTCCCCTAAATTTTTATAAAAAGAAAAAAAAAACTTGAGAAATATTTTTTTTTGATACCTTGAAAAAGTATCAAAAATATGGGATATGTAATTTTCTTTCTAATCACTAAACACATGCAATGAATCATTACAACTGGGCCCTATTAAAAACATCTATACAAAATAGAATCTTGCTACAACGTAAAATTTAAATCGATTGTAAATACAGACGTATGCGTTAATAAATGAGATAGGAGGAAAATAAGAATGGTCTCATCCTAATTTATTCTATTTCATAGCTTAGAGTTCCACGTAAATTGCAATTCTAACTTCAGAATAGATTTTGTAAACATATAAATCATTTTCCTATAAAAAATAAAATAAAATAATCTCTAATTCTTCAACTTCCCTCCATTTCCTAGGGTTCCAACAAAAATTAGTCAATTAAGTAAAAAACAAGAATGAGAAGAAGTGTAATGGGGATTACCTGTTGGGGAGGGGCGAATTCCGATTGGTATTCAATCTCTGTGCGGATAATTCTTAGAATGTTTGCTTCAAAGGGCGATTTCTGGAGAGTTGCTGAAGTGTGGGTCCGGAATAATTGGGGGAGAAAACTGGATAAGCGTTTGTTTGGTTGAAGAGAAAATAGTTGTAATTGTTGATTTTGACGATGATGAAGAGGAATTAGGGTTTTAAAAGAGGAGAGAATTGATCTCCGGCAAGCTTCGATTAAACGAGCCATGACTGTTTGTTGGGAGAGCAAGGAGGGTTTTGTGGTGGGTAGAAGTATCCAGGTCGGGTCGGGTCGGGTGGGTAGCCAATATAGGGATGGGTTTTATTTTACGGGAAATTCATGGATCTCAAATTTTGTGAATTTTAAAAAACAAATTTGTTCCATTTTGGAATATAGTTTCAATTTTTTGAATTATAAAAAATTGTATTTTTGAATTCTAATTTTGATGTGTCAATATTTTTTTATTTTAAATTGATTCCTAAAATTTTGTACATAAAGATTGGATTCTATTGATTTGGATGAAATTAATTATAATAGTTTTACTTTGAATAATGTTTTTGATAAGAAGAAATAAAAAGAAAAGATTAATAACCCTACATATTATGTTATTTTGTTCACAATTTTTTATGTATAATTTATTAAACTTTTGTCTATAGCATGTTATTGTCGACGTCGGGAAAAAATCTTGTCTCTTTGGACAGATCTTTCTCTCTTCCTATATTTTGTTGTTTTCTATCCTTGTTTGTCTTATCTGTTTTATGAATGGTGAAATTTGTAGGAAAATGCCAACATGTATCATGTCGACGATTTTGAAAGGTTTACAGAGTCGCCAGTTGGAATATTTGAAATGGTTGTACCAACTCAACCGAATTTTGTTTGATTTTGCAAGTAGGCCCAATTACTGGGAACTGTCAAAACTTGGTCTTGAAACCGAGATTCTTAAAGTTCGGGGGCTTGGTTAAGCGGGGGAAGGTGTTAGGCATCCCCCAACTCCCGTGAAACACGGTACCGCATCTTTTCAATATTTCCATTTTAAAATTGTAATATGTGTGTGTATACTGGAAGTAATTGAGCATACGTTTGATTTGAAAGTAGTGTCGTGCTTCGTTGAACCTATATACGAAGGGTTTGATTTGATTTGAAAAGTCCATTTTTAGACAAAATATGAAAATTACGTTTTGAAATGTGGTTTTCAAACCCTTACGCTCACATAAGAATTGAAACATGTTGATACTTTCATTTTATTCTATTCAGTCTTTGGCTCGATTTGAATGTTTATTGTTGGGATGCGAAGCATCCTCGATCACAAAATGTATATACAAGTGCCGTTCTTCTTATGGGCATGACAACCATCAAAGTGACTCTGGCACAACAAACCATATTTCACTATGTTTGAGACCTTAAACCCGGATAACAGTTTTAAGGTCCCTCGGATGTACATTTTACAGAAAAGCTGGCAGGGTATATTTGTAATATGGAATTTGTCCATCATGGGAATCAGATTTAGATCAGTTTGATCATCAATCCCACGATTCCTAAGCTCACAAAAAAGAGTCAAGAAAACCTGCACAATATAGATATTCACAGGAGATACAAATTGTACTCTAGACGTCGCAAAACAAATGATTCATCAGTCAAATCCTTGCATGCGCGTAGCCAAAGCTTCCTGTTCCCACTAGATATGGATCTAGGGTCGCAAGGTTGCTTTAAATGTTTATAAAACTAGAAAAACTAGAGTTAAATAAATCTTAGCCATTCTAGCTTTCCGGTTCCGATTGGACCTATTTTGAACCGTTTGAAAGGTAGAAAGGGCTAGATTTAGATAAATCTAATTCGCCGAATTTACATTAAAATAAATTCATATCAAATGAATAATTGACAAATATTTAATCACAATGAATAAAGAAATATATATATATATATATATATATATATATATATATATATATATATAAAAGCGGTAAAGGGCCACGGATCTCCAATCCAGGCCCGACTGAATGTAAATATATAATATATATATATATATATATATATATATATATAAGTTGTAAAGGGCCACGGATCTCAATCCAGGCCCGACTGAATGTATATATATATATATATAAAAGCGGTAAAGGGCCACGGATCTCCAATCCAGGCCCGACTGAATGTAAATATATATATATATATATATATATATATATATAAGTTGTAAAGGGCCACGGATCTCAATCCAGGCTCTTTTACAGCTTTTATAAATATATATATATATATATATATATATATATTTATAAAAGCTGTAAAGGGCCACAGATTTCCAATCCATGGCAGACAGAAATGACAATATATAAATATATATATATATATATATATATATATATAAATGCTATAAAAAGGCCACGGATTTCCAATCCAGGCCAAACTGAAATGTAAATGTTAATATATACAGTTAGTATATATATATTAAAGCGAAAAAGGTCACGAATTAGCAATCCAGGTCAAACGAAGTTAGAAAATTTTTATGTATATAATTATATATATATAAAAGCAGTAAAAGGGCCACGAATTAGCAATCCAGACCCGACTGAATTAAAAGTTAGTATATATATAGTCAATTATATATATAATAAAGCTGAAAAGGCCACGAATCAGCGATCTAGGCCGAACAAGTTCGTATAGATATATATATAAGCGAGTAAAAGCCACGGATCGGTGATCCAGGCTCTGCAAACGAAGAAAAACGTATATATATATATACTTATATATACTAAAACGTAAGCTAAAAAGGCCATAGAACTGAGTTCCTGGCAAAATCAGAAGATAAAACTTTATATGCACGTTCACATATACATAATGAAGTAAGAAATAACTTCTGATCGTAAAAAAACTTACAATGGACTGCTCCACGGGCTTTTTGCCACTTAGTGGGCTTCAAATGGACGTTTTTACCGGTTAATTTTTGGTATATTGTAGAATATACATATGCAAACGTATTTGAAAAATAAAATCTAGGTTTGGTGTACTAGAAGTCGGACTAAGGGACGAAATGGGCGAAGTTTCAGAGCGTTTTTCTATTTTTTTCTTTTTTACCAAGGTGGGGGGTCTCATTTATAGACCAAAATGGTAGCGGGTCTACCCGCGGCTACTGCAAGTAGAGCTGTGGCTCCCCGTGGTGGGCCCCACCTAGTGGGTCCTATCGTCTCGAAGTACGTGCACTCTAAGCAACGCGATGTCAAGTTCGAACCTTCATAACTTTTGATCAGAGCGTCCGTTTGAGGTGTGCTATACATTTTCGGAAAGCCCTTTCCGAGAGCAATACAATGACATGGGACTTAACCTTTTTCAAATCCATGAAGATGGGTTTATAACCAGATCTTTGTTTTTTTGCAGTTTGTCCGTTGAGTTGTATTGTGCTGTTTTCACTCAGGATTGATGTTATGGCTCTTTCTGACCTTCATTGCATCCATTTGGCTTGCTTTTGACCGAATTTGACTTCAGGTTGGTAAAATGACCATTTTGTCCCTCCAGGGGTTATCTCCCGTATTGGCACAGTTTTCGACTGTTTCTCGGGGTTATCTCTGAGATTTGATCCCAGCCGACTTTGTTCTTCCTCAAGGTTATCTCCAATATTGATTTGGTCTTCCAGGGTTGTCTCTGGATATGATTTGATGCTTTAAAGCTATCTCCGAAGTTGATTTGGGCTTCCCAAGGTTGTCTCTGGGGTGATTGCAACTCCTGGGGTTGTCGCCGAGCTTGACTTGACATCCCGGTGTTGTCGCCGGGGCTGAGTTGACATCCCGGTATTGTGACCGGGGTTGACTTGACATCTCGGTGTTGTTGTCGGGACTGAGTTGACATCCCGATATTGTGACCGGGGTTGACTTGACATCCCGGTGTTGTCGTCGGGGCTGAGTTGACATCCCGGTATTGTGATCGGGGTTGACTGACATCCCGGTGTTGTCGCCGAGGCTGAGTTTGATCTTTCGGTGTTGTCGCCGGGGTTGCTGTCTTTGGTTTGAACTTCCATGGTTGTCTTTAGAAGGTAAAAGACGGTTTTGCCCTTCTGCAGGGTTAGTAACAGGAATACAAAATTTCGAGTGTCTACAGATGCCCCTCTTTATCATGTTTATGCAATGCAATGTAATGAACAATATAAAGACTGCTAGACACTAGAAATATGACATATGCAAATGTAATGCATGATATGACATGAATGTTAGATGCTTTGTGGCGTTAGGCTATCACTGGCTGTTTACACCATTTTCTGCGGGGGATGACGTTATCTGTGATAGCCCTTAGTGAACTCTCTTGACGCCTACTCGAACGGTAGTTTGCAACCTCTAGACCATCATCGAATCTTTCTCGATGCTACACTAGGTTGAAACCAATGGTTTACCATGTTCGTTGATAATCTCTATGGGGAAGATTTTCTCTTGGCTGATTCTATTGGACAATTTTTGAACTAGACGTTGGGGTTGTCATCAACATCCTCTGTCTTCATATAAGCTCTCTAACTTTTTCTCTGCTAGGGATCCTCTTTTTATGACGAGTGACCTCATTGGGGATTTCTGATGCCTATCATGAGGATAACTTACACCAACTTACATCATCGGATCTTCCCCGACGCTACGTTGGAGTTGTCGCCAACGGTTTGGATTACTTTTCGGTTGACGTCGACGTTTTTGTCGGAGGTAGAAGTCTCATGATCTACTCGAATAATAGTTGACAATGATTTGACCATCATCGAACCTACTCGATGCCTACCCGAACGGTAGTTTTCAACAGTCGATTGGACTTAATTTGATTCCTACTCGAACGGTAGTTTGCAAAGTTTGACATCACCGAATCTTCTCGGTGCCTACTCAAACTGTAGTTTGCAATGGTCGATTGAATCATCGATCCTTCTCGGTGCTCCCGCTGGGGATTTGTATAATAGATTCCATCATCTGTCATCTGTGGGGATAAATTTCTACACAGTTTTCACCACCTGCTCATTCCCGCTGCTTCGCTGGAGTTGTCGCCAACGGTTGGAATGTCAGACCATCTTACCCTCGCCGAAGTAGTTTTCAATGTCTTTCATCATCGACTCGTTCCTGATGCTTCGCTGGAGTTGTCGCCAACGGCTTGCCATGTCAGACCCTCTGACCTTTGCTGAAGTAGTTTTCAACGATTTTCTTCACTGAATCGTTCTCGATGCTTCGCTGGAGTTGTCGCCAATGACTTGCCATGTCAGACCCTCTGACCTTCACTAAAGTAGTTTTCAACAATTTTCTTCACCGGATCATTCCCGATGCTTCGCTGGAGTTGTCGCCAACGGCTTGCCATGTCAGACCCTCTGACCTTCGCTGAAGTAGTTTTCAACGGTTTTCTTCACCGGATCGTTCCCGATGCTTCGCTGGAGTTGTCGCCAATGGCTTGCCATGTCAGACCCTCTGACCTTCGCTGAAGTAGTTTTCAACGGTTTTCTTCATTGAATCGTTCCCGATGCTTCGCTAGAGTTGTCGCCAACGGCTTGCACTGTCAGACCCTCTGACCTTCGCCAAAGTAGTTTCCAACGGTTTTCTTCACCGGATCGTTCCCGATGCTTCGCTGGAGTTGTTGCCAACGGCTTGCCATGTCAGACCCTCTGACCTTCACTGAAGTAGTTTTCAATGGTTTTCTTCACCGGATCGTTCCCGATGCTTCGTTGGAGTTGTCGCCAACGGCTTGTAATGTCAGACCTTTGACCTTCGCTGATGTAGTTTTCAATGGTTTTCTTCACCGGATCATTCCCGATGCTTCGTTGGAGTTGTCACCAACGGTTTGCCATGTCAGACCCTCTGACCTTCGCTGAAGTAGTTTTCAATGATTTTCTTCACCGAATCGTTCTGATGCTTCGCTGGAGTTGTCGCCAATGGCTTGCAATGTCAAACCTGATCGATCTCGACGTGGGGCTAATACTTTTAGTAAGTCATACCCTCGGACAAATCTGGACACTTTGATGCATTCAAAACCCGATGTTCGCCATGACGGACTTTCCCGATGCTTTGACAGAGGCAGTTTTCAGCAGTTTCATCATTGGCTTCCGAATATCACTTCAGGGTCTCGACCAATGGCTTACATGAAGTTCCTTCCTTCGTCAAGAACTTGCCGCTTATACGTAGGATTTCAGGCCAATTCGCTCAATCTCGTAGCAATTTTTTCCCAGATTTAACTTTTTAGCTTATGTAAACTCCGTTTCAACTCGAACTGGACCGAATCGGAGGGGGTGGGCCCCACCCTAGGGAGCCACAAGTAGAGGTGCGGTAGTCGTAGGTGGGGCTGCTACTCCTTGCGATTATAACTTTGGCTTCCGTGGCTTTCAAAGTTTCTTTTCAAATTTGAAATCTAAAGAAAATCCGACATTTCTTCTTTAGATCTATGGAGTTCAGGCTACTTTTTTCAAATTCCGTCACCGTATAAACGTTCTGCACATCTCTGGTAATGTTTACATCCTTTCTTTTTCAGTTTTGACCGTTAGAATGTTAGATATCACATAGTATGCTTCTAAACACAATATAGTGCATAGGTGTGCCTATATGACTTGATAAAATTTTTTAGACTTAGTAAATATGCATATTTTACTGTGCTGAACGTTCTGATGTAAAAAAATTAATTTCTAAGACAATCAGTTGACGGCCTTTTTGATCATTTTACTCATCCTGTTTGAGGCCAAATGAACCTGGATTTTCAACTTAAAATACTCAAGGTAATTTAGCTGCCATGGAGAGTTTAATTTTGATTTTTTTTGCATAAATATGAACTTTTTCTATTTTTGGGTAGGTGTGCTACTGAATGGCCACCTAGTCATGCCTATGTGCATGCGAACAATCCATTTTACAAAGGAGATTCTGGCGAATTTTTTTTCAAAAACCTGAGTATTTAAAGAACATGCAATTTTGACTCTACTGGGGATTTTTGTTAACTAATTCATGCTTTAGAACTTAAAAATGCATAAAGTAATGATTTAATTTAATAAGCCACAAGTTTAAGGCTTACCTCACTTTCTGAGGTGATTTGGAGATTTTGTCCAGGTTATGGAGCCAGATATACCGGTAGTGCTAGCAGGGTCACTTTAGGCGTGAAACAAAGGAGAGCTTTTGACGTTCCTTAGCCACGTCCAGCCCGACCGCCTCGTCGTTTGGCTGATTCTGTGATTCGTCCGATCCGAGCAGAGATGCCGAATGATGTAGACGACGAGGATGTCCCGTTTGTTGATCCTCCCCCAGCTCATGCTCCACGTAGGGAGCTTCCATCAATTGTTGTGCCGATTCAGGAGTTTCTGGGCAATTTGAGACGCCATCCATCGATATACCTTCATGCCAACGAGGTGACTGAAGTTTTCATTCTGGTTTTTCTTTCTTTCTTTCTTTTTCCATTTCAGGGCACAGGTTTAATCTGGACTGGCTATTTAATGCAGGTTCTCGGCTTTACACAGCCCAGGGGGAACTAGTTCAGCGTCCACTCCTTATATCATACTCTGCATCCGGAGTATCGGGCCATATTCAACACTTGGGGGCTCGAGGCCTTCTTTTCTATCCCACCCGGTCGTTGCCCCTGGGGTTATCTAAGGGCTTTGTCTGAGCGCTGGTTCCACCAGACCCAGTCTCTTTATCTGTTGGATTGTGAGGTGATGATGACACCTATGGACTAGAGGTTCATCACTAGGATAGAGTTTACAGGCAAGCCAGTGCCATTGGTGGCTGATATTTCACCTGCTGCTGTTCGCTCCCTTTTGGGAGTTCCTGCGATAGCCATCAAGGGTCGGACTGTCTGTTCTGGTCCCTTGAGTGTAGATGCCCAGAGCGGAGCTTTGACTGAGCCTCTGCCTGATGATCAGAGGGTTAGAGATTGAATCTTTCGGCGACTATTTTTGGTGATCATCAGGGGTTATTTCATTGCAGACAACTCCTCGATGGTCTCTTTCACCCTGGTTAGCGCTACTCGATACGTGGAGCGCCTCAGTGATTTTGATTAGGGTACCTACACCTTTGCCTATTTTCTCCGCGGGATGCCTTTACACTCGGAGGGTGTGACAGAGGTTTGGCTAGGTTTTTACCTATTTGTGCTGGTGAGTCATTTCTCTTTTACCTTTCAATTTCCTCATTTATGTTTGTCAGTCTTTACCACTGAGGCCTTTTAATCTTTCCATTGCCAGTTCTGGGCATATGAGAGGCTTCCTCGCCTACGTCCTGCCACTACATTGGGCCTGGAGACCTATCCGAGGGTATGGTACTGGCATCACTCCACGTTAATGGAGGTCCCTGTAGCCAAAGGATTTACCCACTCTCGCTTGCAGCTAGAGCTGTTGACGACCGATTCCATCTCGTGGGTCCCTTACACCCCAAACTTTCTGACAGTCGGGTTTAAGGATGGCTTTCTGACTGGTCGGGAGTTTGCATTGTCCACACTTCGGGTCCCCTTATTGACCGAGGGAGGTTAGGCGCTCTATTTAGGAGAGTGTGCTATTCGGAGCATCATGGGAGATATCCGCATTCCCTTTATTCCTCTTTCTTGGCATCATTGGCCACTAGCTCAGCCACTCACAGACATTCCACTGGTGGGCATAGATAGCTTCACCCTATTAGAGGGTCCTTACAGCCAGGAGGCATTTCACAGCTGGTGGAGTCCTCGCACTATTGGGGCTCAGACTCGTGCTACCCAGTTTATGGCAGACATGGTGCTAGGGTCTGTGATGATGACAGACTGGATAGCTTTCCCCCGAGAGCTGACTCACTGGAGTAGATTTCAGGATTGACCCAGCGGTTGAAGAGGGCTCACTTCTTCATCAGGCACCTTGTCGGGATCCATTCGAGGCAGATTCGTTTGATCCTTCTAGCTCTAGAGCTGGTCCCTCAGCAGGTCCATTTTCTAGCAGCTATGTAGGGTCTGATCCTCCTTTGTATCGACCAGACATTCCCCACTGACCAAGATTCTGTTACTCAGGAGGAGCTGGAGCAGGTCGATCGCCTGGATGTAGATGTTATAAATTTCTTCTGATAGCTTTTCTCGCTATATCTTTTGATAGGCCTCTATTAGTTGTTGGGCGACTGTGCCCCATTTCTCGCTATATCTTTTGATAGACCTCTGTTAGTTATTGGGCTGTTGTGCCCTATTTCCCTGTACTTTTTACTTTGTGTTTTATGAGCAGATAGAGATGATGCTTTCAATAGATAGTGTATTTTAGATATGCATGATATTTCCTATCTATTGCATCCTATTGTCATTTTATCATTGTTATTATGTATGTATTATGTCATGAATATGCATTTAGACAGGTGATTTTAGATTTGACCCCTGGATGGTTTCGTGATACGGTTATAGAGATGTCTTCATCCACAGTCAGCTGTATCGAGCACTTGGCACATTTTTTGATAGCATCTTCGCTGAGATCGTGGTATGATAGTCTGCCTCCCACAGCCAGAGGGACAGTTGACCAGATGCTGGGGAATTCTCTGGCCCTTTTAGCTTTCCAGGTTCCATAGGGGTTTGTGGACGACATGTTATCCTGTTGGATACCCGAGCGCCAGGTTTTTCGGTTCGGCCTTCACGAGTTGACTCCTACACTGGAGGAGTATGAGCGCCTCATAGGTTTGGCATTAGATCTGCCTTGTGCCAGGACAGCCATCAGTGATATAAGGTGACCATTTATGACCATGACTGGTCTGAGACGCAGAGTCGTCACTGAGGAGGTTACCACAAAACATGTGGTATCCATAGACTTTTTGATTAATCGCTTTGGCCGGCCAGACAGATATGAGCGATATTCTGGAGATTTCATCATTCTTGCAGATGAGTGGCAGTTTGCACGTGTGGGCATTCTTCTGATGTGCGTCACGACTTATTTATACATGCCACTATATATGGATCACTTGGACACTGACTTGATGGTAGTGGTTCGTGCCCTCAGACATAGTTGTACCATTTTACTGATGGTATTAGCTGAGACTTTGAGGTTGGCTACTTTCTGCAGTACCCATCCAGGGGGATTTTTTAGAGGCAGTTCCGTTCTGTTGTATGTGTGGTTCATGACACATTTGAGTCCTATCAGCACCTTCATACATCATGGGTATTGCTTTACCCATGAAATAGCCATGTCCTACTCCTTCCAGCCAGCGGAGTGTTCAGATGCGGCATCGTGGTCGGCCTTTTTATCAGAGATCGAGCATCCCTTTTCGATCTTGCCATGCTAAAGACTTAGCTCCCCCTGCAGCTTTATCACTCATGCAGTTGGCATGGATTATCTGCCCCTAGCGAGTTTGAGAAGGGTGACCACATATCATCCGTTGACAGTCATAGGCCAGTTTGATCAGTTTCAAAGCCTCCACCATTTTTAGGGGGCTATGGATTAGCGGATATCAGCTTCATCTTTGTCGTCAGCTAACCTTATCAGGATTTATGAGTGTTGGACTCATAGGGAGAGGGCTGATTTCTCTACTAGCCATCCAGATCGTTCTCCAGAGTATTCAGCATGATTGGAGGCCGACATTGCATTGGTTGCGGTTATCTAGTCAGCTCTGAGCATTAATTTAGATGAGGAGGAACCTATGGAGGATCCTGATTCTCCCACGGAGGATGATTTGTTTACTGGTTTGACAACAGCTTTAGTTAGTGACCCTCCGAGCATTCCGACTGGGACAAATCTAGCTCTTGTTGATTCACTAGCTCGGATGACTTTTGAGAGGGATTAGGCTAGGGCGCTGATGTTGACAGCCTTTTCTAGCAGGGATACATCTTTTGCTGATAGAAACGAGGCTCGAGCTACTTGAGATGTAGCATTTGTTGAGAGATACGAGGCTTGATCTACCCGAGATGCAGCTTTTGAGGAGATTGAGGAGGCCCTAGTCGCCCGGGATGTCGCTTTCATTGAGAGGGATGAGGCCATAGCTACCCGGGATGTTTATATTGCTGACAGCACTACACTCAGATCATATACACACAGCTTGGTTGAAGATATGAGTGCTTTCATAGATGGCCATAGCAGCACTATGCAGATGGCTGTGTACTTGCTTGTATGGAGACCGAGGGTTATGAGCTTACAGCTGCTTCTCCCTCTTCAGAGATGGATGCCATGTTGGCACTGCTATCCCGTTTGTCCACGGGTTCATAGACTAGCTTTATTTTTCCTGCACATACTAGATCAGCCATTTTTGTCATGTACAGGACACAGTGTATATATTAAACAATATTATATAGAAGAGAAATATATTTTGATTCACTTCCCTGTTAGATATGTATTGTCATTGCTGAGTGATTACCACTTCTTTCATGACTTACTGTTGTTGATATATCATGAGCTTTTTCTTGATGGATGGACAGTGAGATGTCGGAGAATACCTAAGCAGGGCCTGTTGACCAGGGAGGATTGATAATATTTGGGTTTTATATGGTTTCGGCGTCTTGGGACTGGTTTTTATTATTTATTTTTCTTTGAAGGTTAGACCGCACTAGGAATGGCTGCCTACGTACTCCCAAGTTGAAGGAGATCAGGTCATTTGTAGTTCAGGATTTGCCTGAAAGGTTTGAAAAGTGTTTCTTTTGGGTTTGAGTTTGGTTTGATGGGTTTTTGAAATTTTTGTTTGGTTTGGAGGGTTTTTGAATTTTTTGTTTGGTTTGACCGCACCAAAAATGACTGCCTACATACTCCCGGGTTGAGGGAGATCAGGTCATTCGTAGTTTAAGTTTCTAGTGATAACCCGAACTGAATTGATTTGATTCGCAGTACCAGGATGATGGCAGGCAGATGTTTCAAGCATAGTACCTTTTCATGGTGTCTGAATTGATAAGCTGGGAAAATTCGTTCCCATCCATTTCTTGTAATCTGATAGCTCCTCTTGTCACCACTTCTTTAACAATGAAAGGGCCTTCCCAACTTAGGGCGAACTTTCCTTTGGTTTCATCTTGATTGGCCAGAACTTTCTTTAGCACCAAGTCGTTTTCTTTGAATTGCCTGAGTCAAACTTTCTTGTTGTATGATCGAGCAATCCTTTGCTGATACAACTGCAAGTGGAAAATGGCTGTAGCCCTCTTTTCATCTATTAGGGACAACTGGTGGTACCGCTTTTGGAACCACTGATCTTCGTCCACCTGAGCGTCTATTAACACTCTCAGGGACTCCATTTCTACTTTTATGGGAAGTACTGCTTCCAAGCCATAGACCAAGGAATAGGGGTAGCTCCAGTAGAAGTACGCATTGACGTCCTGTATGCTAATAGAGTCAGAGGTAACAAATCAGGACATCCTTTATGATTGGCGGACATTTTCTGCATGATCTTCTTGATATTCTTATTGGCCGCTTCGACAACACCATTCATCTTGGGCCAATAGATGACAGAATTGAGATGCTTGATATGGAACTTGCTGCATAACTCCATCATCAACTAGTTGTTTAAATTTTTGGTGTTGTCTGATACGATTACCTCCGGTTGTCCATATCGACAGACGACATTGTTTTTGATGAAACCAATGATTACCTCTTTGGTGACTTTGGAAAAAAAAGGCAACTTCAACCCACTTAGTGAAGTAATCGATCATGGTGAAGATGAATCGATGACATTGCTGGCTTTGGACTCAATTGGCCCAATCACATCCATTCCCCACATGGAAAAAGGCCATGGCGAACTCATACTGTGCAACTCGTTTGGAGGAGCGTGTATGGCATTTCCATGGACTTGGCATTGGTAGCATCTCCTTACGTGATCATCACAGTCAACTTTGAGAGAGATCCAGTAATGCCCTGTTCTTAATATCTTCTTGGCAAGCAAATGACCGCTCATGTGTGGACCGCAGATTCCACCGTGGACTTTATCCATCAGTCTCTGGGCTTGATCTTTATCGAGGCATCTTAAAAGGCTTATTCCAGCATCCCTTTTATAAAGTGCATCTCCGCTCAGATAGAACTTCATAGCCATCTTGTGAATCCGCTTTCCTCCGGCTTGGCTTGCTCCAGCGGGTGTACATCTATCTCGGAGATATTCTTTTATATCTTGATACTAAGGCTGTTTGATAGGAGGTATTTCATCTGATACTTCTCTAATGTAATTCCCATATGACGGGGCATTTTAGCTTGTGAATTTGATGTCTGGAATTCCCCTTCTATCAGATATGTGGATCAAGGAAGCTAAAGTTGCCAATGCATCAACAAAGTCATTCATACCTCGAGGGATGTGGAGGAAGGTTATCTCTTCAAACTCCATGGATATCTTGATAACCTGCCGATGATATGGCAGCAAATGCAATTCTTTGGTGTGATACGCCCCGGTGGTTTGTCTAATGACCAACTCAGAATCCCTAAAGACTAGTAACCGTCTGATACCCATGGACTGGGCTAGTTTCAACCCCATTATGCAGCCTTTATACTCAGACGTGTTGTTGCTATTATCAAATTACAGCTTGGTAGCCACAGGATACTGTTCTCATGTGCAAGAGACAAGGACTGCCCCAGCTCCGGCACCTTCTATGTTCACTGCTCAATCAAAGTACATTTTCCAGGGTTGGACTGTATTCTCTTGATGGATTTGTTGAATTATCATGATCTCATTATCCGGGAAAATAAGTTTCCAAGGGTTCAAAATTCTCTGACGGTGCTTCGGCCAATTGATCTGGAATGCCTTGACCTTTGATGGACTTTTGAGTCACGTAGACAAGGTCGAACTGTTGGAGGATCAACTGCCATTTGGATAATCGACAATTCAATATTGGTTTATTGAATACGTACTTCAGTGGATCCATGCGGGATATAAGGTAGGTTGTGTGCCCATGCAGATAATGTTGTAATCTCATGGCGGCCCATGCTAATGCACAATATATATTTTCAATCTCGGTGTACTTTTGCTCGCCGCTGCTGAATCTTTTGTTGATGTAATAGATAACTCTCTCCCTGCTACTATCATCTTTCTGTCCCAGCATACAGCCCATTGCGTTGGCATTGACTGACAGGTACATCAACAGGGGAACTTTATCCCTCGGGGGTACCAAAACATGTGCTTCGATCAACTGCTTCTTGATGGCAAGGAATGCTTTTTGACAATCTTCATTCCATTTCGTGGCAGAATTCTTCCTTAGCAATTTGAAGATGGGTTCACATGTTGCTATGAGTTGGGAGATGAACCTACTTATGAAATTGATTCTCCTCAGGAACCTGCGTATTTCCTTCTTTGTTTGGGGCACGGGCATCTTAGTAATGGCTTTAATCTTGGCGGGATCCAGCTCAATGCCCCTATTGCTCACTAGAAATCCCAATAACTTGCCTGACTTAACACCAAAAGTGCATTTGGCTGGATTCAGCTTGAGGTTGTACTTTCGCAACCTGTTGAAAAGCTTTTTTAGATGGCTGATGTGATCATCCTCCTTCTGGGATTTGACGATGATGTCATCCACATAAACCTCTATCTCCCTGTGCATCATGTCGTGAAACAGGGCCATCATTGCTTGCTGATATGTGGCACCGACATTGATAAGGCCGAAGGATAAACGTCTATAACAGAAGGTTCCCCAAGGAGTGATGAAGGTTGTCTTCTCCCTGTCCTCTTCAGCGACCATGATTTGATGGTATCCAACAAAGCAATCCACAAAAGAATACATGCCATATTGTGCTATATTTTCTATCAGGATGTGGATGAAAGGTACTGGGAAGTTGTCTTTGAGATAAGCTTTGTTCAAATTCTAGTAATCCACGCATACTCATACCTTCCCTCCGAGCTTAGGCACGGGAACTATATTTGACAGCCACTCTGGGTATGTTGATACCATGATGATGCCGGCTTTGAATTGCTTTACAACTTCTTCTTTGACTTTCAGACTCCATTCAGGTTTCAATCGCCTGAGCTTCTGCTTGACTGGCTTGAATCTATCTTTGATGGGGAGTCAATGGATGACAATGTCAGTAGACAAGCCAATTATATCTTCATGTGACCATGCAAATACATCCTAGAACTGTGTTAAGAGTTCAATCAGGTTATTTTTTTGGTCTTGGGTGAGGTCCAAGCCTATTTGGATTTCTTTGAGGTTTCTGAGGTTCCGATATTGACAGTGGTGGTTTTGTTGAGGTTTGGTTTGGGTTTGTCTTCGACCCATTCTTTGATCTCCTTGGGCACCTCATATTCATCTATCTCCTCTTGATCAATTTCCATCAAGTCGAAGTTCAATTATACATCAAAGTTGTAGTCACTGTGAAAATTTGGCATCTCATCAGCAGGGACAAACATATCCAATTCTGGAGTTCTGAAAACAAAATGCTTTCACTTTAATATATAAAACTTTTTAAACATATAAAGCATTTAGCAAAAGCATGAACTACTATAGATGTGCAACAAAATAAGCAGTAAATGAAACCATGTTTCAGGGCAGATAGACTTTTTGCGCTTTTACCCTTTTTGAATGAGGCAGAGAGTGCTGCTCCAATTGTCCAATGTCAGGCCCTCCTACACAAGGATGATATAGGATTTGTGGTCGTTTGCCTTATCTCTGATGATGACTGAGACATCCTTTAGATCAGAGCCGGGGTTCTTCTTTGAACTGTCACCCTTCCCTTTCTTGATGCGAGGAGTTCGGATCTGATCCTCTTCATCACTGCCTGGGATATCATCGTTCATACCCTCGTAGTGCATCAGACAATACATGTTAGCAAATGGGTCTCGTCCTTCATGCAGGATTTTTTTTTCTCTTTTTGCTTTCCCCATCAATCTCCGGGGCTCTTTTCTCACTCATTGGTTTTACTGGAGGAAACAGCATACCTGCCACAATAGCAGGAATCTTCCTCATTGGTCTCACAAACCCGGCATCAGTGAGGTTTGGCAGCAGAATCGTGGAGGAAAGAACTTTTGGATGCTTGTGTGGGTTCCGGCGGTTTAACCCGGTTGAATAGCCCAATTCGATTTTCCCTGACTGTCTCGGGATTTGTACTGGACTTTAGATTCCTTGTTGATTTTTCCCTAACCCTTTTCCAGGGCGGAAACCCAAGGATACCATTTCCTGACCGACTGTTATTACTTTGGGGGAAACTTTTGGTTTCAAAGCTGGTGCCCCAACAGGTAGGTACTGAGTATTGCTCACCTCAAAAGCTTGAAAACTAGCAGGTTCAACCCCCTCATCTAGACTGATCACCGACATGTCTCCCTATATACAGACAGGGTATTCTGGCTTGGCATTTACAGTAATTAGGTTGCCATTAATAATGTACTTGAGTTGCTGATGGAGGGTGGATGGAACTGCTCCTGCCATGTGGATCCAAGGTCTTCTCAACAACAGATTGTATCCAGTGGTAATTTTGAGTACCTAGAAGGATACATAGAACGTATGAGGAGAAATCTCCAATGGAAGCTTAATCTCTCCCACAGCCTCTCGACGAGACCCGTCGAAAGCCCGGATAACTACATGACTGGTCTGGATCCGATTTGGGTTGATCTTCATTCTCTCCAAGGTGTCGTAGGGACAGATATTCAAGGACGATCCTCCATCTATCAGCACTCGTCCGATCACATACCCTAATGACATCACTGTGATGTGTAGCGACTTGCAATGACCCGTCCCCTCTGTGGGTATATCATCGTTAGTGAAGTATATCACATTGCTGTTGAAAATGTGCTCTATCACGTGACGGAACTTCTCAGTATCCACCGTCTTTGGCGGATGAGCTTCCTCCAGTACTTACACCAGAATATTGCGATGATCCACTGAGGATATGACCAGGTCCAGGATGGATATCTATTTGGGTGCCTCTTTCAAGCTTTACACCACCTTGATCTCATTATGACCCATTTTGTTGAGGAATTCTTTAATTTTCTCTTCAGCAACTTTCTCTTTAGTATTAATGATTGACTTGATCACCCGCTGAGGTAGGTACAGTGGGTTTTCCTTCGATACACTGGCAATGTTGTTTGATGTTGAACCTTCATCCTTCCCATAGTTCCATGGGACTCTCTTCAGGCTGATAACATGATATTACCGTCTGAATGGCAATATCAGAGGTTCGGGCGTAGCCACTTTTACGGGATTTTTCCCTTCTTGGACCCCTTTTCCTTGCAGTATTAGGGGTGTTACGGCTGAATCCTTTTCACATGAAATAACAGTCACTATTCCTTGATTCCACACCGTGGGAATAAAGAGTGCTTCCTCATCGGGATAACCACAATCTTGATTTCCTTTTATCAGTTCACCACTTTCAATCAGATTCTGAATCAGGTGACGAAGTCCCCAGCAATCCTCTATATTATGACCGGGCGCATTGGAATGATACTGACAGATCCGGTTAGGCTTGAACTTTCTGGATCGAGGGTTCATCGGGGGTAACAAATCTGTGACCATCCCCTCATTGATCAGCATTTGGAGGATTTCTTTCATGGGCTAATTTAAATTAGTGAAATTCCTTTGGAAGGCAAATTCCATATTAGCTTGAAACTTCTCTTCCTTGGCCACCTTGTCGGCTCAGGGTTCATGCTCATGAAACCAATAATGATCCTTCATAGCAATGGGACTAATTTTCGGTGTAGGAGGATTTGTTTCATGTTGGTTGGTCTGATTTATCAGCTGCCTGGTTATCTAATGTTGATACACGACCAGCTCTGCCAACTGTCCAATCTGTTCCTTAATAAACTTGATTTCCTATTCCATTAGGAATTGCCTTTCTAAGAACTCCTAACTATTTGGGCTATTGGTACTTAATTGAGTTGACTCTGTAACATACCGGAGGTATTTGGATCCTTCTCCATTCTATGTGCTAATCATATTGACGTGCTACTCTTTGTGTTTAGGGAGGGGATTATCTTGCACATGCGGTTGCTCTAGTTTGGTCACCACAATCTCTCCGTTATCTATCAAGTCTTGGATTTTGTGCTTGAGAGACCAACAGTCTTGTGTGTCGTGGCCCGGGGATCCGGAATGGTATGCACATTTCTTACTTGGGTCGAAATTTCGTCCGTTGGAACTGGTGGGCGGAAGGATTTGAATAATCTTCTTTTATGCTGTTAGCAATTTTAGCACATTCTCTAATTAATCCCCTATGGGGGTGAACATTCTTCGACGTCTGGCCTCCATAGTTTTCTGAAATGGAGGAGTAGAAGGTTGTGATGGAGCTTGAAAAGGGGGATAGTTTGTCCTTTGAATGGGCATGCTGCTCAAATTGCCTCTTTGATCCTGTCCTTGCAGTATTAAGGACACTTTTTCTTCTTTCTTCTTGTATACTCTCCGAGGATTACTCCCATAGCTTCCAGATTGGATATGTTTGGCCACGGCTTCTAAGGCTGTAAGATCTTTTATCTTCCCCGATTTTAGCCCTATTTCGGTCATTTCTCCATGTTTGATCATCTCCGAGAATGGTTTTCCTATGCCTGCTAGGACCCTCTCGTAATATGGAGCTTCTTGAATGTTGATGAAGGTCATGACTATCTCATACTCAATCATAGGCGGGGTGACTTGTGCCACCATCCGTCTCCATCGTTGGGCATTTTCTCTGAATGACTCAGTGTTTTGCTTCTTGACTTTGGTGATTTGATATCTATCTAGAGCTATCTGAGACTGGAAGCTATATTGATTGAGGAAGGCGTGTGCCAACTCTTCCCAACTGTGAATTTTTGAATTGTCCAGTCGGGCATACCAGGCTCTAACTTCTCCGATCAAACTTTTCTGGAATAAGTGCATTCTGAGCTTCTCATCCTCTGCATAGGATCCGAGTTCTCCAATGAATACCTTCAAATGGGTGTAGGGATCTCCTAATCCATCATATTTCTTAAAATCAGTGACTTGAAACTTGTCTGGATAATGAGCCCTGGGGAATATACATAAATCTGAGTAATTTACGCTTCCAAATGCCCCAGTCCCTTTAATGGACCGGATTGTTTCTTCCATTTGTTGAACCTTCTTCAGAATATCACCAGCTTCCTACTCTTTGTTGAGGCTGATGATTTCAGGGGTTTTGTTGGTCATATCCTGGTTCTGAGGCTCAGGAATCTGAGTGTCTTTCTTTTTGGTGTCCTGACTGCTACCAGGTGCAGATGATTCTGTATGACCGGGCATTTGTTTCCCTCGAAGGCCTTTGCTTTACTCTTTGAGAAAAATAGCTAGTTCCGCTATCTGGTTCTTTAATCCTTCAAATTCCTCCCTAGAGACAGGGGTGGATTCAGGTTGAGCACTTGAAGCCATGTTTGGATATGGGCTTAGTGCTTTCTTAGATTTTGATCTGGTAATGGGACTAATTTTTACCTACAACAAACGTAGGGGTGTTAATTTTGATGTATAGATATCAACAAGATGCATGCTATGCAATGTTTATTTTTTGAGGTTTTTTAATCTTATCCTGTAAAACAAAGGTCAGTTGTTTTGATGGCAGGATTCACAATGAAATGTATATTTTACATTATAAAATTTACATTTGGAAATGGAAAATTTACATTAAATTGAAAGAGGAAGGCATGAAGAAGCTTCCCTTCGAATTTGGTTAATCAGAGGCTGACCTATCTTAGGCTACTCTTGCGGCTTTTTGGCATGAAGGTCCTCAGATCATCGCAATCTACTAGAGGGGAAATTAATCCGGTCTTTCAATTGGAGCAGATCTGAGTGGTGCCTTTCCTGAGCCTCGCAGGATTAGTCTCCTTTGAGTCCAGTAATCAAACACCAACGGGTTCGCCTCCTGGTGGAGGAATCACACAGCATACATTCACATACATTGTGTCTCACCGTATGAAATGATGACATTTGTGTGAAGCACTAACATAAAGCAGTAAAGCATTCATTTACATTCATTCAATGTAAAACGCAGCACTCACACACACACAGATAGAAAAGGGAAATTTTGAAAAGATTTGAACGCGGCTTAAGCCCTCTACAATCCCCAGCAGAGTCGCCACCTGTCGACGTCGGGAAAAAATCTTGTCTCCTTGGACAGATCTTTCTTTGTTCCTAAATTTTGTTGTTTTCTACCCTTGTTTGTCTTATCTGTTTTATAAAGGGTGAAATTTTTAGGAAAAGGCCAACATGTATCTTGTCACCGATTTTGAAAGGTTTACAGAGTCGCCGGTTGGTATATTTGAAATGGTTAAACCAACTCAACCGAGTTTTGTTTGATTTTGCAAGTAGGCCCAATTACTGAACACTGTCAAAACTTGGTCTTGAAACCGAGATTCTTAAAGTTCGGGGGCTTGGTTAAGCGGGGGAAGGTGTTAGGCACCCCCCGACTCCCGTGAAACACGGTACCATATCTTTTCAATATTTTCTTTTTAAATTTGCAATGTGTGTGTGTATGCTGGAAGTAATTGAGCCTACATTTGATTTAAAAGTAGTGCCGTGATTCGTTGAACCCATATACGAAGGGTTTGATTTGATTTGAAAAGTCTATTTTTAGACAAGATATGAAAATGACGTTTTGAAAGGTGGTTTTCAAACCCTTACGCTCGCATAGGAATTGAAGCATGTTGATACTTCCATTTTATTCTATTCAGCCTTTGGCTCGATTTGAATGTTTATTGTCGGGATGCGAAGCATCCTCGACCACAAAATGTATATACAAGTGACGGTCTTCTTATGGGCATGACAACCATCAAAAGGACTCTGGCACGACAAACAATATTTCACTATGTTTGAGACCTTAAACCCGGATAACCGTTTTAAGGTCCCTCGGATGTACATTTTATAGAAAAACTGGCAGGGTATATTTGTAAATTGGAGTTTGTCCATCGGGAGAATCAGATTTAGATCAATTTGATCATCAATCCCACGATTCCTAGGCTCCTTGAATAGGGCCAAGAAAACCTGCACAGCATAGATATTCAAATGAGATACAAATTGTACTCTAGACGTCGCAAAACAAAAGATTCATCAGTCAAATCCTTGCATGTGCGTAGCCAAAGCTTCCTATTCCCACTAGATATAGATCTAGGGTCGCAATGTTGCTTTAAATGTTTATAAAACTAGAAAAACTAGATTTAAATAAATCTTAGCCATTCTAGCTTCCCGGTTCCGGTTGGACCTATTTTGAACCGTTTGAAAGGTAGAAAGGGCTAGATTTAGATAAATCTAATTCGCCGAATTTACATTAAAACAAATTCATAGCAAATGAATAATTGACAGATATTTAATCATAATGAATAAAGAAATATATATATATATATATATATATATATATATAACTATATATATATAAAAGCTGTAAAGGGCCACAGATCTCCAATCCAGGCTCGACTGAATGTAAATATATATATTTATAAAAGCGGTAAAAGAGCCACGAATTAATCTAGGTTCGACAGAAAAGTAAATATATATATATATATATATATATATTTATAAAAGCTGTAAAGGGCCACATATTTCCAATCCAGGCCAGACAGAAATGTAAATATATATATATATATATATATATATATATATATATATATATTTAAAAGCATTAAATAGCCACGAATTTGCAATCCAGGCTCGACTGAATATATATATATATATATATTTATAAAAGTTATAAAGAGCCACGAATTGATCCAGGCTCAACTGGAATGTAAATATATATATATATATTTATAAAAGCTATAAAAAGGCCACAGATTTCCAATCCAAGCCAAACTGAAATGTAAATGTTAATATATATAGTTAGTATATATAGCTATATTAAAGCGAAAAAGGCCACGAATTAGTAATCCAGGCCAAACGAAGTCAGAAAAATTATATATATATAAAAGCAGTAAAAGGGTCACGAATTAGCAATCTAGGCCCGACTGAATTGAAAGTTAGTATATATATAATCAATTATATATATAATAAAGCTGAAAAGGCCACGAATCAGTGATCCAGGCCGAACAAGTTCATATATATATATATATATAATAGAGTAAAAGCCACGGATCGACGATCCAGGCTGTGCAAACGAAGAAAAGCATATATATGTATACTAAAACGTAAGCTAAAAAGGCCACAGAACTGAGTTCCGGGAAAAATCAGAAGATGAAACTTTATATGCACGTTCATATATACGTAATGAAGTAAGAAATAACTTCTGATCTTAAAAAAACTTACAATGGACTGCTTCACGTGCTTTTTGCCACTCGGTGGGCTTCAAATGGACGTTTCCACCGGTTAATTTTTGGTATGTTGTAGAATATACGTATGCAAACGTATTGGAAGAATAAAATCTAGGTTTGGAGTACTAGAAGTAGGGCTAAGGGACGAAATGGGAGGAGTTTCAGAGCGTTTTCTATTTTTTTCTTTTTTGCCAAGGGTGGGGGGTCTCATTTATAGACCAAAATGGTAGCGGGTCTACCCGCGGCTACCGCGAGTAGAGCTGCGGCTTCTCGTGGTGGGCCCCACCTGGTGGGTTCTATCGTCTCGAAGTACGGACTAGGTGAAACTTAAACCAATTTATAAACAACTCTAACACTTAAACAAGGGCTTATAAGCACTCTTATAATAACATATATGCAGAACTGAACTAGGTGAAAAATATACCTCGATCTGCTAAATAGATTTTCATCTTCTCATATGCTGGAAATTGGATAGCAACGTTACTAATACCAGCCAATACAGGGATGAGACCACAGTTTAACCCAATAATGAGATATCATTAAAATCATACATACTACTATATAAATGTTGTCATGGTATACATACTTGCATGAATTTTGCTGCGACGATTGCTCTACTAGGAAACAATGAAATTGGAACAAACTGAATAGAGAATAGTACAAAATACATATGGTATCGACATTTAGCCTATAGCGCCCCTAAATCTGGGTCCCTTGAACCTCAGACCTGATGCGTCACGATACATCATCTTCATACATATTCTATAACTATTGCGGAATATATAAACATAAATTGTTTATACAATAAGCTCTTACAACATAACCCAAGGTCTTACAACCTTAACTTACATACGTACCTTTAAAATCTTCAAAAGGTTTACAGTAATTTATATCAGATAACTTAATAGTTAAAGGTGCACAATAATTTATTCTTTTACTTGTCATTGCCTCTGTCTTTCTTCAAACATTCTCGTCTTAACTGAAAATATTATCATGATATAACAAGAGTGAGCAACTACTTTGCTCAACAAGTTTAAATACAAAAAGGATATATCATGATTGAAAAGGAATAAGCTTTCAAGTTTTCAACAATGTATAATAATTGTGAAAGAACATGAATCAAATTTCAATAATTGATTAACTGAATCAATAATGCCAAGTGGTCAACAATGATCATGAACAAATTTAACTAAACCTTATGGTAATCAAGGTGATTAGCCTTTCATACCTGATGAACATATGCAACATGCACTATGTAACGAACGAGATTTTTTATATTTAATTTTAAATATTTATTGAATTAAATAAATATTTTAGTTGATTTATTTATTGAGCTAAATAAATATTTAATGAAATTGTTGTGGATTAATTTAATTAAGTGTGGTATAATAATTAGATTGATGTTTAGTAATTTTATAGCTGAAGTTTTAATTTAATTGGGATAATTAAATTAATTGAGTTGTTAAGTAATTATAATGTTGTCCCAATTTAATTTAATAATTAAATTAGAGATTTAATGATTTGTTAAATAAATTATAATTTATAATGGGAATTATAATTATGTGAGAATTTGATTTAATGAGTATATATTAACTTTAGTTTAATTGAATTTAAATGAAAGGGTTTGATTAACTAAAATGTGACAAATAAACTATATTGTATTAGTAATATAAAAATAAATTAAAAGAGGGCTTAAAAGTGTTTTGCCAAACAAGGCCTTATAACTTTTTGAATTTTTGTAACTGATAAAATATTTACTCTGATAAGTTATTACGTATTATATGTATCAGTTATATGGTTGCATGTTACGTACTTTATTTCTAAGCCTAGAGAGTTAGAGAAAACAGAGAAGGAGAAAAGAGAGAGCTTTGAGAGAAATTGAGAGAAATTAAGAGGTTGTGAGGTTGAAGAAGAGAATTTGGAGAATCAAATAGGAGTTTCTATCATCTGTGCTAACAATCAAAGGTAAAAATTATTAGTTTTAAAGCTTTAGTTTGTGTTCTTCATGGTTTTCATTGAAAATTGATTTTTAGTTCTCTATAATTGAATTTTCACTGTTAATACATGAGGAAATAGTTTATATGTGTTGGGTGGTATGTATAAATCATAATATGTTGATTATAAGTGGTTTTCATGGAATTAATTCGTGAAATTACATTTAAAAAGGAAAAAAATTGGTTCCTCCAAATTACCTTAACAGAAGGTATTACTTTGTTTCTGAGTACTTGCTCTTTCTTGTCAACTATCTGAATAAGAACTTCTTCGTAAGATAATTTTTTTTTCAAATTTTAACGGTTCATACGTTTTGACATGTTTGTAATCAGTTTGTATGGTCGTAACACGGAAACATGAAAAACGTTATGGATGTGGTCTAACTCCGGAGGTAATACAACCTCATAAGCTACCTTACCAACCCTTTGCAGTATCGCAAAGGCTCCAATAAATCTGGGACTCAATTTTCCCTTCTTGCCAAATCGAATTTTCCCCTTCCAGGAAGACATTTTCAGAAAAAAGAAGTTACCCACTTCAAATTCTCGATTCTGACGATGATGATCATCATATTTCTTATGTCTATCCTGAGCAGCTATCAATCTCGCCTTGATCACTTTGTATTGAATCCTTAAATGACTAGTGAAACCTTTTTGATTCAACTGGGAAGCCAGAAGAGGAGAATTGAAGCCTGTGCTACTTGTTGGAAGAATCACACTGGCGTGTGCCTGAGGGGTAAGCGGGTGTGCTTTAAGTGTGGTCAGGAAGGCCACATTGCACCGAATTGTCCCAACCCAAAGAAGGGAGCTTGTTTCACGTGCGGGTCAAAGGACCATATGGCTCATGATTATCCCAGAAAGGCAGCTGGAGGAGCCGGTGGCAGTAAAGGAAACGACAGTGGTGGCACTCTGACTATCACTGGATCAATGCCGTCAAGCTGACCCATTGCCTGAACTTTCAACGTGATCGTGCAAGATGCTGTGCAATCAAAGGATGTGGTGTCAGGTATCATTCCGATCAATAGTATTAATGCTTACGTATTATTTGATTCGGGTTCTACTTGTTCATTTATATCCGATGATTTTGCTAATAGTTTAGATTTGCCTAAAGAGGAGTTAGATTACCCTTTGAACATAGAGATTGCGAATAGGGAGGTAATTCCTGTTTTGGTTTGTACACAAGAACTGTAGGGTGGATTTTAAGGGCCATAAGATAATGGTAGATTTAATCCCGATTAGACTTGGGGAATTTGACGTTATACTGGGTGTAGACACTTAAAATTTTGCATTCCTGTTCCTAACCTTACAGGAGGGCAAAAGTGTCTTTTCACACCCCCGGCGACAGCACGGGGAAATAATCAAACCAGACCCCCGGCGACAGCACCAAGAAATAATCAAACAAGACCCCCGGGGATAGCACCAGGAAATAATCAAACCAGACCCCCAATGACATGTCCGGGAAATCAAATCAACCCTCGGAGATAACCCCGAAGCATCAAATCAACCCTCGGAGACAACCATGAGGAAAAACAGAATCGATTGTGATCAAACCTAGAAAACAGCCCCGAGAGACAGCTGAAAGCCCTGTCAACCCTGGAGACAACCCTCAGAAGGGCAAAATAGTCATTTTGACAAGTCAACTTCAACAACCACAAAACAACTGCAAGAAGTGTTACAATGAGCCATTGCAGCACTTCCGAGCGCAAACTACGCAAAACAGCTCAACGGACTACCTGCGAAGAATTGAAGATGCCATTTTGGTCATGGACCCATCTTCCCGAATTCAGAAAAGGGCAAGCCCTATGTCATTGCGTAGCTCTTAGAGAGAGCTTTTCGGAATGGTATGGAACATCTCCATCGGATTCCCGGATTGCAAGTTACAAGCATTTATGCGGACTGATGTCAATCGAGATTGCACGTATTTCGAGACGGCTAGACCCACTAAGGACTTCCGCAGGTATACCTGCGGAATCTGCAAGTCTACCTGCGAAAGTCCGTGGCTTTATAAACAAGTCTCCACCAGCTTGTGGGAGAAGAAGAAGAAAAAAAAGAAGAAAAAGAAGAAAAAGAAGAAGAAGAAGAAGAAAGAAGAAGAGAGAGAGAAAGAGAGAGATAAGAGAGAAAAGAAAGAGATTTCGTACTAGAAATCCTTCGATTCTTGATCCCAAATTTGTAAACCTTAGTAGTAACCTTTCATATACGCATCTATTGCAACATATCAAGATTTAACCGATGGAAATCGAGCCTAAGGGCGTTTAAAGACGTTTGATAGCCATTCTCGTGCAAGGCCGTAAGGCTTCTTCAAATTTTAATTTTTCTTACTAATATACATGTATATGAGTAATATATATGTATATTAGTTGTAGACACTCAAAATTTTCTTTCCCTATTACTAACACTAGAGGAGGGAAAGGCTGTCAATCAAATTAACCCCAATCTCAATATCGGGCCGTCAAATCATTCCCGATCTAAATATCGGGCCGTCAAATCAACCCCGATCTCAATATTGGGCCATCAAATCAACCCCGATCTCAATATCGGGCCGTCAGATCAACCCTGATCTCAAATCGAGCCATCAAATCAACCCCGATCTCAAATCAGGCCATCAAATCCCGATCTCAAATCAGGCCGTTAAATCAACCCCGATCTCAATATCGGGCCATCAAATCAACCCCGATCTCAATATCAGGCCATCAAATCAACCCCGATCTTAATATCGGGCCGTCAGATCAACCCCGATCATAAATTGGGCCATCAAATCAACCCCAATCTCAATATCGGGCCGTCAGATCAACCCCGATCTCAAATCGGGCCATCAAATCAACCCCGATCTCAATATCGGGCCGTCAGATCAACCCCGATCTCAAATCGGGCCATCAAATCAACCCCGATCTCAATATCGGGTTGTCAAATCAACCTCAATCTCAAATCGGGCCATCAAATCAACCCCGATCTCAATATTGGGTCGTCAGTTCAACTATGATCTCAAATTAGACCATCAAATCAACCCCGATCTCAAAATCAGGCCGTCAAATCAGCCCCTATCTCAAATCGGGAGGTACAGATCAGCCCCGGTCTCAACCCAGGAGGTACAGGTCAGTCACGGTCTCAACTCGGGAGGTACAGGAAAGCCCCGATCTCAACCCGGGAGTTACAGGTCAGCCCCGGTCTCAACCCGAGAGGTACAGGTCAGCCCCGGGAAGTGCAGATCAACCTTGGTCTCAACCCGGGGGGGAGGGGGGTGCAGGTCAGCCCTCGTCTCAACCTGGGAGGTCAGGTTAACTTTGGGAACAAACCTGAAGACTCACAACATCTCCAGATGAAAACTTGGAGCGACCAAGTCAACCTCAGAGACAACACTAAGGACAAACAGGCTCGAATGGGATCCAAGTCTTGGAAACAATCCCAGGAAGTTAACCGAAGGCCGTGTCGACACTAAGGGTAACCCCGGGAGGGGCAAAACAGTCATTTTACCAACTCTAAGTCAATTCAGTAAAATTCAAGCCGAATTAATGCCACCAAGGTCAGAACAAACCATAACGATGATCCCGAGTGCAAACAGCGCAAGACAGCTGAACGAACAAACTGCGGGGAATCGAAGACCTAGTTATGAACCCGTCTTCTTGGACCCGAAAAATGTTTTATCCCATGTCATTGTGACACTCTCAGCGAGGGCTTTCCGAAAAGATACAACACGCCTCAAACGGACGCTCTGATCAAAAGTTAGAAAGTTTCGACTTCGACCTTGCGTTGCTCGGAGTGCATGTACTTCGAGACGACGGAATCGGACACATGGGCCCCACCAGGGGAGCAGCACCTTTACCTGCGGCGACATCGGGTAGGGTGGAGGATCACTGGCCTATATATATGAGGGCACCCCCCTCATTTGAAAAAAAAATGCTTCGAACCTCTACTCGTTTGGTTTTTTATCCTTTTTCTTGTCTTCTAAACCCAAATTTTTTCACTCTAACATGTAGATATACTACCACATATCAAAAAATAACTGGTAGATTATGACGTTTAAAGCCTACGATTCGGGAAAAAGCCCGTGTAGCAGTTCATTGTGAGTATTTTTACGATCAGCAAGTTAATACTACTATTTCGGACTTTTATACACTTGCACGTTAAGTTTTATTTTCTTAATATGCCCGGAACTCAGTTCCGTGGCCGTTTTTGTCAACTTTTGGTACATTTTTGTACATAAAAGCATTTTTTGGCATTTCTACAACTCGAATTAACGATCCATCGCTTCCAGCAGATTTGGTATACTTGCATCTTCATACAGAGCAACTTCGTCGGACTGGGTTATCTTCCCAGTCCGGGTTTGGCTTTTTTCTGTATATATTTAACTATATATATACTAACTTTTCAATTCTGTCAAGCCTGGATGTCAAATCCGAGGTAGTTTACTGCTTTTATATATAAATATGCATATATAAGCAGCCTTCACCACCACTGGGTTATCTTTCCAGTTTTGGTTGACTACTTTTTTATACATTTACATTCTAGTTCGGCCTGGATTATTCTGTGGCCTTTTTATTATTTTTATATATATATATATATTTATGCATATATAAGCAGCATTCACCACACTGGGTTATCTTCCCAGTCTTGGTTGACTACGTTTCTGTACATTTTAATTTCAGTCCGAGCACAGGCGTGAAAACGCATTGCCTTTTTCTACTATTTTCTATATATATTTCAATTTTGTCCAGTATGGATCATTCTGTGGCTTTTATACAGCTTTTTATAAAAATATATATATATATATATATATATATATATATATATTAATTCCAGTCCGGGCATCGGTGTGAAAACCCATCGCCCTTTACAGCTTTTGTATATATATTGCTTTACTCTCTTTTATTAAATTATTTTCTTTAAATATTCATTTTATATGAATTGGCACTGACATATCTGCGGGCGAATTAGATTTATTTAAATATTGCCAATTCTAGCTTTCAAACTGTTCAAAATCGGTACAGACGGAACCGGGAAGCTAGAATGACTGAGATTTATTTAAATCTAGCAATTTTTATAGTTTCATTTATAAAAGCAACCTCGCGGCCCTTAGATCGCTATCTAGTGGGAACGAGACATTTCGGCTAGGTGCGAATCAGGATTTACTGAATGAATCCTCGGTTTTGGCGACATTTGGGATATATATCAGTTTCTGTACAAATTTGAACTGTGCAGGTTTATTGGCCTCCCTATGTGAGCCTAGGAATCGTGGGATTCATGATCAAACAGATCAGAATCTGATTCCCACGATGGACAAACTCCACTTTACGAATGTACCATACCAGTTTTTCTGTAAAAAATATATATGCAAAAGACTTTAAAACGGTTATCCGGATTTAAGGTCTCAATATAGTGAAAAAATATGGTTTGTCGTGTTAGAGTCCCTCCGATGGCTATCATGCCCATGAGGAGACCGACACTTGTATATACTTTGTGGTTGAGGATGCTTCGCTGCCAGACAATCACCCTTCAAATTGAGCCTTAAGGCTAAAAGGATAAAATTAAAGTATCTATATGCTTCAATTCCTATGTTAACGTAAGGGTTTGAAAACCAGCTTTCAAAACATCATTTGAAATAATCTTATCGAAAAGATAAGCTTTTGTAAAGCAAATCAAATTCTTTTACAAATCAAATCAAAGACTTGCAAATCAAATCAAACCCTTCGTATATAGGTTCAACGATGCATATATATGCTTTCCAATCAAACATAGGTCCAATTTTCAAAATAGCATTCACCCACACATTTCAGTTTTAAAGGGAAATATTGAAAAGATGCGGTACCGTGTTTACACGGGAGTTGTGGGGTGCCTAACACCTTCCCCACACTTAATTAAGCCCTCGAACTCAAAACTTTGATTTCAAAGATCAAGTTGTGATAGTGTTCAGCAATTGGGCCTCTTTCAAACAAAATTCAGTTGAGTTGGTATAACTATTTCAAATCTACCAACTGGTGACTCTGTAAAATGTTCAAATCGTCGACATTATACATGTTGGCCTTTTCCTAAAAACCCTTCAAAACCTTTTTCACAATAAAAAGAGTAAGGGTAGATATAACTTAGGAAGAGAGAAAGATCCGGGTTGTGACCCGACCCGCGAATTTTTTCCCGACGTCGACATGTGGCGACTCTGCTAGGAACACTACAGGGCTTAGGCCGCTTTCAAATATTTTCAAACATTTCCCTTTCAAGACTATGAATGCGTGAATGCTGTATCTTTACATTGAATGAATGCATGAATGCTGCGTCTTTACATTGAATGAAGGCGTGAATGTTGCGTCTTTACATTGAATGAATGCGTGAATGAATGTTTTCTTGCTTTCCAAACAAAGTCATCATATGCATAACGGTGAGGCACAATGTATGTGAATATATGTTATGTGATTCCTCTCACAAGGAGGCAAAACCCGTCGATGATAAGTAATGTCTCTGGGGATGGCTTTGTCTCTCTGGCTCATAAAAATGCACCACCCAGATTCGCTCCAGTTGAAAGATCGGATTAATTTCCCCTCTAGTAGATTGCGATGATCTGGGGACCTTCATGCCAAAAAGTCGCGAGAGTAGCCTAAGATAGGTCAGCCTCTGATTAACCAAATCCGACGGAAAGCTTCTTCATGCCTTCCTCTTTTAATTCAATGTCAAGTTTTCAATTCCAAATGTAAAGGAGCACAATGTAAATAATAAAAGATTTACATTTCCTGTCATATACCTGTTGTCATCTTGTCATCAAAATAACTGACCTCTATTTTGCATGATAAGATTTAAAAAACACATCATGGAATGCATCCTATCTCTACCTACATCAGGAAATTGAAATGCCTACGTTTTGTTATAGGTGAAAAATTGGTCATATCACTAGATCTAAGTCTAAGAAGGCACTAAGTCCATCCACGGACATGACTTCAAGTGCTCAACTAGAGTCCACCCCTGTATCTAGGGAAGAGTTTGAAGGACTGAAGAATCAGATAGCCGAATTAGCCAATTTCCTGAAAGAACAAAGCAAGGCTCTTAAAGGGAAGAAAGCCCAAGCTAACACAAAACCAGGAGCACCTGGTGGTAGTGGTGGCGGTCAAGAGAACACTGAATATGCACAATAATAGTCTGAAGAGGGAGCCATCCCTCACACCCAGATGAAGATACTCTCTGGATCCCCACTGCATGGAACCAGGATACAGTGGCTGTTATATCTTGTGACAAGGAGCCATCCCTCACACCCTTAGTACTGTCAAGGAAAGGGGTCGAAGAAATATCAAATCCTGTGAAGGTGGCCGCACCCGAGCCTTTAATCTTGACCTTCATACCTCAATATCCAATTATTAGTCTGAAGAGGGTCTAATGGAACTATGGGAATGACGAAGGTTCCACTTCAAACAAAATTGCCATTGTACCAAAGGATAATCCATTGTACCTGCCTCAGCGGGTGATCAAACCAGCCATCAAAGCCAAAGAAAAGGTGGCTGATGATAAAATCGAAGAATTCCTCAACAAAATGAGACACCATGAAATCAAAGTGGTGCAAAGCCTGAAAGATGCACCCAAGCAAATGTCCATCCTAGACTTGGTCTTGTCCTTGGTGGATCATCGCAACATTCTAGCGAAAGTACTGGAAAAAGCTCATCTGCCACATACCGTGGATGCCGAAAAATTTCGTCATGTGGTGGAACACATTTTCAACGGCAATGTGATTTCTTTCACTGGCAATGATATCCCAGCAGAAGGAATGAGTCATCGTAAGTCCCTGCACATAGCTGTAATGTCTTCGGGGTATGTGATCAGAGGTGTGCTCATAGATGGAGGATCATCCCTCAACATCTGTCCCTACGACACCTTGGAGAGGATGAAGATCAACCCAAACCAGATCAAAACCAGTCATGTGGTCATCCGAGCTTTCGATGGATCTCGTCGACAAGCTATGGGAGAAATAGAGCTTCCATTAGAGATTGGTTTGCACACTTTCTATGTATCCTTTCAGGTGCTCAACAACGCCACTGGATACAACTTGTTGCTGGGTAGGCCATGGATCCATATGGCAGGGGCAATGCCATCCACCCTCCATCAATAGCTCAAATATATTATCAACGACAACCTCATCACGGTCAACGCCGAACCAGAATACCCTGCCTGCATATAGGGAGACATGCCAGTGATTTGCCTAGATGCAGAGATTGAACCTGCATGTTTTCAAGCCCTGGAGGTGAGTGATACTCAGTATCGACCTATCGAAGCACCAGTATTGAAGCCTAAAGTCTCCCCTGAAGTAATGACAGTGGGCCAAGAGATGATATCTTTGGGTTTCCAACCTGAAGAAGGGTTAGGAAAGAATCAACAAGGTATCAAGAGTCCAGTACAAATCCCGAGCTAGACTGGGAGAGTCGGATTGGGATATTCATCCGGATCAAGCCGCAGGAATCCACACAAGCATCCTAAGGCTCATGCTTCCATAATTTTACTGCCAAACCTTACGGATGTCGGATGGGTGAAACCATTGAGGAAAATCCCAGCTGTGGTATCAACCATGTTATTTCCTCCCATTATACAAGCAAGTGAGAGAACAACTCCCATATCCGAGATGGATAGAAAAAGGGAAAAGAAAAGATCCTGTACGAAGGACGAGACCCATTTGCTAACATGCGGGTTATCATAAACTACGAGTGTATGAATGACGAGATCCCATACAGCAACAACGAGGATCAGATTCAAATTCCTTGCATCATAAAGGAAAAAGGGGGCAGTTCAAAGAAAAGCCCTGGTCCTATTTTGAAAGATGTCTTAGTCATCATCCGAGGCAAAGCGGATGATTGCCAATCTTTGATTCTCCCTGTTCACGAGGAGCTAACCTTGGATAACTGGAGCAGTGCCCCTTGCCTCAGTCGAAAAGGGTAAAGGGGCAGATAGTATGTCTGCCCTTTAAACATGCTTTCATTTACTGCTTACTTTTGATTACACAGCTATAGCAGTAACTTTTGTCATGCTTTACCAAATGCTTTGTATATTTAAGCAGTTGTATATATTAAAATGAAAGCATTTTTTTTGTTTTCAGGACTCAATCGTTGGATATATTTGTCTCTGCTGATGAGATGCCAAACTATCAAAATGACTACAACTTTGATGTAGAATTGAACTTCGACTTGATGGATATTAATCAAGAGGAGGAATATGACTATAAGGTGCCCGAGTAGATCAACGAATGGGTCGAAGACAAACCCAAACCAAACCTCGACCAAACCACCACTATCAACATAAGAACCTCTAAAAATCTCAAAGAAATATAGATAGGGATAGACCTCACCCAAGACCAAAAAGTCGACCTGATTGAACTCCTAACACAGTTCTAGGATGTGTTTGCATGGTCACATGAAGACATGATTGACCTGTCCACTGACATTGTCATCCATTGAATGCCCATCAAAGATGGATTTAAGCCAGTCAAGCAAAAGCTCAGGAGATTGAAACCTGAATGGAGTCTGAAAGTTAAAGAAGAAGTTGTTAAACAATTCAAAGCCAGAATCATCATGGTATCAACATACCCAGAGTGGCAGTCAAACATAGTTTCCGTACCTAAACCTGGAAGGAAAGTACGAGTTTGCGTGGATTACCGGGATTTGAACAAAGCCTGCCTCAAGGACAATTTCCCGGTACCTTTTATCCACATCCTGATAGACAATACGGCGCAGTACGACATGCATTCCTTCGTAGATTGCTTTGCTGATTACCATTAAATTATGGTTGCTGAAAAGGACCGGGAGAAAATATCTTTCATCACTCTCTGGGGAACCTTTTGCTATAAGCGACTATCCTTCGGCCTCATAAATGCCGGAGCCACGTATCAGCGAGCCATGATGGCCCTGTTTCACGGCATGATGTACAAAGAGATAGAGGTTTATATGGACGACATCATCATCAAATCCTGGAGGGAGGATGATCACATCGAACATCTCAGGAAGCTGTTCAAAAGGTTGCGCAAGTACAACCTCAAGCTAAATCCAGCCAAATGTGCTCTTGGCGTCAAATCAGGCAAATTATTAGGATTCTTGGTGAGTAATCGAGGCATCGAGCTAGACCCTGCCAAGATCAAAGCTATCACTGAGATGACAATACCTCAAATAGAGAAGGAGATGATAGTAGTGTGCATACAAGCCAATCATGTATGATGACAAAGCACATACTTTGTAAACAATATTATTTATTTATTAATAAAATATTCATTTAAGGCATATAATTATCTACATGGTGCTGTTTTTATAATATGTAAATAACCCATAGTTTTAAGCAATGCTTTTAGAATCATGATGAGATCATGATAATGAGATCTAAATTCTTAGAAAGCTTAAAAACTAAAATAGTTCCCAATTGTGGGATTACTAAAATGGGGATTAGTAAATCCGGATAGATTGGTACATATGTTGCTTGCTCATTGGATGAGGATGACTGATCTCATGGTCATTTGTGTGGAGACACTAAAGCAAGTATGTAGGTGCTTATTGGAGAATAAGTTCACTGAACGTGACTCGCTATGGAATACCTAATGGAGTTTTACTCGCCTGTCAATAGGAATTTCTAATGTGATAGTAGTACATGTGATCCTTGGACTTGAGATCATCATAGTATCTTGTATGTAACAAATTATACTTTGACTAATTCCTTATGGCTTTTTAAGGCATATATAGGGTATGCTTGGGTGTAATGAGTTACATATGGAGATAATGAATGATCAATAAAGAATCTACCACCTCTAGTAAAAGAGGAGATATGTCCTATGTGATTCGTTAAATGACAACCCAGGAATCCTTGGCCAAGGTAGAATGAAATTAGAAAGAGGTTTCTAATTTGCATTATTTGGAGTTGTGCATTTTCTAATCGAAATACATATGATTAAATAAATTAAGACTTGACAGTAAATCCATGTCTTATATTTAATTGGGACATTGTATGGTGGAAGGATTGAATTGTACGGTAACTATTAACTCACAGGTTCTTTTATGATTAATGTTGAAATCTATATTATCTGGAAAGTCGTTGATCGCTAGGGAGGCTTATCCCTATTGTAGAATAAATGTTATTTATTTAAATAGATTATTAGTTTAATTTGTTTATTTAAATAAGATTAGAATTGTTCTAATTGATTTATTCACAACCGGTTTAATATGGAGAACCTAAAGGGTCACACCATAAAAGGAAGAAGAATTATTTAAGAAGAAAATGGCATGATAGTAATAATGCATTAAGTATAATTAATTTAATCTATGATGATAGAATAAATTAAATAGCTTAATGTTTATTATTTAATATTTTAGAAATATTAAATATAAATTAATAAGAGGAGTCTTATTAATATTATTATTATTATTATTATTTTAATTCTAAAGGAGTTTAGGAATTAATATAATATAAGTACTCTCCCTCAATCCTAATAAAGACTAGGATATAAATTAATTAAAAGTATTTAATTAATTAATTAAATAAAACCCTATTCTAATTGGATTAGGAGGGTTAACCTAATATCTATATAAGAGAGTCTTATATCAGAAATAAGGTACGTGAATTTTTCAAGAGTTGGGAGTACACATATTCTATAGAGATAGAAACAAGGGTTAAGCCAATAACCCATCTTATTGAGTTCTTCATCTTCCTTGATGGATCACCGTTAGAGGCCAAACATTTGGGTGGCTGACATTGATCAAGGGAAGGAGCCACTACAGAGGAATCAAAGGAATCAAAGGAGTAGAACTTGTACCTGAGGAAGCTTGTATCTTCAAAGGTATAATTCTATTTTTCTCCTTCTTCATTCACTGATAATTGATGCACAAGAATGATCATGGTAATGGGTTTGTATAAATTTTGAAAACCTAGTTTTTTACGCTTCCGCCCTATTTATGTGATTTGATTGCATGATTGCGTTACGTACAAACCCAACAGTGGTATCAGAGCCAATCTTGTGCTAATTATCAGTCTATGTGATTCCATACATGTATAATATGCGATTGGATCGAGTTCTGGGCAACAAAATTTTTTCTGATTCTGCGAAGCTGCGCAGCTGCACCAGTTCCTGACCTTTTTGCTGCGCAGCTGCGCCAGTGTCCTGTGCTGGTTTTCATGCTGCGCAGCTGCGCCGATGTCTTGGCCTGGTTTTTCATGCCGCGCAGCTGCGCTGGTTCTTTTTATATTCCTGGCGCAGCTGCGCCACTAACAGAATCTGAATTTTTATTTATTTTTGTTTTATTTAATTAAATGAATGATTTATTTAATTAATAAAGGTTTAAAATAAAGATGTTTATTTTATATGAAATGAGATTTCAGAATTGCTAAAATTAAAGAGTTTAATTTGGAATTGTTTTTTGAATGAAATAAAGGAGTTTATTTTTCCAAAAAACAAAGTTTAGCAAACTTTTGCCCATTAACTGATATTAATACATATATGGAATGAATTTACTTTCATGAGATGAATAAGTTTTATCGATACGTATGATGATATGTATGGTAATAAAAGGGATTGATTATGGACTATGACCAATGTGATTGGATTTTATTTTGGATGAATGCTTAAATGTATGGGTTTTATAAAATGGGGTCTGCGTACCTCGTCTTCTCTGATTTTATTCTCGGTGTAAAATTCTATCTCCCTTCTATGTACTTCCCCTTGATTGCTGATCAAGGTTTCTATTTAAAAATAATTTATGTAATAGAGATAGTTAGAATTATCTTGAAGAAACTGGAGACCAAGGAGCAAGGAGCGCGTGAAAACCCGTTTGTATGGAGCCCGGGTTTAAATGTAACAGTTACGTTTAAATTTAAATTTTTGCACTCCTAGGTTTGACCTTTTGGTTCACTTGGTGGCTCTAGTGAACCAAACTAGAATAAAAGTCCATAATCAATCCGGGTAGAATATAGTATTCTATATTACATGCTAAATATTATATATATTATATTTTATACAAACATGCTTCGCATGTTTAATAAAATGATGCGTATTTTATATATATATGTGCATGCGCGCTTAAAAAGATGAGACAAATAATAACAACCCCCTCAAAGAAACATTATTAAGTCTGAAGCGTTCAAATGATATTTGAAATATCGAACGTCGCCTTCTAGCATGATTAGTTAATAGAGTATTAACTATTTAATATGAGTTTGTTGTGCTATCCACAAGGCGAGTATTGAATATTTAAGATGTTAATTAATCACATTTGATGCTTATCAAGAAAATTGAACGATCTAGTCTTGTTGTGCTATCCACAAGGACGCAAATTTTTCTTTTTGAATTTATGGAAGTGCTAGGCTGGACTTAACTTAAATCATTTTAGTTCGGATGTGCACACACATGACCATTATGATTTAAGAGGCAAAATAAAAGGAGTTACATGGTGATGTAATTGACAAGAGTTGTCTACCTATTTATTTGTATATCGCTTGTTGTGCTATCCACAAGGTTATATACATTTGAAATGGGATCCTTAATCTCACTAGCAAATCTTTAATTAGATGTTAACGAACTATATGAGTGAGGGTAATATAGTTTGATGAAAATAGTGGGAGATACCAATTTAAAATAAAGACCTAAATTTATTTTGGTATGCAAAGTTAATAAAATGAATGTTTGCTAAAATATTGTCTTTTCACATGCAGAATTTTAAAAATGTCAAAATCACTAATCTCACTACGAAGCATACTTGATGTAAATAAGCTTACCGGCCCGAATTATGAGGACTGGCTAAGAAATCTGAGAATTGTTCTCACTGCTGAAAAGATTTCTTATGTCCTAAATTCCACTATCCCTGAATCTGTTTCAGAAACAGCCTCTGAGGAAGAGATTGCCACTTTCAATAAGTGGCAAGATGATGCATCTGTGGCTCAATGCATCATGCTCGCATCCATGAATAACGAGCTTCAGCGTCAGCACGAAAAAATGGATGCTCCTGCTATGATGCTTCACCTCAAGGAGTTGTATGGTGAACAGAGTAGGACTGCTAGATATGAGATATCTAAGGAGCTCTTTCGATCTCGGATGACCGAGGGCACTGCCGTCGAGACTCATGTTCTGAAGGTAATCAATTTGATTGAACGCCTTGGACAGCTTGGGTTCGTCATGGATGGGGAGTTGAGTCAAGACTTGGTCTTGCAGTCACTCCCTGAGACCTTCTAGCAGTTTGTGGTTAATTTTCACATGAATAAGCTAGATGTCAGCTTACCTGAGCTGCTTAACATGCTGAAAACTGCAGAAGGTCACTTCTCATCCAAGAAGAACCATGTCTTGATGGTGGATTCTTCCAATAAAAGGAAGAGGCCCAAGGTGTCTTCTGAAAAGAAGAAATCTAAGAAGGCTAAGGGAAAAGGGAAAGAAAAGGAGCAAAAGAAACCTGAACCAGCTAAAAGAATGTGCTTTCATTGCAATGAGCCGGGACATTGGAAGAGGAACTGCAAGAAGTTTCTAGCAGAGAAGAAGCTTGGAGAAGCTTCGACTTCCAATCAAGGTTTGTTTATGATTGAAATTAATTTTTCTGAAAGTCATAATTCTACTTGGGTATTGGATACCGGCTGTGGTTCTCACATATGTAATACTGTGCAGGGACTGGTCAGAAGTAGAAAGCTGAACAAAGATGAGGTGATCCTACGAGTGGGAAATGGAGCAAAAGTTGCTGCATTAGCTGTAGGAACTTATTGTTTAGCAATGCCTTCGGGCAAATCCATTTATCTTCATAATTGTTATTATGTTCCGAA
Organism: Panax stipuleanatus; assembly: GCA_020205555.1. Classification (NCBI taxonomy): domain Eukaryota; kingdom Viridiplantae; phylum Streptophyta; class Magnoliopsida; order Apiales; family Araliaceae; genus Panax; species Panax stipuleanatus. The sequence goes on from CM035125.1 coordinate 58,656,115, forward strand.
TATTATTAAAAACATTATTTCAATTTCTGTATTGGATATGGAAGGTTTTGACGTTATTATAAAGAACAATGGTTGTTCTATTTATAAAGACGATGTTTTATATGGTATTGGAAGTTTGCGAAATGGACTTTATACACTTGACTTACAAGAAAATATATTTCAAATTGAACAAATTAAGAAAAGGAAAAGAGATGATATTAATTATACCTATATGTGGCACTGTAGACTCGGTCATATCAATGAAACAAGATTATCCAAGTTGCATAGAGATGGGCTCCTCGAGCTATCTGATTATGAATCATATCCAACTTGTGAATCTTGTCTCATGGGTAAAATGACTAAATCTCCTTTTAGTGGAAAAGGAGAGAGAGTTACAGAGTTGTTGGCATTGATTCACACAGACGTTTGTGGACCTATGACAACAAGTGCACGGGGTGGGTATTCTTATTTTATTACTTTCACTAATGATCACTCAAGATTTGGATATGTGTATTTAATGAAATACAAATCAGAATCATTTGAAAAGTTCAAAGAGTTCAGAAGTGAAGTAGAGAAACAAACGGGCAAGAGTATTAAGATACTTCGATCAGATCGAGGTGGAGAATACTTAAGCAGTGAGTTTCTCAATTGTCTCAGAGAAAATGGTATAATCTCACAATGGAGTATCTGAAAGGAGAAATCGAACACTGTTGGACATGGTTCGATCCATGATGAGTTTTACCGACCTTCCAATTTCCTTCTGGGGATATGCCCTAGAAACGGCTGCATACCTACTTAACAAGGTACCTACCAAATTCGCCCCAAAGACTCCATATGAGATGTGGAAAGGGTGGAAACCAAATCTTAAGCATGTTAATACTTGGGGTTGTCCAGCTTATGTCAAAAAGTTTGAAAATGATAAGCTACAGACTAAATCCGATAAGTGTAGATTTGTGGGATACCCTAAAGAAATCGTAGGGTATTATTTCTATCATCCAACTGATCAAAAGGTGTTTGTTGCGAAACATGCTACCTTCTTGGAGAAAGAGTTTATCCATGAAGGGGTCAGTGGGAGCAAGATATATCTTGAAGAAGTTCAAGAACCACAAGTTACCACGGACCAAAGTCAGGTACCCAACCAAGTAGAAGAACCTACTGTACCACACCCTGTTCGTAAATCTGGAAGAGTACCGAAGATACCTGAGAGGTATGGATTCGTTATAGAGGATGACGATGAGGTACACATCATGAATGATGATGATCCATTGAATTACGAACAGGCTATGAGTAATAAAGACTCAGGGAAATGGCTTGAAGCCATGAAATCCGAAATGGACTCCATGTATGAAAACAAAGTATGGTCTTTGGTTTCACCACCTGAAGGTATTAAACCTATTGGGTGTAAATGGGTTTTTAAGAAAAAGACTGAAGCAGAAGGAAAGGTAGAGACCTATAAGGCCCGAATGGTTGCAAAAGGTTTCAAACAAAGACAAGGAGTTGACTATGATGAAACCTTCTCACCAGTAGCCATGCTCAAGTCCATTCGGATTTTGCTTGCGATTGCAGCTTACAATGACTATGAGATCTGGCAGATGGACGTGAAAACGGCCTTCCTCAATGGGAAACTTGAGGAGGATGTGTATATGACACAGCCAGAGGGATTTATTTCAAAAGTTGGAACAAATCAAGTCTGTAAGCTACAACGATCCATTTATGGGTTGAAGCAAGCTTCTCGTAGATGGAACATTCGTTTTGATGAGACAATCAAAGAGTTTGATTTTATCAAAAACGAGGATGAACCATGTGTATACAAGAAGGTTAGTGGGAGCGCAGTATCATTCCTTGTATTATATGTTGATGATATATTACTGATAGGGAATGACATTCCTATGTTACAATCCATTAAAATCTGGTTATCTAAAAACTTCTCCATGAAGGACTTGGGTGAAGCATCCTATATTTTGGGGATAAAGATCTATAGAGATAGATCTAAAAGGATGCTCGGCTTATCCCAAGGAACGTACATTGATACGATGCTAAAGAGGTTTAGCATGGAAGATTCCAAAAGAGGTCTCATGCCGATGAGCCATGGAATAAATCTCTCCAAGAAACAGGCCCCAAAGACACCTGAGGAGAGAGACCGTATGAGTAAGATCCCTTATGCTTCTGCAATAGGATCTATCATGTACGGTATGATATGTACTAGACCGGATGTTGCTCACGCACTTAGTGTAACAAGCAGATACCAGTCGAATCCAGGAGAAGAGCACTGGAAGGCAGTGAAAAATATCCTAAAGTACTTGAGAAGGACTAAAGATATCTTTCTTGTCTACGGTGGGTCTGAATTAAAACTCGAGGGATTCACGGACTCAAGTTTTCAAACAGACCAAGATGACAGTAAATCTGTTTCAGGGTATGTGTTTACCTTGAACGGAGGTGCAGTGAGTTGGAAGAGTTCCAAGCAGCAAACGGTTGCTGATTCAGTGACAGAGGCAGAGTATATAGCTGCAAGTGAAGCTGCAAAGGAAGCTGTTTGGATGAAGAAGTTCATAACTGAACTTGGTGTGGTTCCTAGCATTGGAGAAGCAGTTCCCGTATACTGTGACAACACCAGAGCGGTTGCACAGGCTAAGGAACCCAGGTCTCATCAGAAATCTAAACAGGTGTTGCGGCGATTTCACTTGATCAGGGAGATCATTGAAAAAAGAGACGTCACCTTGGAGCATGTAGACTCTCAAGACAACATTGCAGATCCATTTACTAAAGCTTTAACACAATAGCAGTTTGATCGTCACTTAGAGAAGATGGGTATGAGATACCATGGCGATTGGCTTTAGTGCAAGTGGGAGATTGATAGTAGTGTGCATACAAGCCAATCATGTATGATGACAAAGCACATACTTTGTAAACAATCTTATTTATTTATTAATAAAATATTCATTTAAGGCATATAATTATCTACATGGTGCTGTTTTTATAATATGTAAATAACCCATAGTTTTAAGCAATGCTTTTAGAATCATGATGAGATCATGATAATGAGATCTAAATTCTTAGAAAGCTTAAAAATTAAAATAGTTCCCAATTGTGGGATTACTAAAATGGGGATTAGTAAATCCGGATAGATTGGTACATATGTTGCTTGCTCATTGGATGAGGATGACTGATCTCATGGTCATTTGTGTGGAGACACTAAAGCAAGTATGTAGGTGCTTATTGGAGAATAAGTTCACTGAGCGTGACTCGCTATGGAATACCTAATGGAGTTTTACTCGCCTGTCAATAGGAATTTCTAATGTGATAGTAGTACATGTGATCCTTGGACTTGAGATCATCATAGTATCTTGTATGTAACAAATTATACTTTGACTAATTCCTTAAGGCCTTTTAAGGCATATATAGGGTATGCTTGGGTGTAATGAGTTACATATGGAGATAATGAATGATCAATAAAGAATCTACCACCTCTAGTAAAAGAGGAGATATGTCCTATGTGATTCGTTAAATGACAACCCAGGAATCCTTGGCCAAGGTAGAATGAAATTAGAAAGAGGTTTCTAATTTGCATTATTTGGAGTTGTGCATTTTCTAATCGAAATACATATGATTAAATAAATTAAGACTTGACAGTAAATCCATGTCTTATATTTAATTGGGACATTGTATGGTGGAAGGATTGAATTGTACGGTAACTATTAACTCACAGGTTCTTTTATGATTAATGTTGAAATCTATATTATCTGGAAAGTCGTTGATCGCTAGGGAGGCTTATCCCTATTGTAGAATAAATGTTATTTATTTAAATAGATTATTAGTTTAATTTGTTTATTTAAATAAGATTAGAATTGTTCTAATTGATTTATTCACAACCGGTTTAATATGGAGAACCTAAAGGGTCACACCATAAAAAGAAGAAGAATTATTTAAGAAGAAAATGGCATGATAGTAATAATGCATTAAGTATAATTAATTTAATCTATGATGATAGAATAAATTAAATAGCTTAATGTTTATTATTTAATATTTTAGAAATATTAAATATAAATTAATAAGAGGAGTCTTATTAATATTATTAATATTATTATTATTTTAATTCTAAAGGAGTTTAGGAATTAATATAATATAAGTACTCTCCCTCAATCCTAATAAAGATTAGGATATAAATTAATTAAAAGTAATTAATTAATTAATTAAATAAAACCCTATTCTAATTGGATTAGGAGGGTTAACCTAATATCTATATAAGAGAGTCTTATATCAGAAATAAGGTACGTGAATTTTTCAAGAGTTGGGAGTACACATATTCTATAGAGATAGAAACAAGGGTTAAGCCAATAACCCATCTTACTGAGTTCTTCATCTTCCTTGGTGGATCACCGTTAGAGGCCAAACATTTGGGTGGCTGACATTGATCAAGGGAAGGAGCCACTACAGAGGAATCAAAGGAGTAGAACTTTTACCTGAGGAAGCTTGTATCTTCAAAGGTATAATTCTGTTTTTCTCCTTCTTCATTCACTGATAATTGATGCACAAGAATGATCATGGTAATGGGTTTGTATAAATTTTGAAAACCTAGTTTTTTACGCTTCCGCCCTATTTATGTGATTTGATTGCATGATTGCGTTACGTACAAACCCAACAGGAGATACGTGGGTTCCTGGGGAGAATCAACTTCATAAGCCAATTCATTTCCCAGCTCACAGCAACCTGTGAACCCATATTCAAGCTACTAAAGAAGAATTCCTCCACTAAATGGAATGAGGATTGTCAAGAAGCCTTCTTTGCCATCAAGAAACAGCTGGTCGAAGCACTTGTTTTGGTACCTCCGAGGGATGGAGTTCCCCTATTCATATACCTGTCCGTCAATGCCAACGCAATGGGATGCATGTTAGGACAGAAGGATGATAGTAGCAAGGAAAGAGCCATCTACTACATCAGTAAAAGATTCAGTAGTGGTGAACATAAATACACCCTGATCGAGAAGACATGTTGTGCGTTAGCATGGGCTGCCATGAGGTTGCAACACTATTTACATGGGCACACGACCTACCTCATATCCCGCATGGATCCACTCAAGTACGTATTCAACAAGCCAATATTGAATTGTCGACTGTCCAAATGGCATTTGATCCTACAACAGTTCAACATTGTCTACGTGACTCAGAAGTTAATCAAGGGTCAAAGCATTGCAGATCAATTAGTTGGAGCACCTTCAGGAGGGTTCGAGCCCCTGGAGACTTATTTCCCGGATGATGAGATCATGATGATTCAACAACTCCAGCAAGAGAATATAGTCCAGCCATGGAAAATGTATTTCGACGGAGCAGTAAACATGGAAGGTGCCAGAGCTGGGGCAGTCCTTATCTCTGGTACAGGGGAACACTATCCTGTGGCTACCAAACTTTAATTTGGAAACACCAACAACACAGCCGAGTATGAAGGCTGTATAATGGGGTTTAAACTAGCCCAATCCATGGGTATCAAACACCTACTGGTCTTTGGAGACTCTGAGTTGGTCATCAGGCAAACCACCGGACCATATCACACCAAAAAACTGCATTTGCTGCCCTATCATCGACAGGTCGTCAAAATATCTTTGGAGTTTGAAGACATAACCTTCAACCATATTCCTCGGGGTAGGAATGACTTCGCTGATGCATTGGGGACGTTAGCTTCATTGATCCGCATATCCGATAGGAGTGGGATTCCCTGCATGAAATTCATAATTCAGAAAGCCCCGACATACAGGAATTAAATTGGAGAAGTATCAGATGAAATACCTCCTATCAATCAGCCTTGGTATCAAGACATCAAGGAATATCTCCGAGATGGATCTACACCCGCTGACGCTAGCCAATTCGAGTGAAAGCGGATTCACAAGATGGCCATGAAGTTCTATCTGAGCGGAGATGCACTCTACAAAAGAGATGCTGGAATAGGCTTGTTAAGATGCCTTGATAAAGAGCAAGCCCAGAGACTTATGGATGAAATCCATGGTGGAGTCTGTGGTCCACATATGAGCGGCCACCTGCTGGCCAAGAAGATATTAAGAACAAGACATTACTGGATCTCGCTCAAAGATGACTGTGATGATCACGTCAAGAGATGCTTTCAATGTCAAGTACATGGAAATGCCATATATGCTCCTCCAAATGAGCTACAAAAATGAGTTCACCATGTCCTTTCTCCATGTAGGGAATGGATGTGATCGGTCCAGTAGAACCAAAAGCCAGCAATGGTCGTCTATTCATCTTCACCATGATAGATTATTTCACCAAATGGGTTAAAGCAGCCTCTTTTCCCAAAGTCACCAAAGAGGTAATCATTGGGTTCATCAGAAACAATGTCGTCTGTCGATATGGACAACCGGAGGTGATCATATCAGACAATGCCAAGAACCTGAACAATCAAATAATGAGAGAACTGTACAATAAGTTCCACATCAAGCATCTCAACTCTGTCATCTATCGACCCAAGATGAATGGTGCTGTTGAAGCAGCCAACAAGAACATCAAAAAGATCATGCAGAAAATGTCCGCCAATCACAAAGAATGGTCTAACCTGCTGCCTCTAACCTTGATAGCATACAGGATGTCAATGCGCACCTCTACTGGGGCTACCCCCTATTCATTGGTCTATGGCATGGAAGCAGTCCTCCCCATAAAAGTAGAGATGGAGTCTTTGCGAGTGTTAATCGACGCTCAAATGAACGAAGAGCAGTGGTTGCAAGACCGATACCACCAACTGTCCCTGATAGATGAAAAGAGGGCTACAACCATTTTCCAGGGGCAGTTATATTAGCAAAGGATGGCTCGATCCTACAACAAGAAGGTCCAAATCTGGCAATTCAAAGAAAATAACTTGGTGCTTAAGAAAATCTTGGCCAATCAAGACGAAGCCAAAGGAAAGTTCGCCCCTAATTGGGAAGGCCCTTTCATTGTCAAGGAAGTGTTGACAGGAGGAGCTATGAGACTACAAGAGATGGACGGGACTGAATTTCCCCAACTCATCAATTCAGATACAGTGAAAAGGTACTATGTCTGAAACACATGCATACCCGTATTCGGATCCTACAAATCAAATCAGGTTCAGTTTTTCACTAGAAAGTCGGAACTACGAATGACCTGATCTACCCCCACCCGGGAGTACGTAGGCAGCCATTTCTGGTGCGGTTAAACCAAACAAAAAATTCAAAAACTCATCAAACCAAACTCAAAACCCAAGATAAATACTTTTCAAACCTCTCTCACACACAAAAAATTGAACTACGAATGACCTGATCTCCCTCATCCCGGGAGTACGTAGGCAGCCATTTACGGTGCGGTTTGACCTTCAAGAAAAAAACAAAAACTAATAAAAACCAGTCCCAAGACACAAAAACCATATAAAAACTAAATCCTATTAAGCTACCCTGATCAACAGGCCCATCTGAGATACTCCCTGACATCTTAACTGTCAGTCCATCAAAAAGAAGCTCAAGATACATCAACAACAGTGAGTCATGAAAGAAGTGGTAATCACTCAGCAATAACAATACATATACAAATAGGGAAGTGAATCAAAAATATATTTCTCTGATATATAACACTATTTGATATATACATAGTTCCTGTACATGAAAAAATGGCTGATCTAGTATGTGCAGGAAAAATAAAGCTAGTCTATGAACCCAAGGATAAGCGGGCCAGCAATGCCACCATGACATCTCTCTCTGAAGATGGAGGAGCAGCTACAAGTGCAATATCCTCAGTCTCCATACGGCTCAAAATATCCACAGTCATCTACAAGGTGGCACTGTGGTCATCAATATATGCACTCATCTCGGTAACCAGACCATGAGTATAAGATCGAAGAGCGGTACTATCGGTAATGTGGAAATCCCGGGAAGCCATAGCCTCGTCCCTCTCCAAAAAAGCTACATCTCTAGCAATCAAAGTCTCCTCGATCTCCACAAAAGCTGCGTCTCTGGCAGATCGGATCTCCTCTCGCTCAATCAATCCTGCATCATGAGCAGCTCGAGCTGTATCTCTCTCAGCCAAAGCTATATCTCTGCCAGACAAGGCGGTCAATATCAGCGCTCTAGCCTGATCCCTCTCAAAGGTCATCCTAGCCAGTGCGTCCGCCAAAGCAGGATCTGTCCCTACAAGAATGATTGACGGATCACTAAATAGTGCTGCTGTCAAACCCATGAACAACTCATCCTCGGTAGGAGACTCAGGATCCTCCATGGGCTCATCCTCGTCTGAATCCATAATAGGAGTTGACTGGATGAATGAAGCTGATGCTATATCTGTCTCCAACCACGCCGAGTACTCTAGAGAACGGTCTGGGTGGCTACTGGAGAAAACAACCCTCTCCCTATGAGTCCAACACTCATACACTCGAATCAAGTCGATAGATGATATAGACAAAGCCGACATCCTCTAATCAGTAGCCCCCTTAAATAGGTGCAGGCTTTGATACTGATCGAACTGGCCCATAACAGCCAGAGGATGATAAGTAGTCGCTCCCCTTAATCCTGCTAGGGGCAAATAATCCATGCCAGATGCATGGGTAAAAAACCTATATGGGGAGGCTAGCCCTGAGCATGGCAAAATCAAGAATGGATACTCAATATTTGACAGAAATGCCGACCATATCTCTGCATCAGTACACTCTGCAGGCTGAAAGGAGTAAGATGTGGCTACCTCGCGGATGAAGCAATACCCATGAGGTCTGAAAAATCCAATCGGTCGGATATGGGACATAAGCCATACATACAGAAAGACTAAACTGCCTCTGAAAAACCCCTTTGGGTGGGTAATACAGTGAGTGGCTGACCGCAGCGTCTTAGCCAATATCATCGGTATGATAGTGCTACCTTGTCTAAGGGCCCTAACCACAACTATCAACCCCACATCTAAATGGTCCAAGCGCAGCGGCATGTAAACATAGGACACGATGCACAACAGCAACATGTCTACTCTGGCCGAATGTCATGCCTCTGCTGAAATAATAAAATCTGTGGCATGTCGATCATAGCTGTCAAGCTCACCAAAGCGATCAATCAAGAAGTCAATAGAGATCACCCGTCTAGAGATGATCTCATTCCTCACCACACTATAGCGAAGACCTGACATCCATGTGAACGGTCTCCTCATTTCGCTGATAGCTGTTCGAGCGCAGGTTAACTTTAAGGCTAAACCAGTAAATCGCTAATACTCCTCAAGAGTTGGCGTTAACTCATGCTGTCCAAAATGAAAGACCTGTCTCTCGGGTATCCAAAAGGGTAAAAGACCATCCACGAACTCGTACAGAACCAGAAAATTTGCAAGGGTCAATGAATGCCCCAACATCTGATCAACTGTCCCTCTGGCTGAGAAGGAAAGACTTCTATACCACGATCTCAATGACGTGGCCACCTCAGACGGTAGAAAATGCTCAATTCGACTAACGGTCGAAAATGTCATCTGTATCACCGGATCACAAAACCATCCGAGGGTCAAATCTGAACTCATCTGTCTAAATGCATACACATGACATAATACACGCATGATGACAAATATAAACATAATACGATAGATAGGAAATATCATGTGTATCTATAACAAACTATCTACTACAAGCATCATCCATGTCTGATAAGTACAAAGCAAAATGAAAAGTATAGGATAATGGGGCACCACCACCCAACTACTAACAGTGGTCTATCAAAATGGGGCACAACCGCCCAATAGCCGAAACAGTGGCTGACCAAAAGATATAGCTGCCATAGCTATCCAAAAAGGTCCAAAATATCTACACTCAAGTGGTTAACCTGCTCCATATCCTCCGTGGACACAAAATCGCTGTTGTCAGGCATATCTAGGCGGTACAAGGGAGGATCTGCCCCTACAAAGCTGCTGGAAAATGGAACTAAAGAGGGGCCCGCTCTTGAGCTAGACGGGTCGAAAGAAGATGCCTCTGACGAATCTCGATCAAGATGCCTGATAAAAAAGCGAGCTCTCTCCAACTCCCGGGTCAACTCTGCTATCTGATCTGAATGAGTGAGCTCCCTGAGGCAAGGTATCCAGTCTGTCATCATCACAGACCCATGCACCATGTCTGCCATGAACTGGGTAGCCCGAGTCTAAGCTCCAATAGTGCGAGGACTCCACCAGCTGCTAAATGCCTCCTGGCTATACAGGGCCCCCTGATAGGGTAAAGCCATCTATGCCCTCTATAGGGATATCTATTTGTGGCAGGATCAATGGCCAATGATGCCACGCAGGAGGATCAATGGGAATGCGAATCTACCCCGTGATGCTCTTGATAGCACGCTCTCCTAAATAGAGCTCCCAACCTCCTTTGTCAAAAATTTAACTCTGCGGGTCGATAATGCAAACTCCCGACCAGTGGGGAAGCCTCCCTCAAATCTAACGGTCAAAAACTCAGAGGTATACGGCATCCAGGAGATCGATACAGCCGTCAAAAGCTCCAACCGTAGGCGGGCATGGGTGAATACCTCTGCAACAGGGACCTTTGTCAGAGTGGAGTGATGCCAATGCCGTCCTCAAGGATAGGTCTCCAGACCTAAAGCAGTGGCAGGTCGTAGGCAAGGAAGCCTCTCAAATGCCCAGAACTGGCCATGTAAATATCAAAAGTCCTCAGTGACCAAGACTGACAAATATAACTGCAAAAATTAAAAAGGTACAAGAAAGATGTACTCACCAGCAGAAACGGGTAGAATCCTAACCAAGCCTCCGTCAAACCCTCCGAAAGAACGCTCATGCCCCAGAGAAAATAGGCAAAGGTGTAGGAACCCCAATAAAAATCATTGAGGCGCTCTACATATCGGGTAGCACTGACCAGGGTGAAGGACACCGTCGATGAGTTGTCCGCCACAAAATAACCCCTGATGATCACCAGGAACAATAGCCTCAAGATGCGATCCCTAACCCTCTGATCATCAGGCAGAGGCTCATGTAAAGCCCCGCTCTGGGCATCTATACTCAAGGGACCTGATCGGACCTTCTGACCTTGATCGCCATAGCAGGAACTCCTAGCAGGGACCTAACGATAGTAGGCGTGATGTCAGCCACGACAGGCACTGACTCACCCTCAAACACAATGCCAGTGATGAACCTCCAGTCCATAGGGGTCATCATCTCCTCACAGTCCAGCAGATGAAGGGACTGAGTCTGGTGGAACCATCGCTTAGACAAAGCCCTCATATACCCCCAGGGGCAACGGCTGGGAAGGATAGAAAAGAACGCCTGAAACCCCCAGCCATCAATGATATCCCTATAGTCCTAGTGCAAAGTATGATATAGGGAATGTAAGTTGAACCAGTTCCCTCGAGGCTGCGTAAAACCGGGAACCTGCATCAAAAATCAACACATGTCAAAAATCTGTGCCCCGAGAATGGCAAAAAGAAAGAAGAGAATCCAAAAAGAAGAAAACTTCAAGTCACCTCGTTGGCGTGAAGAAATCTCGATGGATGGTGACTCAAGTCGCCCAACAGCTCCTGGGTCAGCACAATAATGCTCGGAACCTCCTCACGTGGAGCTTGAGCAGGGACAGGAGCAGCAAAATGAGCCTGCTCATCATCAATATCGATCGGATGCTCATCCTGTGCTGAATGAATCACCGACTCCGCCAATCTGCGAGGCGGTCGAGCTGGACGTGGCTGAGGAACATCAGAAGCCCTCTTACGTCTAACGCCTGAAACAACTCTGCTGGTACTACGGGGTCTATCTCTATCCATCACCTGGAAAAAGTCTCCAAATCACCTCAGAAAGAGTGTGGTAAGCCTAAAACCTGTGGCTTATTAATTTAAATCAGTACTCTATGCATCTCTAAGTCCTAAAACATGCATGGGTCAGACAAAAATACCCAGTAAAGTTAAAATTGCATGTTTTTCAAAAGATAAATCTTAAAAACAGGCATGGGTCAGTCAAAAATCCCCAGCAGAGTCAAAATTGCATGTTTATTAAATACTCGGGTTTTGAAAAAATTTCGCCAGAGTCTCCTTTGTAAAATGGACTGTCCGCATGCACATAGGCATGTCTAGGTGGCCATTCAGTAGCACACCTTCCCAAAAATAGGAACAATTCATATTTATGAAATAAAATCAAAAGTAAACTTCACATGGTAGCCAAATTACTATGAACATTTTTAGTTGAAAATCTAGGCTCACTAGGCCTCAAAAAAGATGAGTAAACTGATCAAAAAGAGCAAAATATGACTGTCTCAGAATCTGAATTTTCTTACATCCAAACGTGCATTACAGTAAGATATGCATACATATGTAATCAGAAAATTTTTAGCAGGTCATATAAGTATATATTTTTCATACATTGCGTCTAAAAGGCCCCTACATGGTTTACATGCTTTTAACTGTCAAAACTTGTGAAAAAAGGACGTAAAACATTACGTGCGATGCGCGGAACTCGTAGAAACTGACAAAATCAGAAAAAGGCTGCCCGAGTTTCGTAGATCTGAAAAAGAAGATCGGATTCCGTTTAAAACTCGAAATGAAAACTTAAAATTATGAACTCCCCGCTGCCCATTATAAAACTACAGGTGGAAGCGGGCCCACCTGCGGCAGCTTCACCTCCACTTGTGGCTCCCCAGGGTGGGTCCCACTCCCCCGGGTTCGATTCGATTTGAGTTAAAATGGAGTTTATATGAGCTGCCAAGTCAAATCTGAAGAAAAATCGCTACACGATTGAGCGGTTTATCCTGAAATCCTGCGTTTAAGGAGTGTAATCCTAAAAAAAAGGGGAACACTCTGAAAACCCTTGGTATTCACCCCAGAGACTTATTCAGGGATCAATAATGCAAACTGCTAAAAAATTGCCAAAAAACTGTGCAAAACTGTCAAAAACTGCCACTTTTGAAGCATCGGGTACAGACCAGTGACAGTTCAGTCGTTGGCACAACCCCAGCAAAGCATCGGGTACAGACAGAGACAATTCAGCCGTTGACACAACCCCAGCAAAGCATCGGGTACAGATCGAGACAATTTAGCCATTGGCACAACCCCAGTGAAGCGTCGGGTACAGACCGAGACAGATCAGCCATTGGCACAACCCCAACGAAGCATCGGGTTAGCCGTTGGCACAACCCCAGTGAAGCATCGGGTACAGACCAAGACAGTTCAGCCAATGGCACAACCCCAGCGAAGCATCGGGTACAAACTGAGACAGATCAGCAGTTGGCACAACCCTAGCAAAGCGTCGGGTTAGTCATTGGCATCACACCAGCGAAGCGTCGGGTACTGACCGATGACAGTTCAACAGTTGGCATCACACCAACGAAGCGTCGGGTACTGACCGATGATAGTTCAGGCGATGATAGTTCAGGAGTTGGCATCACCCCAACGAATCATCGGGTATAGACCGTTGACAGTATCAGTCGTTGGCCCAACCCCAGCGACATCTCAGCTATTAGTACAACCCCGCTAAGCGTCGAAAGGGATCCGGTGGCAAAAGAAATATAGTAATCCATCACCAAAGATGGAATCTGTTATACACATCCTCAAAAGGAGCACCAAGAAGGATTGGTGATTCAATCCCCTTGTTGCTAACTACCGGTGTAAATTATCGTCAAGATAGGCATCGGGAGTGCATTCGCCTAACTCGGTGGCAGCAATGTCATTCTTAGGCTATCATGAATGATGTCATCCCCAGCAAAAAATGACGAAAAACTGTTCATGATAGCCTATTAACATCATCCCCAACAAAAACTGACATAATCAGTCAATGATGACCCCACCTCCTTGAAGGTATCTGACCTTCCTTGCATACCATATCATGCATTGCATCCCCTTTGCCTTTGCATTTCCAGTGTCTACTAATCTTTATCTTGTCCATTTCACTGCATTGCATGAACATGATAAAGAGGGGCATCTGTAGACACTCAAAATTTTCTTTCCCTGTTACTAACACTGGAGGAGGGCAAGACTGTCAATTAAATCAACCTCGATCTCAATATCGAACCATCAAATCAACCCCGATCTCAATATCGGGCCATCAAATCAACCCCGATCTCAATATTGTGCCATCAGATCAACCCGGATCTTAAATCGAGCCATCAAATCAACCCCGATCTCAATATCGGGGCATCAAATCAACCCCGATCTCAAATCAGGCCATCAAATCAACCCCGATCTCAAATCGGGTAGTCAAATCAACCCTGGTCTCAATATCGGGCTATCAAATCAACCCCGATCTCAATATCGGGCCATCAAATCAGTCCTGATCTCAATATTGGGCCATCAGATCAATGCTGATCTCAAATTGGGCCATCAAATCAACCCCGATCTCAATATCGGGCCATCAAATCAACCCCGATCTCAATATTGGGCCATCAAATCAACCCTAATCTTAACATCGGGCCATCAAATCAACCCAGATCTCAATATCGGGCCATCAAATCAACCCCGATCTCAATATCGGGCCTTCAGATCAACCTCGATCTCAAATCGGGCAATCAAATTAACCCCGATCTCAATATCAAGACGTCAGATCAACCCCGATCTTAAATCGGGCCATCAAATCAACTTCGATCTCAATATCGGACCGTCAGTTCAACCCCGATCTCAAATCAACCCATCAAATCAACCCCAATCTCAATATTGGGCCGTCAGATCTGCCCCGATCGCAACCCGGGAGGAACAGATCAGTCACGGTCTCAACCTGGGAGGTACCGATCAGCCCCGATCTTAATTCGGGAGGTACAGATCAGCCCCGGTCTCAACCTGGGAGGTACAGATCAGCCTCGATCTCAACCTGAGAGGTACAGGCCAGCCCCGGTCTCAACTCGAGAGATACAGGTCAGCCACGGTCTCAACCCGGGAGGTACAGGTCAGCCCCGGTCTCAACCCAAAAGGTACAGGTCAGCCTCGATCTCAACCCGGGACGTACAAGTCAGCCCCGATCTCAACCCAGGAGATACAGGTCAGCCTCGGTCTCAACCCGAGAAGTGCAGATCAACCCCGATCTTAACCCGGGGGGGGGGGTATAGGTCAGCCCCGGTCTCAACCTGGGAGGTCAGGTCAACTTTGGGAACAAACCTGAAGACTCACAACATCTCCAGAGAAATACATTGGGCAACCAAGTCAACCTCAAAGACAATATTGAGGATAAACAGGCTTGAATGGGATCCAAGTCTTGGAAACAACCCCAGGAAGTCAATCAAAGGCTGTGCCGACACTAAGGGTAACCCCAGGAGGGGCAAAATGGTTATTTTACTAACTCTAAGTCGATTTAGTCAAATTCAAGCCGAATTGATGCCACCAAGGTCAGAATGAACCAAATGATGATCCCAAGTGCAACCAGCGCATGCCAGCTCAACGGATAAACTGCGGGGAATCGAAGACCTGGTTATGAACCCGTCTTCTTGGACCCAAAAAATATTTTATCCCATGTCATTGTGACATTCTCGGAGAGGGCTTTGCAGAAAGGTATAACACGCCTTAAACGGACGCTCCGATCAAAACTTAAAAAGTTTCAACTTCGATCTCGCGTTGCTCAGAGTGCACGCACTTTGAGACGATAGAACCAGACACGTGGGCCCCACCAAGGGAGCCGCACCTCTATCTGCGACAGCAGCAGGTAGGGTGGAGACTCCCTGGCCTATATATATGAGGGCACCCCCCTTATTTGCAAAAAAAGCTTCGAACATCTGCCTGTTTGGTTTTCTGTCCAATTTCTTGTCTTCTAAACCAAAATTTTTTCACTCTAACACGTAGATATACCCACATACTACTAGATATCAAAAAATAACCAGTAGATTCTGGCGTTTAAAGCCTACGATTTAGGAAAAAGCCCATGTAGCAGTTCATTATAAGTATTTTTACGATCAGCAAGTCAATACTACTATTTCAGACTTTTATACACTTGCACGTTAAGTTTTATTTTCTAAATATCCCCGGAACTCAATTTCGTGGCCGTTTTCGTCAACTTTTGGTATATTTTGGTACATAAATGCATTTTCTAGCATTTCTACAACTCGGATTGACGATCCGTCGCTTCCAGCAGCTTCGGTATACTTGCATCTTCATACAGAGCAACTTCGCCAGACTGGGTTTGTGACACCCCCAAATTCCAGGACCGTCACGGGGTCGTAAGAATTCTGTTCGTCACGTGCTCATGGTAATACATCACAATAATAATACGACTAAATGTCGGATCGCACAGCTGAATAATACATAACTAATACCGAATAAATTACATTTAAATAATATAATTTTTCACGTCCCAAGGTCTCGTAACTTAAACAGTGATTACATAGCTTAAACATATCTTAAGCATAAATAATCTTAACTAGTACATAATATCATAAGTTCTTCATTACAATCATAAAGTCCTACATAAACAAAGCTACTCAGTAGTCTTTCCCTTGCCCTTGTCGGTACTCGAGGGTCCGCACTGCTCAGTCTTAACTAAAATATTTTAGGGAAAGCAAGAATGAGCACAAATTGCCCAGCAAGTAATATACAATAAGGATTTGTAATATAATTCTCAATTCTCGAAAGAGTATAGCAAGGTTTGATAGTTCAAGGATAACAAGAATATCAACAGTTCTCAATAACAGTCGCTAAGGATAGAATAATATCAATATGATTCAATAATAAATCAACTCAAGATTTCAAGATAACTGAATACTGAGCAGTCATTAAGGACTATGAACTTCTACTATATTTAACAGTATTAAACTAAAAATCCAACAAAAATAGGTACAACAGGTGATCAGCCTAAAGTACCATACGTTATGCATAACAATCAATCATACTCAAGTGCGCTCGTCGGTTCTCCAACAGTTATATTTTTCCTTCAAAAAGGTTGTTCTTCTCAGTTAAATACAAGATCCCGCAACAATCAATTGGTTTAGGTCGCTTTTCAATAATATAAGTCTAGCCGAATCAAATGGCATAGACACTTTCACAATATTCAAGAGCAATACTAATTTCAACATGAATAATAGCTTTAATGAAATAAGAATTCAAGTATGCTAATTCAATTCAAACGATTAAGTAAAGAAACTAGTTCGCAATATAAAAGGATAGAATACTTGCATAAAGTAAATGTGTCGGTTAGGATACTTGCATAAAGTAAATGTGTCATTTAGGATACTTGCATCCAAAGAGATAAGGTTTAGATACTTGCATCCAATATCCGTTAAATAAAGTAATGCAAGGGTCTAGGATACTTGCCTTAAGCGTAGTTTATCCTCGTTAAGTAAATCAACACTTTCAAATCCCTATCGTAATATAGTTATGCGTATAGGATATTCATTAGTCATACAGTTTAACATTATACTTTATCTTATTCATACAATCAATATATAAGTTAGTCTTCAATCTTGCTATACCGTCATATATCACGCATAGTACTATATCACTTTATGACTCTAGATTGACATAACTTACATTATCTTTTATCCTTAAAGTTTCGCTTTTCGGGTTAAACAAGTTTACATATCGTCATTATCACATAAGATCACAACGAATAACAAACATACTCTTTTTAGCACGTTATAGCATTATTATAAGTTAACCGTCAAATCGGATTCAAGCATCAACATATGATATCACATAACATATATACATGTTAAAGGGTTTTTCCATGTTTGTTTAACCTTTCCAAGTTCAATCATACATGCTATAGTTCTAAATCATGGTTTCTAAGGACTTAGGGTCATGCAACGTTATAAGTTCTCGTAAGTTATCATGCTTGTCATGTAAACATGTGAAGTGATCATATAACTTGATTTAGACATGTTTGCAAGTAGTTATATCATATACATGTTACAACTTAGTTCATGCTTCACTTGTGGCTAACTTGCTTTCATGGCTTCTATCATGGTAGATATGTATGTTTGATACATTAGTGAGGTTAAAGGGTACTATCCAATCATGTCCAAAATTATCAGAATTTAAAACTCCATGTAATATGTTAAGTGCACGTTCAAAAACTCATACTTTCATTAGTAAGGTTTACTAATAAGGCATAGCATGTCCATGTTACATTATTAAACACGTATACACAAGTCATCATGTCCTTCATGCAATTCTAAACCGTACTAATATATATCAAAAGTCAGAATATAGATATGATACATACGTATCAAAGTTTACTTTAAGAACCATAAGTTCAATTTCAAACTACAAGTCCTTTCATTAATCATTCACGTGAACATAATGAAACATGCTCATTTTAGTTCTACGTACCTATATATGTAGGTTACACATACTATTATGCTTTATCTAAGTTAACTTAACATCCTAGCATTAACAATTTATAGCAGAAATTAGTAGTCTGTCTGCAAAGGCTGGCGCAGCTGCGCTGCTCCTGGGTATAAACCCGGCGCAGCTGCGCCGTATCCAGTCCATACCAGTGAATTTCCAGCTTCGGCAGGACTTAGGCCAAATGCCAACTTTCTTTCACCAAAACAGTTTTAAACAACCATATTGTAATTCCAACATGTATATAAGTCCATATAACAACTTAACAAGCATTCTATATCCCAATTATACTCTAATTCATCATGATCAAGAATATAAGAATTCTAAGAAATTGCAGAAACAGAAAAAGAAGAACGAGAAATGTAGTATACCTCTGTAAATAATTTAGCTTGTTGTTAAAACACTGAAATCTCTCTCTCAATTATAGAATGCTTAACACTGATATATATATATATATATATATATATATATATATATATATATATATGCTCTCTAGTCTCACTTATCCAAAATTCTCAGCAAATGAATTAGGAAGAGGATGGGTTATATTTATAGAGAAAATGATATCCAGACATTGTTTTCTTCCATTGAATCAAACCCATGGATTGAAGAATTGTATGAAAGTTATGGGAGAGTAGGTAATTGGTTGGTAAATCTCATCATCAAAACCACTCCCCATTGATCATGAGCCATCTAGATTGCTGAGTTTAAGGAGTAGAGAGTAGGCTAGCTTGGAGTTTTCACGTGTGAGGAAATGTGACTATCAATATGGGACAAGGCAAAGCAATCTTAGCATTTTGCAAATCCCACATACTAAGGATACATATATAAGTCTACTTAGGTTATAATGTAATGTCACAATGTATTTCCATGAATAAATAACATTTCAATGTAGTAAATGTAATTTGTACGTATATAATCCATGTACATTTTATCTTACCGGTATAGTTTAATCGGATATTAACACATTACACTGTATCCTTTATTATTAAATTCTACTAATCAATAATTGTTTATCATATATTCATGATGTACTATTTTAACGTACACTCACATACAATTGTCACATAAGCATCATCATGTATTAATTAGTTATGATACATAGTTTCAATATGTACAATCATACAATATGGTTTAAATATACTTGCATGGTCACACATAAGTGTTTCTCTATATTATATACTATGGTTGTATTCCATATACTTTATATTATTAATTATTGCATGCTTGTATATAACAATCAATATAATCTTATTATATTAATAACTTACTTATTTGCTTTATTACTCATAATGTCAAATAAATAAATTATTCATCTTATCGATTGATTATCATTAATATTAATTTATCCATTCCTCGTAATTATTAATAACACTTAATTAATAATCATAGGATTAATTATCATATGAATATAGATCTTATTATATTTATAAACACGTTGCTTATTATTATTATATTATTTACAATAATAATAATCCACACATCATTAATTATCTTTAATATTTTATAACAATTAATTAATATTCTACGATAACAATTAACAACAATTAACAATTAATATAGATGAATTGTTCACTTAATAAATCCTTCGTTAATTAATATCATTATTAACATATCTCATCGCGGTGCCACACAAGGCCTCCCGAGTTTATTATAAACTCCACATTTTCCTAATTATTATAATTATTCAATTTAATAGAATTGAGTTAATCCTTCTTATAACACAATATCTTTTATATTAAATAAATTTTCATTTCCATTAATATATTTATTTAATAATATTAGCAATTTCTCGGGTATTACATCCTCCCCCCCTTATAAAAATTTCGTCCCGGAATTGCTACAAGGTTACACAAATAAATGGGGATAATCCCTCATCATCCTATCTTCTAACTCCCACGTAGCCTCCTCGACATCGTGGTTACGCCAAAGTACTTTTATAGAAGGTATAATTTTATTTCTTAAAGTTTGTTCTTTCCTATCTAATATCTGGACAGGAATTTCTTTATACGCCAAGTTCTTCTCCACTTGAATGGGTTCATAAGAAATCACGTGCTTGTAGTCGGCCTTGTACGGTCGCAACACAGAAATGTGAAACACGTTGTGGATGTGCTCCAGTTCGGGTGGTAACGCAACTTTGTATGCCACTTCGCCCACTCGCTTCAGTATCTCGAATGGTCCTATGAATCTTGGACTCAATTTTTCTTTCTTGCCGAAACGGATTTTTCCCTTCCATGGAGATACCTTTAAAAATACGAAACTTCCGACTTTATAGTCTCGGTCCTGTCGATGCAAATCTGCATATTTCTTCTATCGATCTTGAGCTGCTACAAGTCTGGCTCTTACCACTGTCACCACGTCTGCGATTTGTTGTACTAGCTCTGGTCCGAGTATTCGTCGCTCCCCGACTTTGTCCCAACATAATGGCGTTCTGCACTTTCTCCCGTAAAGAGCTTCGTACGGTGGCATACCGATACTCGCATGGTAACTATTATTATACGCAAATTCGACTAAGGGTAGGTGGTCGTCCCAATTTCCCTTAAAATCCATCACGCAAGTCCTAAGCATATCCTCCAGCGTTTGTATTGTTCGCTCACTCTGTCTGTCTGTCTGAGGATGGTAAGCCGTACTCAACCTCAACGGTGTTCCCATTCTTTCTTGCAAACTCTTCCAAAAATTGGACGTGAAGCGCGAATCTCGATCAGAGACAATTGACACCGGCACTCCATATCGTGAGACAATCTCCTTTATGTATAGACCCGCTAACTTATTCAAACTGTAACGGATCTTGATTGGTAGAAAATGTGCGGTCTTGGTAAGTCGATCCACGATAACCCAAATAGCATCATAACCTTTCTGTGTAACTGGAAGTCCTACCACGAAGTCCATCGTAATATACTCCCATTTCCACTCTGGTATTTCTAACGGTTGTAGTAAACCACTCGGCCGTTGATGCTATTCTTTAACACGTTGTCAAGTCAAACATCTACTGACACACTCTGCGACTTCCCGTTTCAAATTGGGCCACCAAAAATGTTGCCTTAGATCTCGGTACATCTTCGTGCCTCCCGGATGAACGGAATATGTCGTATTGTGTGCATCGTGTAAAATCTCTTCCCTTAACTCGGTTACCACTAGTACCCACACTCTTCCTTCGATTCTTAAGATACCATCTTTATCCATTCAAAATTTCTCTTTCTCATTTTCTGTGATCCTCTTTCGAATTTTCTCACACTCTTCATCCTTTTCCCGGGCTTCCTTTACTCTATCCAACAATGTCGGATGAGCTTCCACCACAAACAACCTTTCTTCAGACGTCCCTTTACTTCTATTTCCAATTTCTCCATCTCTCTTATCAACTCTTCCTGAGTCGTCAAATTAAATAATTCCTCCCCTCCTTTCCTGCTCAGAGCGTCGGCAACCACATTTGCCTTCCCCGGGTGATAAAGAATATCGCAGTCATAGTCTTTGATTAATTCTAACCACCTTCTCTGTGGTATGTTCAACTCCTTCTGTGTGAAGATATATTTTAGACTTTTGTGGTCCGTGTATATCTCACATTTTTTCCCATATAAATAATGCCTCCATATCTTTAACTCAAAAACGACTGCCGCTAACTCTAAGTCGTGAGTAGGGTATCATTTTTTGCAATCCTTCAATTGTCGTGATGCATACGCAATGACTTTGCCGTGCTGCATAAGCACACAGCCAAGCCCCTTGTGCGATGCATCACTATACACCACAAAATTTCCTGAATCATCTGGTAATGATAACACAGGTGCTTCGCTCAATCTCCTTTTCAGTTCTTGAAAACTTTCTTCGCATTTGTCGGTCCATACAAATTTCACTGTCTTTCTAGTCAAATTAGTCAATGGGGTTGCTATCTTAGAAAAATCTTGGATGAATCTTCGATAGTACCCAGCTAACCCTAAAAAGCTTCTCACCTCCGTCGGTGTTCTCGGTTGTTCCCAATTACTTACTGCTTCTACCTTTGCAGGGTCTACAGCGATTCCATTCTTATCCACCAAGTGGCCTAAGAATTGAACCTTCTCTATCCAAAATTCGCACTTTGAAAATTTTGCATACATCTTCTCCTTCCTTAGTGCCTCTAAAACAATGTTCGGCGTGTTCTTCCTCTGTCTTCGAGTAGATCAAAATGTCGTCGATAAAAACCACTACAAATTTATCCAAGTATGGCTTGAAAACTCGGTTCATCAAGTCCATAAATGCTACCGGAGCATTAGTCAATCCAAATGACATTACCAAAAACTCGTAGTGTCTATAACGGGTTCGAAACGCAGTCTTTGGTATGTCCTCATCCCTTACTTTTAGTTGATGATATCCTATTCGTAGGTCAATTTTTGAGAAACACTTTGCTCCCTTCAGTTGATCAAACAGGTCGTCTATCCTCGGTAGTAGATACCGGTTCTTGATCATTACTCTGTTCAATTCTCGATAATCAATACAGAGCCTCATCGATCCGTCCTTCTTCTTAACGAATAACACCGGTGCTCACCAAGGAGAAACACTCGGTCGAATGTAACCCTTATCCAACAACTCTTATAATTGTATCATTAATTCCTTTATTTCTACTGGCGCCATACGATATGGAGCTTTCGAAATCGGTGCCGTTCCCGGTGCTAAGTCTATTACGAATTCAATTTCTCTGTTTGGCGGAAGACCAGGCAGATCGTCTGGAAACACATCTTGAAATTCATTAACTACGGATATATCCTTAATTTGTACTCCCTTTTTCAGAGTATCAACGATGTAAGCTAAATAACCTACATATCCTTTCCTTAACAATTTCTTGGCCTGCATCATCGTAACATAACACGATTGCTTAAGCCATGAGCTACCATAAAACACTACCTTAGACTTATTCGGAGTCTGAAGGTTCACACACTTGTTCTGACAGTCAATAATCGCAGCATGGTTATACAACCAATCCATCCCCAGTATTACGTCAAATTCTCCCAGTCTAATAGGAATCAAGTCTACGCTCAGTTCATGTTCTCTAATGTTTGCGCGATAATCTCGATAAACGTATTCTACAGGGATCACTTCCTTATTAGCAACTTCTATGATCAAAGAATTTTCTAATCGTTCTCGGGGTGTACTAAGTTTACTAGCAAATTCTTCAGATATAAAAGAACAGGTGGTACCCGAATAAAATAATACATAAGCATTTATATCATTGATTGGGCTTATACCTGACACCACGTCCTTCGCAGCCACGGCGTCCTGGACGGTCATGTTAAAAGTTCTGGCGGTTGGGCGGTTGGATTGTGTCGGCCCGCTGATCATCAGCTTGTTGGCTCCTTGCTGATTGCTACCCCCGCCACTTCCTTTCTTTGGGTAGTCCTTAATTCGGTGCTCCGTTGAGCCACACGCAAAGCATCCTTGTATCTTCTTTGGTTTCGGACAGTTGGGCAAGATGTGCCCTTCCTGTCCGCAGTTGTAGCAAGTGCCAATTCCCTTCCAGCACTCGCCCTGGTGATTCTTCCCACACTTTGGGCATCCTTCAGCCCTCTTCTTGAAACCTCCACAAAAATTCCCTGATTGATTTTTGTTGTTTTTGTTGTTGTTGTTGTTGTTCTCCCATTTTCTCTTTCCCAAGTTGCTTCCTCCGCTACTGCTTCCTCCCGTACGGTTCTCTCCTCCAGTATTCTTTCCTTTCTTCTCCTTGTTATACAGACTTAAGGCCTCACTGCCACCTTCCGCAATGATTGCCTTCTCCAGTAATGTTGCAAAGGAATCAATTTGAAGAACTGATACCTTATTGAATAGCCACGACTTCAATCCTTGTTCGAAGCGTCTAGCCTTCCTCTCTTCATCACCAACTTGGTGCTCCGCAAATCGTGCTAGTTCGTTAAACTTAGCTACGTACTGCGCCACCGTCATGTCACCTTGTTTTAGTTCTAAGAACTTTACCTCCATTCTATTCTTCATACTTCTCGGGAAGTAATTCTCGAAAAATAGCGTCTTAAACTTATCCCAAGCTATTATCCCTTCTCCAGCTCTTTGTTGATTAGCCTCCCACTAGTAGTTTGCTTCTCCCCTCATCATGTACGTGGCAAACACCGTCTTCTGATCTTCGCCTACGCGAGCTATAGTGAAAGCCTTCTCGATCTCCTTTATCCACATTTGTGCGACGATTGGGTCGGTAGTTCCCTCGAACTCTGGGGGTCCTACACTCTTAAAATCTTTAAAGGTTGTTACTGGCACATCTTGAGGGTTTGGGCGAATGGGTTCATTTTTCCTTCCCCTTAAGGCTTCTCCTAACAAGTCTACCAGTTTCTGGATCTGGTCAACTTGTTCCCTCTCGTTATTAACAGATTCTTCGGGTGCAGTCAATCTACGCCTGGGCGGCATTATCTGCATCACAAGTTTTCATTTTATTATTATTCAAGTATATTACTTAAGTATTTCTTTTAATACTAAAAGAATAAATTTATAACACATTTCTGAAATAAACTTCATTTATATTCATATGCCAAATCGTTTCATTACATGATTATCCTAGCATACTGCTATAAATATTATCACATATATCCCCTAATATCACAAAAGACGGGGAATATACTAACCTGCTACCATACTACCCCTCTAACAAAAGCTTATACGGGGTTTACATCACTATCCCACATCTTACAAAAAAGAGAGGGATTACAACATAGTATGTACAACACATAAAGATAAATTCTACTAAACTACCACTAGACCATCTAAGGAAATTTCATCACATCACCTCGCGCTCCACTGCGCTCTTGTACTCCATCTGCGCTATATACGCAACCAGCTCTCGACTCAAGGTATGTAGAGTCTGTCCCTACTCTGCCGGGTAGTGGTGCACACCATCAATCACCCTCTTAAAAGCTGAACGGAACACATACCCCATCTTGTTCATCTTCCTCTTCTTGCACCTGACCTCGTCCTCTAGGTCGTCAGCTCTCTCATTGGCCGTTTCCCACTTCTCCTCGAAGTGTAACCTATCCATCACCTCCAACTCTAGCTGAGTACGGAGTGCCTCTTTCTCAGTCTTCTCACTCAATTCTCTTTGTTCTACTTCTTCTAGCTTCCCTGCTATATCTACATTTCCCGCCACCGACCTGTGGAATAAGGTTCCCATATGGATCCCTGCCTCCCTGCGGTAAGCGATGTCTACCACTAGCTCCTGCATGTCTAACTTCCTCTGGTGGTCCTCGTCCCTCAGCTTCTGGAACTCAGACTCTCTCTCGTGGGCCTCTGCCTCCAGCTCCTGGACCCTGCAATCTAACTCTAGGATCCGCTCCTCATACTCTCCTAGCATCTGCTCCTCTACAGTAGCCTCATCAGAGTCCTCTACTGGCTCCACCTCCATCGGCTCGTCCTCCATCAGCTCCTCCTCTGGATCAGACTCTATCTCAATCTCATCCTCGTCATCAAACTCGAACGGTGCAACAGCCTGCACTGGTGTAGTCTCTAGAGGTGCCTCGTATACTACATGTATATCCCTGGGCTCCTCCTCTGCCACTCTACTAGGTACACCTGTGTCTGTCATCCTACAATCATAAACACAAGACAAACAAATAGCAACTCCATTAGAATATTAAATAAAACATAAGTTCATTGTATAGAATGAAGTTACATTTCATAACACGCTAAGTCTCGCTCTAGGGAAAACTCTATGTGAGTTTTATCTCCTTTCTAACTTCTAAGTTTGCCTAAGTTATAGTCTAAGGACACTCGTTCCTAAGGTTTATAACTATAGCTCTGATACTAACCTGTGACACTCCCAAATTTCAGGACCGTCACGGGGTCGCTCGAATTTGGTTCGTCACGTGCTCATGGTAATACATCACAATAATAATACGACTAAACGTCGCATCGCATAGCGGAATAATACATAACTAATACCGAATAAATTACATTTAAATAATATAATTATTCACGTCCCAAGGTCACGTAACTTAAACAGTGATTACATAGCTTAGACATATCTTAAGCATAAATAACCTTAACTAGTACATAATATCATAAGTTCTTTATTACAATCATAAAGTCCTACATAAAAAAAGCTACTCAGTAGCCTTTCCCTTGCCCTTGTCGGTACTTGAGGGTCCGCACTGCTCAGCCTTAACTAAAATATTTTAGGGAAAGCAAAAATGAGCACAAATTGTCCAGCAAGTAATATACAATAAGGGTTTGTAATATAATTCTCAATTCTCGAAAGGGTATAGCAAGGTTTGATAGTTCAAGGATAACAAGAATATCAACAGTTCTCAATAACAGTCGCTAAGGACAGAATAATATCAATGTGATTCAATAATAAATCAACTCAAGATTTCAAGATAACTGAATACTGAGCAGTCACTAAGGACTATGAACTTCTACTAGAATTAACAGTATTAAACTGAAAATCCAACAAAAATAGGTACAACAGGTGATCAGCCTAAAGTACCATACGTTATGCATAACAATCAATCATATTCAAGTGCGCGCGTCGGTTCTCTGACAGTTATATTTTCCCTTCAAAGAAGGTTGTTCTTCTCAGTCAAATACAAGATCCCGCACCAATCAATTGGTTTGGGTCGCTTTTCAATAATATAAGTCTAGCCGAATCAAATGACATAGACATTTTCACAAAATTCAAGAACAATACTAAGTTTAACATGAATAATAGCTTTAATGAAAGAAGAATTTCAGTATGCTAATTCAATTCAAACGATTAAGTAAAGAAACTAGTTCGCAATATACAAGGATAGAATACTTGCATAAAGTAAATGCGTCGTTTAGGATACTTGCATCCAAAGAGATAAGGTTTAGATACTTGCATCCAAAGAGATAAGGTTTAGATACTTGCTTACAATATCCGTTGAATAAAGTAATGCAAGGGTCTATGATACTTGCCTTAAGCGTAGTTTATCCTCGTTAAGTAAATCAACACTTTCGAATTCCTATTGTAATATAGTTATGAGTATAGGATATTCATTAGTCATACAGTTTAACATTATACTTTATCTTATTCATACAATCAATATATAAGTTAGTCTTCAATCTTACTATACCGTCATATATCACGCATAGTACTATATCACTTCATGACTCTAGATTGACATAACTTACATTATCTTTTATCCTTAAAGTTTCGCTTTTCGGGTTAAACAAGTTTACATATCGTCATTATCACATAAGATCACAACGAATAGCAAACATACTCTTTTTAGCACGTTATAGCATTATTATAAGTTAACCGTCAAATCGGATTCAAGCATCAACATATGATATCACATAACATATATACATGTTAAAGGGTTTTTCCATGTTTGTTTAACCTTTCCAAGTTCAATCATACATGCTATAGTTCTAAATCATGGTTTCTAAGGACTTAGGGTCATGCAACGTTATAAGTTCTCGTAAGTTATCATGCTTGTCATGTAAACATGTGAAGTGATCATATAACTTGATTTAGACATGCTTGCAAGTAGTTATATCATATACATGTTACAACTTAGTTCATGCTTCACTTGTGCCTAACTTGCTTTCATGGCTTCTATCATGGTAGATATGTATGTTTGGTACATTAGTGAGGTTAAAGGGTACTATCCAATCATGTCCAAAATTATCAAAATTTAAAACTCCATGTAATATGTTAAGTGCACGTTCAAAAACTCATACTTTCATTAGTAAGGTTTACTAATAAGGCATAGCATGTCCATGTTACATTATTAAACACGTATACACAAGTCATCATGTCCTTCATGCAATTATAAATCGTACTAATATATATCAAAAGTCAGAATATAGATATGATACATACGTATCAAAGTTTACTTTAAGAACCATAAGTTCAATTTCAAACTACAAGTCCTTTCGTTAATCATTCATGCGAACATAATGAAACATGCTCATTTTAGTTCTACGTACCTATATATGTAGGTTACTCATACTATTATGCTTTATCTAAGTCAACTTAACATCCTAGCATTAACAATTTATAGCAGAAATTAGTAGTCTGTCTGCAGAGGCTGGCGCAGCTGCGCTGCTCCTGGGAATAAACCCGGCCCAGCTGCGCCGTGTCCAGTCCATACTAGTGAATTTCCTGCTTCGGCAGGACTTAGGCCAAATGCCAACTTTCTTTCACCAAAACAGTTTTAAACAACCATATTGTAATTCCAACATGTATATAAGTCCATATAACAACTTAACAAGCATTCTATATCCCAATTATACTCTAATTCAACATGATCAAGAATATAAGAATTCTAAGAAATTGCAGAAACAGAAAAAGAAGAACGAGAAATGTAGTATACCTCTGTAACATTTTAACTTGTTGTTAAAACACTGAAATCTCTCTCTCAATTCTAGAATGCTTAACACTGATATATATATATATATATATATATATATATATATATATATATGCTCTCTAGTCTCACTTATCCAAAATTCTTAGCAAATGAATTAGGAAGAGGATGGGTTATATTTATAGAGAAAATGATATCCAGACATTGTGTTCTTCCATTGAATCAAACCCATGGATTGAAGAATTGCATGAAAGTTATGGGAGAGTAGGTAATTGGTTGGTAAATCTCATTATCAAAACCACTCCCCATTGATCATGAGCCATCTAGATTACTGAGTTTAAAGAGTAGAGAGTAGGCTAGCTTAGAGTTTTCACGTGTGAGGAAATGTGACTATCAATATGGGACAAGGCAAAGCAATCTCAGCATTTTGCAAATCCCACATACTAAGGTTACATATATAAGTCTACTTAGGTTACAATGTAATGTCACAATATATTTCCATGAATAAGTAACATTTCAATGTAGTAAATGTAATTTGTACGTATATAATCCATGTACATTTTATCTTACCGGTATAATTTAATCAGATATTAACACATTACACTGTATCCTTTATTATTAAATTCTACTAATCAACAATTGTTTATCATATATTCATGATATACTATTTTAACGTACACTCACATACAATTGTCACATAAGCATCATAATGTATTAATTAGTCATGATATATAGTTTCAATATGTACAATCATACAATATGGTTTAAATATACTTGCATAGTCACACATAAGTGTTTCTCTACATTATATATACTATGGTTGTATTCCATATACTTTATATTATTAATTATTGCATGCTTGTACATAACAATCAATATAATCTTATTATATTAATAACTTACTTATTTGCTTTATTACTCATTATGTCAAATAAATAAATTATTCATCTTATCGATTGATTATCATTAATATTAATTAATCCATTCCTCGTAATTATTAATAACACTTAATTAATAATCATAGGATTAATTATCACATGAATATAGATCTTATTATATTTATAAACACGTTGCGTATTATTATTATATTATTTACAATAATAATAATCCACACATCATTAATTATTATTAATATTTTATAACAATTAATTAATATTCTACGATAATAATTAACAACAATTAACAATTAATATAGATGAATTGTTCACTTAATAAATCCTTCGTTAATTAATATCATTATTACATATCTCATCGCGGTGCCACACAAGGCTTCCCGAGTTTATTATAAACTCCATATTTTTCTCAATTGTTATAATTATTCAATTTAATAGAATTGAGTTAATCCTTCTTATAACACAATATCATTTATATTAAATAAATTCTCATTTTCATTAATATATTTATTTAATAATATTAGTAATTTCTCGGGTATTACAGGGTTATCTTCCTAGTCCGGGTTTGGCTTTTTTCTGTATATATTTAACTGTATATATACTAACTTTTCAATTCTATCAAGCCCGGATGTCAAATCCGCGGTTGTTTACTGCTTTTATATATAAATACGCATATATAAGCAGCCTTCACTACCACTGGGTTATCTTCCCAGTTTTGGTTGACTACTTTTCTGTACATTTACATTCCAGTTCGGTCTGGATTATTCTGTGGTCTTTTTATTACTTTTATATATATTTATGCATATATAAGCAGCATTCACCACACTTGGTTATCTTCCCAGTCTTGGTTGACTACGTTTCTGTACATCTCAATTTCAGTCCGGGCATAGGCGTGAAAACCCATCACCCTTTTCTACTATTTTCTATATATATTTCAATTTTGTCCAGCCTGAATCATTCCGTGGCTTTTATAAATATATATATATATATATATATATATATATATATATATATTTCAATTCCAGTCCGGGCACCGGTGTGAAAACCCACCGTCCTTTACAGCTTTTGTATATATATAATTGTATATATATTTCTTTACTCGGTTTTATTAAATTATTTGATTTAAATATTCATTTTATATGAATCGACACTGAAATATTTGCGGGCGAACTAGATTTATTTAAATCTCGCCAATTCTAGCTTTCAAACGGTTCAAAATTGGTACAGACGGAACCGGGAAGCTAGAATGGCTGAGATTTATTTAAATCTAGCAATTTTTCTAGTTTCAGTTATAAAAGAAACCTCACGACCCTTAGATCGCTATCTAGTGGGAACGAGACGCTTCGGTCAGGTGCGAACCAGGATTTACTGAATGAATCCTCGGTTCTGGTGACATTTGGGATATATATCTGTTTCTGTACAAATTGGAACTGTGCTGGTTTATTGGCCTCCCTATGTGAGCCTAGGAATCGTGGGATTCACTATCAAACAGATCAGAATCTGATTCCCACGATGGACAAACTCCACTTTACAAATGTACCCTGCCAGTTTTTCTGTAAAAAATGTACATGCAAAAGACCTTAAAACGGTTATTCGAATTTAAGGTCTCAACATAGTAAAAAAATATGGTTTAGCGTGTCAGAGTCCCTCCGATGGCTATCATACCCATGAGGAGACCGACACTTGTATATACTTTCTGGGCGAGGATGCTTCGCAGCCCAACAATCACCATTCAAATTGAGCCTTAAGGCTGAAAGGATAAAATTAAAGTATCAACATGCTTCAATTCCTATGTTAGCGTAAGGGTTTGAAACCAGCTTTCAAAACATAATTTGAAATAATCTTATCGAAAAGATAAGCTTTTGCAAAGAAAATTAAATGCTTTTACAAATCAAATCAACAAATCAAATCAAAGACTTTTGCAAATCAAATCAAACCCTTCGTATATAGGTTCAATGATGCATAGACATGCTTTCCAATCAAACATAGGCCTAATTTTTTAAAACAGCATTCACACACACATTTTAGTTTTAAAGGAAAATATTGAAAAGATGCGGTATCGTGTTTACACGGGAGTTGTGGGGTGCCTAACACCTTCCCCACACTTAACCAAGCCCCCGAACTCAAAACTTCAGTTTCAAAGATCAAGGTTTGACAGTGTCCAGCAATTGGGCCTCTTTCAAACAAAACTCGGTTGAGTTGGTACAACCATTTCAAATCAACCAACTGGCGACTCTGTAAAACGTTCAAATCGTCGACATGATACATGTTGGTCTTTTCCTAAAAAAACCCTTCAAAACCTTTTTCACAATAAAAAGAGTAAGGGTATATATAACTTAGGAAGAGAGAAAGATCCGGGTTGTGACCCCACCCGCGAATTTTTTCCCGACGTTGACATTAGTTAGTTTTACGGTTTAAATATCGTTTTGTAGCTTTTCCTTGCGTTAATATATATATAAATATATATATAATTAGATTTATAAATAGTAGTTAAGCTTAGATTGCAAATTCGTGGCTTTTTTACTGCTTTATTATATGTATAAGTATATATATATATATATATATATATATATTTATACTGTTCAGTTTGTATGGATTGCAAATCCATGGTTTTATATATATATATATATATATATATATTGTTCAGTTTGTCTGGATTGCAAATCTGTGGCTTTTTATTGCTTTATTATATATATAAATAATATATATATATATATATAGTTAATCTTTATATAATTGTTTATATATATATATATATATATATATATAAGTTTTATCGATTTATTATATATATATATATATATATATATATTTAGTTAATCATTGTGATTAAATATCAATTGTAAGCGTTCATACGATGTAAATCTGCAATATTTAATGTGTGTTGACTAGATTTATATAAATATAGCCATATCTAGCTTTTAACCGGTTCAAGGTTGTGAAACTGGAACCGTTAAGCTAGAATGACTAAGATTTATTTAAATCTAGTTTTCTTTCTAGTTTGTAAATATTTGGCAACTACGAGACCCTAGATCTGTGTCTAGAGGAAACGTAAAGCTACGGCTATGCGTATGCAGGGATTTAACTGATGAATCTTTTGTTTTTCGACGTCTAGAGTTAAATATGCATGTTAAGTTATGCATTGTACAAGCTTTTGAACAATCTTCCGTGAGCCTTGGAATCATGGGATCTACGGTTTAATCCATGAATCTAGGTCCGGTTCCCATAATGGACATGTTCAAATTGTAAAGGTAGCTTGTAGCCCTTTGAAAATGTAAATAAAAGGGACCTTAAAACGGTTATCCGGATTTAAGGTCTTAACATAGTAATAGCATTGATTTTGGTGTTCGGGTCACTTCAATGACTTTTACGCCCATAAGAGGCCCGCTATATATATATATATATATATATATATATATATTTATTTATTTTCAAAAATGCTTCGCATCTCAAATAAAATTAAAATAAGCCAAATATGGAATAAAATGGAAGTATCCAAAGGCTTCAATTCCTATGCGAGCGAAAGGGTTTGAAAACCACTTTTTAAAACATCACTTTCATATCTTGTCTAAAAATGGACTTTTCAAATAAATTAAACCCTTCGTATATAAGTCTAACGAAGCACAACATTACTTTCAAATAAAGCACTTAGGCCCAATTACTGCAATACACACATATACGCACAAATTAGGGAATGAAAAGCGCGATAACCGTGTTTTACGGAAGTCGGGGGGTGCCTAACACCTTCCCCCCGCTTAATCAAGCCCCCAAACTTTATAAAATCTCGATTTTCAAGACCAATTAAACAGAGTCCAGTAATTGGGCCATATTCCAAAACCTTTCAAAACTCGGTTGAGTTGGTACAACCACTTCACTCATACCAACTGGCGACTCTGTCTAATTCGGACTAATAAAATCAAAATTTTCAAATCGTTGACATTATATGTCGGTCTTTTCTTGAAAATTCACCCTTCAAATCAAACAAAACCAAATAGAAAACATAAAGGGTAGAAACACTTAGGAAAAGGGAACCCAAAACATAAAGGGTCGAAAGGTGGCGACTCTGCTAGGGACAGTAGAGGGCTTAAGCCGCTTTTTCAAACTTTTCAATTCCCTTCTTTGTGCATGTGTGTGAAATGACGTCTTTACATTGAATGTATATGAATATCTTTTTACAACGCTTTATATTAGTGCTTCGCACAATGTCATCATTTTACATATGGTGAGACGCGATGAATGTATGTTGTGTGATTACTCCACCAGGAGGCTAACCCGTCAGTGGCTCATTACTGGACTCAAGAGGAGATTAATCCAGCGAGGCTCAGGAAAGGCGCCACTCAGATTCGCTCCAATTGAAAGATCGGAGCAACTTTTCATCTAGCAAATTGCGATGATCTCAGAACCTTCATGCCGAAAAGCCCGTGAAAGTAACACTAAGATAGGTCAACCTCTGATAAACCAAACGCGAAGGAAAGTCTCTTCATGCCTTTCCCTTTTAATTCAATGTAAAGTTCAAATCCATGTAAATATCCATTAAATGTAAATATCATTCAGTGTTTCTATTAAGGATACTGTACAAATATCTAAACTTGTCAGTCATCAAAACAACTGATCTCTGTTTTGCAGGAAACATTAAAAAACCTTTTAAACAGACACATTGCATAGCATGCACCCTTTTAATGGTTATCAAGACTAAACTAAATAACCTTTTTTGTAGGTAAGATTGGGCCCGTTACCAGATCAAAGTCTAAAAAGGCACTAAACCTATCTCCAGACATAGCTTCGAGTCTCGAAACACAGCTAACTGTTTAACTCCCATGGACTTAGCCAGTTTTAACCCCACAATGCATCCTTTATATTCTGTTGTGTTGTTAGAATTGTTAAAATGCAACTTGGTTGCCACAGGGTATTGATCTCCTGTGATGGACACCAGAACTGCCCCTGTTCCTGCTCCTTCAG
This sequence comes from Panax stipuleanatus, assembly GCA_020205555.1. Lineage (NCBI taxonomy): Eukaryota > Viridiplantae > Streptophyta > Magnoliopsida > Apiales > Araliaceae > Panax > Panax stipuleanatus. The sequence continues at coordinate 58,690,446 of CM035125.1, forward strand.
TGTTAGATGCGCTGTCAAAATACATTTTCCAGAATTGACCCCTATCTTCTTTACTGGCCAGCTGAATGAATAGTCATCACTTCTTCCTTAGGAAAATAGGTTTCCAGAGGTTCATAACCTCCCGCTGGTGTGGCCGACAGGTGATTTGCAATTCCTTGCCCTTTGATGGACTTTTGGGTCACATAGATGATGTCGAACTGTTGGAGGATTAACTGCCACTTTGTGATAGTAGTGTGCATACAAGCCAATCATGTATGATGACAAAGCACATACTTTGTAAACAATCTTATTTATTTATTAATAAAATATTCATTTAAGGCATATAATTATCTACATGGTGCTGTTTTTATAATATGTAAATAACCCATAGTTTTAAGCAATGCTTATAGAATCATGATGAGATCATGATAATGAGATCTAAATTCTTAGAAAGCTTAAACTAAAATAGTTCTCAATTGTGGGATTACTAAAATGGGGATTAGTAAATCCGGATAGATTGGTACATATGTTGCTTGCTCATTGGATGAGGATGACTGATCTCATGGTCATTTGTGTGGAGACACTAAAGCAAGTATGTAGGTGCTTATTGGAGAATAAGTTCACTGAACGTGACTCGCTATGGAATACCTAATGGAGTTTTACTCGCCTGTCAATAGGAATTCCTAATGTGATAGTAGTACATGTGATCCTTGGACTTGAGATCATCATAGTATCTTGTATGTAACAAATTATACTTTGACTAATTCCTTAAGGCCTTTTAAGGCATATATAGGGTATGCTTGGGTGTAATGAGTTACATATGGAGATAATGAATGATCAATAAAGAATCTACCACCTCTAGTAAAAGAGGAGATATGTCCTATGTGATTCGTTAAATGACAACCCAGGAATCCTTGACCAAGGTAGAATGAAATTAGAAAGAGGTTTCTAATTTGCATTATTTGGAGTTGTGCATTTCTAATCGAAATACATATGATTAAATAAATTAAGACTTGACAGTAAATCCATGTCTTATATTTAATTGGGACATTGTATGGTAGAAGGATTGAATTGTACGGTAACTATTAACTCACAGGTTCTTTTATGATTAATGTTGAAATATATATTATCTGGAAAGTCGTTGATCGCTAGGGAGGCTTATCCCTATTGTAGAATAAATGTTATTTATTTAAATAGATTATTAGTTTAATTTGTTTATTTAAATAAGATTAGAATTGTTCTAATTGATTTATTCACAACCGGTTTAATATGGAGAACCTAAAGGGTCACACCATAAAAGGAAGAAGAATTATTTAAGAAGAAAATGGCATGATAGTAATAATGCATTAAGTATAATTAATTTAATCTATGATGATAGAATAAATTAAATAGCTTAATGTTTATTATTTAATATTTTAGAAATATTAAATATAAATTAATAAGAGGAGTCTTATTAATATTATTATTATTATTATTATTTTAATTCTAAAGTAGTTTAGGAATTAATATAATATCAGTACTCTCTCTCAATCCTAATAAAGATTAGGATATAAATTAATTAAAAGTATTTAATTAATTAATTAAATAAAACCCTATTCTAATTGGATTAGGAGGGTTAACCTAATATCTATATAAGAGAGTCTTATATCAGAAATAAGGGACACGTGAATTTTTCAAGAGTTGGGAGTACACATATTCTATAGAGATAGAAACAAGGGTTAAGCCAATAACCCATCTTACTGAGTTCTTCATCTTCCTTGGTGGATCACCGTTAGAGGCCAAACATTTGGGTGGCTGACATTGATCAAGGGAAGGAGCCACTACAGAGGAATCAAAGGAGTAGAACTTGTACCTGAGGAAGCTTGGATCTTCAAAGGTATAATTCTATTTTTCTCCTTCTTCATTTACTGATAATTGATGCACAAGAATGATCATGGTAATGGGTTTGTATAAATTTTTGAAAACCTAGTTTTTTACGCTTCCGCCCTATTTATGTGATTTGATTGCATGATTGCGTTACGTACAAACCCAACAGTGATATCAGAGCCAATCTTGTGCTAATTATCAATCTATGTGATTCCATACATGTATGATATGCGATTGGATCGAGTTCTGGGCAACAAAAATTTTTCAGATTCTGCGAAGCTGTGCAGCTGCGCCTGTACAAGGCAATATTGCTGCGCAGCTGCGCCGGGTGCTGTTCCTGGTTTTCATGCTGCGCAACTGCGTCGGTTCCCTTTACATTCTTAGCGCAGCTGCGCCACTGGACAGGAACTATTTTTTTTTGTTTTATTTAATTAAATGAATGGTTTATTTAATTAATAAAGGTTTAAAATAAAGATGTTTATTTTATATGAAATGAGATTTCAGAATTGCTAAAATTAAAGAGTTTAATTTGGAATTATTTTTGAATGAAATAAAGGAGTTTATTTTTCTAAAAACAAAGTTTAGCAAACTTTTGCCCATTAACTGATATTAATACATATTTGGAATGAATTTATTTTCATGAGATGAATAAGTTTTATTGATACGTATGATGATATGTATGGTAATAAAAGGGATTGATTATGGACTATGACCAATGTGATTGGATTTTATTTTGGTTGAATGCTTGAATGAATGGGTTTTATAAAATGGGGTCTGCGTACCTCGTCTTCTCTAGTTTTATTCTCGATGTAAATTCTATCTCCTTTCTATGTACTTCCCCTTGACTGCTGATCAAGGTTTCTATTTAATTTTAAATAGTTAATGTAATAGAGATAGTTAGAATTATTTTAAAGAAATTGGAGACCAAGGAGCAAGGAACGCGTGAAGACTCATTTGTATGGAGCCAGGGTTTAAATATAATAGTTATATTTAAATTTAAATTCTTGCACTCCTAGGTTTGACCTTTTGGTTCACTTGGTGGCTCTAGTGAACCAAACTAGAATAAAAGTCCATAATCAATCCGGGTAGAATATAGTATTCTATATTGCATGCTAAATACTATATATATTATATTTTATACAAACATGCTTCGCATGTTTAATAAAATGACGCGTATTTTATATATATATGTGCATGCGCGCTTAAAAAGATGAGACAAATAATAACAAACCCCTCAAAGAAATATTATTAAGTTTGAAGCGTTCAAATGATATTTGGAATATCGAACGTCGCCTTCTAGCATGATTAGTTAATAGAGTATTAAATATTTAATATGAGTTTGTTGTGCTATCCACAAGGCGAGTATTGAATATTTAAGATGTTAATTAATCACATTTGATGCTTATCAAGAAAATTGAACGATCTAGTCTTGTTGTGCTATCCACAAGGACGAAATTTTTTTTTTTTGAATTTATGGAAGTGCTAGGCTGGACTTAACTTAAATCATTTTAGTTCGGATGTGCACACACATGACCATTATAATTTAAGAGGCAAAATAAAAGGAGTTACATGGTGATGTAATTGACAAGAGTTGTCTACCTATTTATTTGTATATCGCTTGTTGTGCTATCCACAAGGTTATATACATTTGAAATGGGATCCTTAATCTCACTATCAAATCTTTAATTAGATGTTGCCGAACTATATGAGTGAGGGTAATATAGTTTGATGAAAATAGTGGGAGATACCAATTTAAAATAAAGACCTAAATTTATTTTGGTATGCAAAGTTAATAAAATGAATGTTTGCTAAAATGTTGTCTTTTCACATGCAGAATTTTAAAAATGTCAAAATCACTAATCTCACTATAAAGCATACTTGATGCAAATAAGCTTACCGACCCGAATTATGAGGACTGGCTAAGAAATCTGAGAATTGTTCTCACTGCTGAAAAGATTTCTTATGTCCTAAATTCCACTATCCCTGAATCTGTTTCAGAAACAGCCTCTGAGGAAGAGATTGCCACTTTCAATAAGTGGCAAGATGATGCATCTGTGGCTCAATGCATCATGCTCGCATCCATGAATAACGAGCTTCAGCGTCAGCACGAAAAAATGGATGCTCCTGCTATCCTGCTTCACCTCAAGGAGTTGTATGGTGAACAGAGTAGGACTGTTAGATATGAGATATCTAAGGAGCTCTTCCGATCTCGGATGACCAAGGGCAGAGTGAACATAAAGGAACAAAAGAAATCTGATCCAGCTAGCACAGGAATGTGCTTCCATTTCAACGAGCCGGGTCATTGGAAGAGGAACTGCAAGAAGTTTCTGGCAAAGAAGAAGCTTGGAGAAGCTTCGACTTCCAATCAAGGTTTGTTCATGATTGAAATTAATTTTTTAGAAAGTCAAAATTCTACTTGAGTATTGGATATCGGCTACGAGTGGGGAATGGAGCAAAGGTTGCTGCATTAGCTGTAGGAACTTATTGTTTAGCAATGCCTTCGGGCAAATCCATTTATCTTAATAATTGTTATTATGTTCCGAATATTATTAAAAACATTATTTTAATTTCTGTATTGGATATGGAAGGTTTTGACGTTATTATAAAGAACAATGGTTGTTCTATTTATAAAGACGATGTTTTATATGGTATTGGAAATTTGCGAAATGGACTTTATACACTTGACTTACAAGAAAATATATTTCAAATTGAACAAATTAAGAAAAGGAAAGAGATGATATTAATTATACCTATATGTGGCACTGTAGACTCGGTCATATCAATGAAACAAGATTATCCAAGTTGCATAAAGATGGGCTCCTCGAGCTATCTGATTATGAATCATATCCAACTTGTGAATCTTGTCTCATGGGTAAAATGACTAAATCTCATTTTAGTGGAAAAGGAGAGAGAGTTACAGAGTTGTTGGCATTAATTCACACAGACGTTTGTGGACCTATGACAACAAGTGCACGGGGTGGGTATTCTTATTTTATTACTTTCACTGATGATCACTCAAGATTTGGATATGTGTATTTGATGAAATACAAATCAGAATCATTTGAAAAGTTCAAAGAGTTCAGAAGTGAAGTAGAGAAACAAACGGGCAAGAGTATTAAGATACTTCGATCAGATCGAGGTGGAGAATACTTAAGCAGTGAGTTTCTCAATTATCTCAGAGAAAATGGTATAATCTCACAATGGACTCCTCCAGGTACACCACAGTTAAATGGAGTATCTGAAAGGAGAAATCGAACACTGTTGGACATGGTTCGATCCATGATGAGTTTTACCGACCTTCCAATTTCCTTCTGGGGATATGCCCTAGAAACGGCTGCATACCTACTTAACAAGGTACCTACCAAATCCGCCCCAAAGACTCCATATGAGATGTGGAAAGGGAGGAAACCAAATCTTAAGCATGTTAAGACTTGGGGTTGTCCAGCTTATATCAAAAAGTTTGAAAATGATAAGCTACAGACTAAATCCGATAAGTGTAGATTTGTGGGATACCCTAAAGAAACCGTAGGGTATTATTTCTATCATCCAACTGATCAAAAGGTGTTTGTTGCGAAACAGGCTACCTTCTTGGAGAAAGAGTTTATCCATGAAGGGGTCAGTGGGAGCAAGATATATCTTGAAAAAGTTCAAGAAGCACAAGTTACCACGGACCAAAGTCAGGTACCTAACCAAGTAGAAGAACCTACTGTACCACACCCTGTTCGTAAATCTGAAAGAGTACCGAAGATACCTGAGAGGTATGGATTCGTTATAGAGGATGATGATGAGGTACACATCATGAATGATGATGATCCATTGAATTACGAACAGGCTATGAGTAATAAAGACTTAGGGAAATGGCTTGAAGCCATGAAATCCGAAATGGACTCCATGTATGAAAACAAAGTATGGTCTTTGGTTTCACCACCTGAAGGTATTAAACCTATTGGGTGTAAATGGGTTTTAAGAAAAAGACTGGAGCAGACGGAAAGGTAGAGACCTATAAGGCCCGACTGGTTGCAAAAGGTTTCAAACAAAGACTTGGAGTTGACTATGATGAAACCTTCTCACCAGTAGCCATGCTCAAGTCCATTCGGATTTTGCTTGCGATTGCAGCTTACAACGACTATGAGATCTGGCAGATGGACGTGAAAACGGCCTTCCTCAATGGGAAACTTGAGGAGGATGTGCATATGACACAGCCAGAGGGATTTATTTCAAAAGTTGGAACAAATCAAGTCTGTAAGCTACAACGATCCATTTATGGGTTGAAGCAAGCTTCTCGTAGATGGAACATTCGTTTTGATGAGACAATCAAAGAGTTTGATTTTATCAAAAACGAGGATGAACCATGTGTATACAAGAAGGTTAGTGGGAGCGCAGTATCATTCCTTGTATTATATGTTGATGATATATTACTGATAGGGAATGACATTCCTATGTTACAATCCATTAAAATCTGTTTATCTAAAAACTTCTCCATGAAGGACTTGGGTGAAGCATCCTATATTTTGGGGATAAAGATTTATAGAGATAGATCTAAAAGGATGCTCGGCTTATCCCAAGGAACGTACATTGATACGATGCTAAAGAGGTTTAGCATGGAAGATTCCAAAAGAGGTCTCATGCCGATGAGCCATGGAATAAATCTTTCCAAGAAACAGGCCCCAAAGACACCTGAGGAGAGAGACCGTATGAGTAAGATCCCTTATGCTTCTGCAATAGGATCTATCATGTACGGTATGATATGTACTAGACCGGATGTTGCTCACCCACTTAGTGTAACAAGCAGATACCAGTCGAATCCAGGAGAAGAGCACTGGAAGGCAGTGAAAAATATCCTAAAGTACTTGAGAAGGACTAAAGATATTTTTCTTGTCTACGGTGGGTCTGAATTAAAACTCGAGGGATTCACGGACTCAAGTTTTTAAACAGACCAAGATGACAGTAAATCTGTTTCAGGGTATGTGTTTACCTTGAACGGAGGTGCAGTGAGTTGGAAGAGTTCCAAGCAGCAAACAGTTGCTGATTCCGTGACAGAGGCAGAGTATATAACTGTAAGTGAAGCTGCAAGTTGATGTTTCAGATGAAAAGTTAATTACAGAACTAGGAATAGTTTCTAAGTCTCATCTTGAATCTAAACATGTGTTGCGGCACTTTGATTAAAGAAATCATTAAAAGAGGAGAGTGTAGACTCTCAAGACAACATTGCAGATCCATTTACTAAAGCTTTAACACAACAGCAGTTTGATCGTCACTTAGAGAAGATGGGTATGAGATACCATGACGATTGGCTTTAGTGCAAGTGGGAGATTAATAGTAGTGTGCATACAAGCCAATCATGTATGATGACAAAGCACATACTTTGTAAACAATCTTATTTATTTATTAATAAAATATTCATTTAAGGCATATAATTATCTACATGGTGCTGTTTTTATAATATGTAAATAACCCATAGTTTTAAGCAATGCTTATAGAATCATGATGAGATCATGATAATGAGATCTAAATTCTTAGAAAGCTTAAACTAAAATAGTTCTCAATTGTGGGATTACTAAAATGGGGATTAGTAAATCCGGATAGATTGGTACATATGTTGCTTGCTCATTGGATGAGGATGACTGATCTCATGGTCATTTGTGTGGAGACACTAAAGCAAGTATGTAGGTGCTTATTGGAGAATAAGTTCACTGAACGTGACTCGCTATGGAATACCTAATGGAGTTTTACTCGCCTGTCAATAGGAATTCCTAATGTGATAGTAGTACATGTGATCCTTGGACTTGAGATCATCATAGTATCTTGTATGTAACAAATTATACTTTGACTAATTCCTTAAGGCCTTTTAAGGCATATATAGGGTATGCTTGGGTGTAATGAGTTACATATGGAGATAATGAATGATCAATAAAGAATCTACCACCTCTAGTAAAAGAGGAGATATGTCCTATGTGATTCGTTAAATGACAACCCAGGAATCCTTGGCCAAGGTAGAATGAAATTAGAAAGAGGTTTCTAATTTGCATTATTTGGAGTTGTGCATTTCTAATCGAAATACATATGATTAAATAAATTAAGACTTGACAGTAAATCCATGTCTTATATTTAATTGGGACATTGTATGGTAGAAGGATTGAATTGTACTGTAACTATTAACTCACAGGTTCTTTTATGATTAATGTTGAAATCTATATTATCTAGAAAGTCGTTGATCGCTAGGGAGGCTTATCCCTATTCTAGAATAAATGTTATTTATTTAAATAGATTATTAGTTTAATTTGTTTATTTAAATAAGATTAAAATTGTTCTAATTGATTTATTCACAACCGGTTTAATATGGAGAACCTGTAATACCCGAGAATTTTCATATATTATTAAATAAATATATTAATGGAAATGAGAATTTATTTGAATATAAATGATTTTGTGTTATGAGATGAATTAATTCAATTATATATAATTGAATAATTATAATAATTGAGAAATTGGTGGAGTTTGTGATAAACTCGTTGATTGCCTTGTGTGGCACAGTGACGTAATATAAGAATGATTATATTAATTTAAGCGAACAATTAATCTATATTAATTGTTAATCGAAGAATATTAATTAACTGTTATAAAATACTAACGAGGATTGATTAATAATCTGTGATTATTATTAGTGCAAGAAACATAATAATAATGAGCAACGTGTTTATAAATATAATAAGATTTATATCAAAGTGATGATTAATCATATAAGGGTTAATTAAATTGTTATGGAGGTTGACAATTATATTGATTGATGTAGGATATGTGTATATTATTAATTAATATTCAATTTATAAGATGAGAAATTATATGTGCAAGCATGCGAATTAAATGTGTAGCATATATTAGCTGACTATGTATTATGTGAAGTGTAATATGACACTATTATATGGTAAGGCTTATTAAACCATGTGAGCTACTTGATTAATAACTTGTGTGACAATAAATCTGTGGGTATACATTGTATGATATATCATGAACATATTGTAAACAATTAGTTTTAATAAAGGAGACAGTGTAATGTGTTAACATCTGATTAGATTATATCCGGTATTAACAAAATGTACATGGATTATACGTGTCAATTTACACTTACTACAGTATATGAATTATTGTGACATTTCAATTAAAGACCTAAGTGTCTAAATATGTGTGTGTAATAATTTAAGTGTTGTGTACTAATAAAATGCTGAGTATATGGCCTTGTCCCATATTATTAAACACAAACCTTGTACACGTGAAATGCATCATGAAGCTAGCCTACTCTCTTCTCTCAAACTCAGCATTCTAGCCATCATGATCATGAAGGGAGTGGGTGGAATAGTGGAGATCACCAACTAATTACCAACTCCCTCTTATCTAGCAAACATTCCTATAATCTGTTAGTTTGATTTTGGATGTAATTGCATTGCCTGGTTATGAAATTCTTCTATAAATATAACCCATCCTCTTCCTAATTCATTTGCTGAGAATTTTGGCTAAGTAAGTTAAGAGTTATATATATATATTTATCAGTGTTCTTGAGTAGCAGCAAGTTCAGAATCTAACAGAAGGTATAATACAGTTTCCTTGTTATTCATTTTCGTTTTCTGTTTCCGAAGTTTCCTTCAAATTTTTGATTATGCCAAATTGGTTCATGATTGGTTTGTAGAACCCTTATATTGTTGTTATATGAACATACATACGTGATGGAACCACTATATAGCTTTCTTGACTTTCATTTCCATTGTTGCTCTGTAATTTCTGTAAAACATCGAATTCGTGAAATTAGTTGGAGTTCATCAAATTGGGAATCGTTTGGGCGATTGACTGTTATATAAGCAAATATATGTGTTAGTAAGTTAAAAGGTTAGTCTAATAGCATATGGGTATGTCGAGATCGATAAAATGGGAGGTTTTGGGTCGGTTTCGCTGCAGTATGAACTGCAGGAACTGTCCCCACGCCGCAGTGCCGCAGCCAGCGCCGCAGCGCCGCAGCCAGCGCCGCAGCGCCGCAGCCAGCGCCGCAGCCAGCACCGCAGCCCGCGCCGCAGCCCCACCCACGCCGCAGCCCCACCCACGCCGTAGCCCACGCCGCAGCGCCACCCGCGCCGCAGCGCCACCCACGCCGCAGCGCTAGAATATGGCTGCTGTTGCCGCGCCGCAGCGCCGACCTCTGTGTTCAGTTTTCTGCATTCTGCAACAAAACTGTTATGTACTAATTGGTTGATTTTTGTTTAAACAAGCATGGAAGCATGATTAATACATATATATAAACCTAATGAGGCAATGTAAGCATGTTTTAGTGTATTAGCATGCATAGTTAACAAAACGACATGAAGCTTGGAAACGAACTTAAAATTTCATAAACAATCATTAACATTATAAAGCATGTTTACATACTGACCTTGCAAGCATGTTAGTACCACCTAGAGACACATGAAGTGCATGTTAGCTTATCTATATTGGTTCCGTAATAAAATATGAACATGTGAACCTAACTAGTGCTCATTCCTAACAAAAATATAAGTTTGAAGGTGGATATGATCATGTAAATGCTATATAGTCATTTTGATGTTATGAGCATGTTTAGATAACTTTGAAATATATGAATGAAGCCTTAACTTGTGTTTATATAGTTCGTAAGGAATCATGAACATGTTAGGCTCTATTAGTAAGATTCACTAATAGAAATACAAGCCTTGCACATGAGCATTAACACGATACGTGGAGATTTAAATTCTGATATTTATGGACACATGTGATAGTACTCTTAGACTCATTCATGTGTCATGCATATATATATACCATGATTGGTTGCCGTGATTAAAGTTTAGCATAAACAAAGCATGTTTTCAAGATAATAACAATGCTAGCTACATATATGCAATACGAGTACTCATGAGCATGACTAATACAAGTTATATGAATATCTTATGTGTTTAAAAGCGACCATGTTAGACCATATGAGTTCGTGTCCTTGAATGGCTTTAAGTATTAACTTAAGAACCTATACCATGCACGATTGGATTTGGAAAAGTTATACAGGCATGTAAAGTATCCTTTAAATATGAATACATGCTACGTGATATTATATGATGTTACTTGAACCCGATTTTGACGGTTAACTTAAGGAGATGCCGTAACTTGCTAAAATGAAATATATTTAGTATTGATTGTGGTCTTATGTGATATTAATAATATGCAAGCATGTTTGCTAATTGTTGAGATCTTATATAATATGAGAATGCGTTTAAACTCTAAAGAAGGAACGTTAAGGATAGAAATTTTATTCTATATAACTGTGTAGCTAGGTAAAACTTACCTTATGTGTTGATCGTATATTCAAAAGAGAAAATGTGAAGTTAAATTATATGACTAATGAATATCATATATATACGTAACTGTATTACGATAGGAATTCGAAAGTGTTGATTGCTTTTCGTGGATAAACTACGCTAAAGGCAAGTTCTCTTACTTACACTCTTTTAAAGTGCAAGTATCCTAACCGACACATTTACTTTATGCAAGGAAAGCTATGATTGTGAAAGTTTCCTAACTTATACTCTTTTACTATGCAAGTATCCTATCTTGTGTATTGCGAACTAGTTTCCGATTTAATCGGTTGAATTAAATTAGCATACTTGAACTCTTACTTCATTAAAGCTATTATTCATGTTGAACTTAGTATTGTTCTTGAATATTGTGAAAGTGTCTATGCCATTTGATTCGGCTGGACTTATGTTATTGAAAAGCAACCCAAACTAATTGATTGGTGCGGGATCTTGTATTTGACTGAGAAGAACAACCTTCTTTGAAGGGAATATATAATTGTCGGAGAACCGACATGTACACTTGAGTATGATTGATTGTTATGCATAACAAGGGTACTTTAGGCTGATCACCTGTTGTACCTGTTTTTGTTGGATTTTCAGTTTATTACTGTCAATTCTAGTAGAAGTTCATAGTCCGTAGTGACTACTCAGTATTCAATTATTTGAAATCTTGAATTGACTTATTATTGAATCATATTGATATTATCCTGTCCTTAGCGACTGTTATTGAGAACTGTTGATATTCTTGTTATTCTTGAACTATCAAATCTTGCTATACCCTTTCGAGAATTGAGAATCTTATTATTCACCCTTATTGTATATTACTTGCTGGGCAATTTGTGCTCATTCTTGCTTTCCCTAAAACATTTCAGTTAAGGCAGAGCATGGCGAACCTTCGGGCATTGATAAGGGCAAGGGCAAGGCTACCAACTAGCTTATGTCTGTTATATTTCAAATATATTAATATTGTGTGAAGATGATGTAGTAAGACTGGATTTGTTTATGTTTAAGCTTAAGTTAGATTATATAACAAGTCGTTAATTGATATTGCTATGTAATCTATTAAGTACTGTAGGTTGCGAGACTTGGGGGAATAATTATAATAAATCATTGTAAATTATTCTAGAATAGATTTTCCGCTGTGGTTGTGTGATATTTAGTTATCATTAGTGCGATGTATTACCATGAGCACGTGATGAACCGAATTCGAGAGACTAAGTGGCGGTCCTGGAATTTGGGGGCGTCACAGAACCTAAAGGGTCATACCATAAAAGGAAGAAGAATTATTTAAGAAGAAAATGGCATGATAGTAATAATACATTAAGTATAATTAATTTAATCTATGATGATAGAATAAATTAAATAGCTTAATGTTTATTATTTAATATTTTAGAAATATTAAATATAAATTAATAAGAGGAGTCTTATTAATATTATTATTATTATTTTAATTCTAAAGGAGTTTAAGAATTAATATAATATCAGTACTCTCTCTCAATCCTAATAAAGATTAGGATATAAATTAATTAAAAGTATTTAATTAATTAATTAAATAAAACCCTATTCTAATTGGATTAGGAGGGTTAACCTAATATCTATATAAGAGAATCTTATATCAGAAATAAGGGACACGTGAATTTTTCAAGAGTTGGGAGTACACATATTCTATAGAGATAGAAACAAGGGTTAAGCCAATAAGCCATCTTACTAAGTTCTTCATCTTCCTTGGTGGATCACCGTTAGAGGCCAAACATTTGGGTGGCTGACATTGATCAAGGGAAGGAGCCACTACAGAGGAATCAAAGGAGTAGAACTTGTACCTGAGGAAGCTTGGATCTTCAAAGGTATAATTATGTTTTTCTCCTTCTTCATTCACTGATAATTGATGCACAAGAATGATCATGGTAATGGGTTTGTATAAATTTTTGAAAACCTAGTTTTTTACGCTTCCGCCCTATTTATGTGATTTGATTGCATGATTGCGTTACGTACAAACCCAACACTTTGATAATCGGCAGTTCAACATCGGCTCACTGAAGATGTATTTTAAGGGATCCATCCTAGAGATGAGATAAGTTGTATGGCCGTATAGGTAATGTTGTAACCTCATGGCTACCCAAGCTAATGCACAGCTGGTTCTTTCTATCAGTGTGTACTTCTACTCTCCGCAGCTGAAACGTTTACTGAGATAATAAATCGCACTTTCTTTCCCCATATCATCCTTTTGCCCCAGTAAGCAACCCATAGCATTGGAATTGACAGAGATATACATGAATAACAAAATTCCATCCCATGGGGGTACCAAGACAGGTGCTTCAATCAACCTCTTCTAGATGGTACGGAAAGCTTTTCGGCAGTTTTCGTTCCATTTTCCCGAGGAGTTCTTTCTTAACAATTTGAAAATGGGTTCATAAGTTGCGGTCAGTTGCGATATGAACCGGCTGATGAAGTTTATTCTTCCCAGGAAACCTCGGATTTCTTTCTCGATCTTTGGTTTGGGCATCTCAATGATATCTTTGATCTTGGCAGGATCTAACTCAATACCCCGGTTGCTCACAAGAAATCCCAGAAGTTTAACGGACTTCACACCAAAAGCACACTTCACTGGGTTTAACTTCAAATCGAATTTGCGAAGCCATTCAAAGAACTTTCGAAGATGGGTGCAATGGTTATCAGCCTTTCTGGACTTCACGATGATATCATCCATATACACTTTAATCTCTTTATGCATCATATCGTGAAATAAGGTTATTATGGCCCTTTGATAAGTAGCACCAGCATTGGTAAGGCCAAAAGTTAGTCTTCGATAGCAGAATGTTCCCCAATGGGTAATGAAGGCGGTCTTCTCCCTATCTTCTTCAGCAACCATAATCTGATGATATCCGGCAAAGTAATCGGCGAAAGAATACATTTTGAACTGTGTCGTATTGTCAATTAACACGTGGATGAACGGTACTGGGAAGTCATCTTTAAGGATGGCCTTGTTGAGATCCCGATAATTAACACATACTCAAACCTTCCCTCTAGATTTTGGCATTAGGACTACGTTGGAAAACAACTCAGGGTATGTTGATACCATAATAATTCCCGCTTTGAACTGTTTGATAATCTCTTCTTTGACCTTCAGGCTCCATTCTAGTTTCAACCATCTTAATTTCTGCTTAACTGGTTTGAACCCTTACTTAATTGGTAGTCGATGGACAACTATATTGGTGGATAGACCTATCATGTCTTTATGAGACCAAGCAAAAACATCCTTGAATTGAGTTAAGAGTTTAACTAGTTCTTTTTCTTGGTTAGAGGGGAGGTTGGTTCCGATCTGTAGCTCTTTGGGATTGTCAGGGGTTCCGATATTTATGGTGGTGGTTTGATAAAGGTTGGGTTTAGGTTTATCTTCGACCCATGCTTTGATTTCCTCGGGCACCTCGTCATCATCCACTTTCTCTTGCTCGATCTCCATCAAGTCAAAGTCCAATTCTATATCGAAATCGTAATCATTACTCAAATTTGGCAAGTCATGGACATGGCTAGAAATACTCAACTTTGGAAACCTGAGACAAAAAACTTGATTTCTAAATATATACAAACGGTTTTCAATTACAAAAGGATTTAGCAGTTGGTATGACAAAAGGCAATAACAAGTTACAGATAAAATAAAACAGACATACATATATAAAGGTAAAGCTCCCTGTCAACGGATCATTTTCTGGTTTTTACCCTTTTCGGATGATCTGAGGGGTGATCGTCTAATTACTGGTAGTTAGATCCTAGGGGATAGCTGAGATAGATGCATTGCTGGAATTATCAGCGTCTTCTAGGATGGCCATAACTGATTTGGAACAGGTCCATGGATCCTCCTCCGGGATGGTCACACTTCCCCAGTTAAGGACTGGGAGGATGGGTTGATCATTCGACAGGTCTGCCCCAATGGATTTCTTCATGTCATCTTCAAAAAGGCAAAAGGTGCTCACAAATTGCAACTGAATCTCATCCAGAAACTTCTTATCTTTGGCCATCCGGGCAGTGTCCTTGAGAGGCTCTTCATCACCAATCTCGTTATATCCATTCTTGGCTTTAGGGATCAGGAGGTTTGAGATAATTGTGGGGACCTTCTTCAATGGCTCCTTAAATCTGGCTTCACTGAGGTTTGGCTCGAGATGAATCAAATGGCTGACCGGTATGTGTTTGTGAGGGTTACGATATTTGGATCCACCAGAGTATCCTAATCCAGCCCTTCGCAACTGCGTGCATATGTGGATTGGGTTCTTGATTCACTGGCCATTTCTACCCAAGCCTTGACCTAGTCGATGCCCTCTAGAAAGCTTCTCTTGGCCAACTGCCATTACTTCTGGAGATATCCAGGGAGTTAATGCTGGAGCGCCCACAAAGTGGTAACGTGGGTTGCTTACTTCAAAGGCTTGAAAACTGGCGGGCTTAATACCCTCATTCACACTGATCAGGGGCATATCTCCCAGATTATGGATAGGATAATCAGGTTCTACACTAACGGTGACTAAATTGCCATTGGCGATGTATTTTAATTATAGATGAAGAGCCGAAGGAACGGCACCAGCCATATGGATCCACGGTCGTCCTAGTAACAGATTATATCTTATAGTGATTTTCAGGATTTGGAAAGGTATATTGAATGTGAAGGGGCCAATCTCTACAAGAAGTTTAATTTCCCCAACTGTATCCCTTCTTGATCCGTCGAATGCTCGTACCACTACATGGCTTTCCCGAATTCGATTCGAATTGATCTTCATCCTATCCAAAGTATCCGCCATCAATAAGTACGCCTCCTACCATGTATCAAGATGATACGACATCGATATGTAATGGCTTGCGATTCCCAGTTCCCTCGACCGATATCGTCATTGGTGAATGATATCACATTACTATCCAATACATGGCTGATCAGGTGCCAAATTTTTTTAGTATCAATGGTTTTGGGCAGGTGTGCCTCCTCCAATACTTGGATTAGAATTTGAAGATGGTCGTTAGAAGCCAATACTAAATCTATAATGCAGATTTGATATAGTTCAGCTTCCAACTGCTTCACCGTTCTTGCTTCACTGTGCCCCATCTTATGGAGGAATTCTGTGACCTTTCCCGTTGATACCTATCCCAATATCTTGGTTGTTGGTTTCAATAAATGCCCCGGGAGGTAAAGTGGATTCTCTTTAAGTACAATAGCTATACAATCGGGTGCCAATTTTATGCATTCTCCATAATTCCATAGTACATTCTTCAGACTAAGAATTGAGATTTGAGGCCAATGAGCCAACATCAGTGGTTTTGGTGCCGGTATTTCCAGAGTAGTCTTGTTTCCCTTCCCAGATAATCGTTTTATGGTTATGGGTCCGCCAGATGCTCCTTCTATGCAAAGGATAATAGCTACCATTTCCTCCAAATTTATTGCCCCTCGAGGGTATATTACCTCTTCCTCAGGGAAGATCTCAGTTTTACTCATCAGTTCTAGCTCTCCTGATTTGAGCATATTCTGAATTAAGTGTCGCATGGCCCAACATTCCTCAGTGGCATGTCCAGGGGCATTCGAATGATAGAGGCAGGACCTAGAAGAATCGAAACACTTTGATCGTGGATCCGGGCTGGCAGAAATTCCGTGATCTTTCCTTTATCAATCAAGGTGCATATAATTTCTTCCCTAGACTGCCCCAAGGGGGTGAATTTTTGTTTGGCTGCAAATTCTCGTCGGTGCTGAATTCTAGCTTCCCTAGCCATCTTTTTTGTCCATTTGTTTTGCTCTTGGCAGCGAATCCGGTCCTTTCTTGAGATTGGGACATCCTGGACGGATATGGTGTTAGTTTGCCTTGGTAGGACTTGGTCTATTAGCTGTTGGGTCAACTGATGTTGATGTACGACTAGATCTGCCAATTGGTCTACTCACGCCTTAATCTAGGCCAAGTCTTGCTCCACCATATACTTCTCTTTGAGGTATCCCCATATTGCAGAGTCATTCATAGAGAATGCTTCCCCCAGCTTCCTCAGGTATTTGCAGTTTTCCCTACCTCCTGCACTGATCATGTTTACTCCTTCCGCATTATACTGAGGTAAAGGGTTGTTGTTGACATTCGATTGTTCTGGAATTTTGACTACAATCTCCCCACTGTCAATCAAGTTCTGAATCTTATGTTTTAAAGTCCAACACTCCTGAGTGTCATGCCCCGGTGAGTTGGAATGGTAAGCGCATTTCTTGCTGGGATCAAATTGCCTTCCATTTGGATCAGAAGGTGGGGCAAGCTCAACAATCTTTTTCTAGGCGATCAATAGTGCCAATATATTATCCAAAGAGTCCCCTAAAGGAGTAAATATCCTTCATCGCTTGTTCTCGCCACCCTTTAACGCTGTAGGATTTCGGGAATTCACAGGATGAATGTTTTGTTTCTGGATAGGCGGACTGGGGCTCTTATTGGCAGCTTTTCCTTGCAATATCAAGGAGACAACTTCTTCCTTCTTTTTAGATATTTGTTTGGCAGCGCTAGCATAGCTTTATGACTGTATGTGCTCTGCTACGGCCTCCAAATCAGTGAGATCTTTGATTTTATCGGACTTCAAACCCATTTCAGCAATTTCTCCATGTTTGATCATTTCAGAGAAAGATTTGCCTAACCCGACAAGGACTCTCTCATAGAAAGAGGCTTCTTGTATGTCAATGAAAGTTGCCACCATCTCACTTTCATCCCTTGGTGGGTTAACTTGGGCTGCCATTCGCCTCCATCGCTGCGTATATTCTCTGAACGACTCATTTCTCAGTTTCTTGGCCTTGGTAACTTGGTAGCGACCAGGTGCCATCTGGGATTGGAAACTATACTGGTTGAGGAAAGCGTGGGCCAAATCCTCCCAACCTCAGACTTTGGAATTATCTATTCGGGCATACCAAGTTCGGGCTTCACCAATAAGGCTTTTCTAGAATAGCTGCATTATGAGGTTCTCATCCTCGGCATAAGTTCTAAGTTCACCTATGTATACTTTTAAGTGAGTATAGGGATCACCCAATCCATTGTATTTCTCGAACTCGGGGACTTAAAACTTATCCAGGTATCTCTCTTTTGGGAAAATACATAGATCCGAATAATTCACGCCCCCGTGGGATCCTATCACCTTCATAGACCGGATAGCATTCTCCATTTGGCTAACTTTTTTCTTGATATCTCCAGTTTCTCTGTCTTCTCGGAGGTTTACTATTTCCCGTGTCGTCCTTTGGACCGGGACCTCTTTGGCTACTTTGACATCGAGGGGAGAGATAGGTGTGGACATCTGGGTATCACCGTTCTTCTCCGATATTTTCATATCTGCTTGCACAGAGGTTTCAGTTTGACTCTTATGCTTAGGTACTTGAGATACTTTACACTGTTCTCTCAACAGGGTAGTCATCTTGACAATCTATTTCTTAAACTCCTTAAATTCCTCTCGAGATACAGGGATGAGTTCTGATGAACTTCCTTTAGCCATTCTGACTGGTAGTGAACGGGCCTTTTTGGCTCAGAATCGAGTTCTAGGACCAATATGCACAAAACCGATATCTAGTTTAGCCTGGATATTGGTGGACAGGGATGCATGATATGTTATGCATCAGTTTAATGGTTTTTAATCTTTTCCTATGAAACAAATGGTTAGTCGACTTAATGATAGGATAAGAAGGATGTACAAATGACAGTTCAAGATGATTTTCATTTACATATGCGGAAGAGTAAATAGGGCATGAAGAGACACACCGCGCGTTTGGTTTATCAGAGACTGACCTATCTTAGGGTTACTCTCACAAGATTTTTGAAATTGGTTCCCAGATCTTCGCAATTTACTTGATGAAAACATCCATCTTTCAATTGAAGCGGATCTGAGTGGTGCCTTTCCTGAGCCTCACAATGGAAACATCCATAGGAGTCCAGTAATAAACAACCGACGGTATTGCCTCCTATTGGAGGGACCATACAACATACATTCACATACATTTCCTCACCACATACAAAATGATGACATTGTGCGAAGCACTAATATATTGTGTGAGGCACTAATATAAGAATGCTTAAAGATTAAAACATTAATCACACACAAAGATCAATCACACAAGATGCACATACATGGAAATCAAAAAGATTGAACGTGTCTTAAGCCCTCTATATTCCCCAGCAGAGTCGCCACCTGTCGATGCTGGGAAAAAAAAATTAGGTTGTCCGTCTTTCCTAAGTTTATGTTTTTTGTTTTACCCTTCCATGATTCGCTATGTCTATGGATTTTATTAAAGGGTGAGTTTTTAGGAAAGTGGAACCGACATAAGTGTCGACGACTTTGAAAAGATTGATTTGATTATTTAATTTTGATGATTGGACCGAATGAGACAAAGCCGCCAGTTAGTATGGTTTAAATGGATGTACCAACTCATCCGAGTTTTGAAGGTTTTTGCAATATGGTCCAATATGTGACTCCGTAAGATTGGTCTGAGATCCTAGATTCGTGGAATTCAGGGGCTAGGTTAAATGGGGGGAAGGTGTTAGGCACCCTACAACTCCCTTGAAAATACGGTACCGCATCTTATTGATTTCCTATGCATAAAAGTGGGTGTATGTGTGAGAGTGTGTATATGTGTGTGTGTTTAAAAGTTTATTCTAAGCCTCCTTGTGAGTTATTTTGGAAGTAGTGCTGTTCCTCTTTTGCACCTATGTACGAAGGGTTTGACTTAGCAAAAGTTCATTTTTAGACAAAATATACATTTCATATGGTATTTTGGGAAAACACAAGGTTTTCAAATTCTTCGTCGAATAGTAATCGAGGACCTTTGATACTTCCATTATTGATTTTTGAGTCTATGTAATTATTACGAAAGTAGTGTTGTACCTCTTTAATCCTATGCACAAAGGATTTGATTTATATAAAAGTTCATTTTAGAACACAATATATATCAATGATGTTTTGAAAATAAAGTTTTCAAATTCTTCGTCAAATAGGAATCGAGGTCTTTTGATACTTCTATTTATGATCTAATGCCTATCCCCAAATTGCTTTATTGTCATTGAAAGCTCTTTGTGGTTTTATCGGAAATTATTTTGGTGATGTGTATGCAAAAAGCGTAAAAAAGTGTCAGATCATCATCGGGCATATAAGCCATCTCGATGAATCCGAGCACCCACAATCAAAGTTTTCACTATCACGAGATCTTTAATCAGACTTCTTGGGACTAACACCTCGAGTTCGTCTTCAAGATCCAAACATTACATATACAATGATTTTTGCATTATTTAAACATTACATCACAAAAATCGGTCCATCGTGGGAATCAAGTCGGGATCCAATCATGGGATCTCGACACCGGGATTCCAAGGCTCACATTATTATGTGCAAATATATATGTACAAAGTCGTAGTCTTTGATATTTAGATGATTTCATCAGTTGAAATCACCCTTTCAAGCCATTTCAGACCCCTTCCGCCTCTAGATATAGATCTAGGGCTATACGAGGTAACCGAGAGCGATTAAAAGCAGTAAATATATAGATATACCACAGATCTAAGCCGATCTAGCATACGGGTTAAAGCTTCATGCTTAATAACCACTCAAAAGCTAGATTCGACTTATATCTTGGTAAATATAGCCTCCGGACTTGATTTATAACCAAATATACACAATATAATCGGTAGAAACTCAATATCTACCAACTACTACACAATATACTTAAAAACAACAATTTTAACTAGATTTAAGCAATATATGACATCAATCTAGTACATTAAACAAAGTTTACAAAGAAAGTGGCTAAAAAGAGCATTTTTCACCTTGGGGGACGCGTGAACAAGCGTTTTATCACCCGGGATCAACTAAGAACACTCTCGAGACTCAAAGTATGTGTTAAACAAGATTAAACAACTCAAAATATGTGTAGAATGATCAAACCAGAGGGTTTCTCTCTCTAAAAACTATTTCTCTCTCTAAAACTCTTTTTTTTAAATGAGCTGATATTGCAGACTTAAACCATCATAGCCAGCCTCATACATACATACAGCTAGCCTCATATATACCTGTGGCTGGGCTCCATGGGTCCTGCCATCTCGAAGTTTGTTCCTTCGGTCTCGGTTTGGAGAAAATTGAGCTTCACAGGCCAAACTCTCGAAAAGTCTTTGCGAAAGGCTGCGGAATAAGGTTGAGTCTGACTGAATCGGGACCCGGGAAGATGATGCTGGTAGCTGAGAGGTATCTTCCAGTTCCAGACTACAGTTAACTAGCTTATCTTTGATTGCACACAGTTCGAGGTTTGCTTAGCTGACTTCTGGCCGACACTTTCTTAGCTTTTCCATCCTCGTTCAGTTTGCATCTTGTTCGAACGTCATTGGCTCTTTGAATCAATCACAGGGTTATTTTCGGGGTGAGTGGATACTTTTCCCCTATGTTGGGGTTGTCTTCGAAGTAAAATTATGCTTTTGCCCTTTTGCAAGGTTAGTATAAAGAAAGCGAATTTTCGAGTGTCTACAATATACCAATAATTCGAATATCAATCAAAACATGTGTCTGGCCAAATTCAATTAACAATAAATTATCTTTAAAATTCTAAAAATCATTTTATGACGTCATGATATTGCACTATATTTACAGTCCATTGAGGATTCCGTCATTTTGTGACTTTATCATACTACATCATACCATAGTGGGCTGACGATCCTTAAACCACATCCAGCACTAGGTAAGAATGCATTGATGACTCCATCATTTTTATCATCTTTGCACCAAGTTCAATAATGCATTAATGATATATAAGATACATTTTGGTATTTTTCAAATCATTTTTGTCTAGCCTAAGCAATTAGCATAGACATATAAATAATAGAATTTTTTTAAAACTCATTGGTTTAGTAATTTGACCCAATATTTTTTTCAAAAATACTTTTATTACCATGATATCAATAAATTTTGAAATCTAGCATAGCTAGAAGATTTGGAATACCTATGCTTCCTTCATACCCTCCAATTTTTCTTTAATGATCCATTGCTTAGTAATTCTATCTATTTCTATTATCCTTAAGGCTTACTACACTAAAAATTCTCACTTCCCAATCCACAACTTTTCTATACCCTAGTATAGTTCATCAAACATACCACACGTTATGAGTTCAAGAACTTACCACAATAATATGAGTTTAGAAACTTCTCCTAGCAATAAGTAGTCCAAGAACAGATTAGGGACTATCCATATGCTTAGGGGTTCAAAAATGTACCTTACAATTATGAGTCACAAACTTACCATAAGTATGAGTTTTAAGAATTCGTACCTAATCCTAATATTTTCTAACTATCAAATATAATATGAGAAAAGAATCACCTTCTCTTTATATGTATATCGATAGCGTGACACCAATATTTCAATGATTATCAATGTGATACACTGAGTAGTCGTTAGACCAAGCACAAAACTCTGCCCATACAAAGGTTTGTACAACCCAGCTATCATATGAGTCCTCAATTAAAATCCCACATAATCCTAGCTTCCTCTTTACTCAATACGAATTTCATTTAATCCGTATTTCAACATTTACCACTCTTACCTGAGTTTACATCGTACATAGTACATTCTCGTTATAGCGTCAGGTTATATCTTCTTAATCGTTTAACATATCATATGTTATTCAACCATTAAATTATGATCGTTTTATTCTACGATCTTCTAATTCTTCACTTTAATCATATTTGTTAACGCCAAGATCCGTCCACGCGCTCCAATCACCAAAGCGCGTCCAATCCTGCATAAAAACGGATAAACACCAAAAGCTTGACGGCTTGGACCGCCGAGAGATAGCTCCGGTGTGAAAATAAGTACAGGCTGAATAAGGTTAATAATGGAGGCTTAATGCTCTAGTGCTGGAAAAGTAATAATGTGTGTACCTTAGAATCAGGGTAAAGCCATATATTTATAGTGTTCTCACATCCTTGCTAGAATCCATCTTTAAATTGTATTAGGGTTCCTTCATGTATCCTTCCATAATAGGATTGCACCAAATCTCCTAGAATTTAGAAAGTTAAATAAATCTCCAACTCCTCTTTCCATAATTAGAGTTCCCATATAATTAGGAGTAACTCCAAGCATTCTTCTGTTTGGACTCAAACTGGCCCAATATGGTCAAGACCCAAACCAAGTCCTTAACCCAAATATTCAGTGCCCAACATTGCCCCCAATCTTCCATTAAATGGAACATTTAATGGAAGAGTATATAAACTATAGCCCAATATGCAAATCTGTACACCCATTCATCACTAGGCCGAACTGACCCATCACTATGAAGCCCATTCGTCGATGGTTCTGGTAGATCCAACCGGCATCAGCCCAATCAACATGGCCCAACAGCCACACCAAAATAGCCCCCAGTCCATAACCCTTCACCTCCCCACGTGCCCCATCACCTCCCCCATTAATGAGCTGTCTTTCAATTTTTGGGGCAGCCTCCAAAAAGACATAACAAAACCCCCCACCATCACAATCATTTCTTTTACCGATTTCAAAATACTATCTCCCTCTCCAAGAACCTCTCATTTCCTGCAAAAAACTCTATATCTGCATCTTTTCAAGGTTCCAGCAGTGGCAGCTCCCCCTAACTTGAACGACCTTCCTCCCAACTCCATCGAGCCTATCGTCGCCATCCCCATTTTCACCATTCTAGCTCCAACCGTAAACACCACAGCCACCACTTCTACTCCTCACACCCCCACCCCCAGCGCAATCACCACTAACTCCACCACCATGGCCACCACTAGTCAAGCTCCTATCCAAACCACCATTCTATCTGAAATAGACTCCCAAAAAGCGCAACGAGAATATTTCGACGAGGCCAAATTCCCTCACGCCAACACCCCTTCGCGACTCACTGATTCAGAGCTGGGCGTTATCTACGAACACTACTAGATCCCTGACACCCACGAGCTGAAAGCCCCCACTGCTATCGATAAGATGTACCACCAAATCGACGGCTGGACTGCCATACCCATGACTCTACTGGAGATAAAAGTTTGGTTTCCTCTCCATGCGTTCGTTCTGACCCTCCTTGGGTTCATTGGCATCTGCTTCAGCCAGTTGGTGCCGAGATCATACATCAACATCATCGCCTTCATCACTTTCTGCCATGAGGCCGAAGTGCCCCCATCCATCGATCTATTCTTCTCCCTGTTTATGCTACAAGCTTCTCGCGAACCAGGCTTCAAAGCCTTCAGCAAGTATCCAAACAAATCCAATAGCAAAATAGAGAGGCTCTCCTTAATGGATGCTCCTTCTAGCAACAAAGGGTGGCACAGAGACTGGTTCTTTGTCCGAGGACCAGAAACCCACAAACTGCCGAACTGAGCTTCTCTCAATTGGTCGAACGTCTCCCTGGGCGACATTGCTTTTGAACGGGTAGTAGAGATCACCAAATTGATTGAAAAGCTACCCATAAAGGAATGGAGCTATGTCCTCCTAACCAAATAGGCTTGGCTGTACGACCACAAGCGTAAGTCATCGGACTCTCATCTCTTAATTACCAAACATTCTTGTTATAACAATTGCTTTGCCCTCTAATTCTGTAGTATCCCTCATCAAACCTATAATAATTGACTGACGGGACCTGGAAGACTTCCTTTTGGGCAAACCTTCTGCCAAGGCTACCAAAGCTCTTACTGCCAAAAATCCAGCTGTCGTAGCCCAAACTTCTAATACACCAACCACCCAAGCCACTCCTACTGAAACAGCATCCTCGGTTCCTTCAACAACCACCAGACATAAGAGGAGAGCCACAAAAGGATCTTCTCAAACACAAGAAACCCACCCCCTACCGTTTTCGAGAGTCTTCTTGACCTGCCAGTGGCCGAATGAGCCCAGGTTCTTCGTGTCAAGAAGAAACGCGCCAAAATAAACCCTCTGACAGTCGAGGAGCTAAGGGTACCTTCCTCCGAAGCTCCCACTCCTTCACTACAACCCAAAACCAAAAATGAAAAAACACCAAGAACCTGCCTCCGAACCACCCCCTAAAAAACCACACACCGAACACCCCTTTTCCTCAAAACAAACTTTTCCTCCCCAACAGAAGAAAACCAAGACCAAAGCTCTTTCTTCACCAACGACCCCCATAGTTACCCTATCGGTGCCTTTGACAACTTTGTTCTTCCTGCTGATGATGACAAATTCAAAGATATCCCCTACCATGATCTCATACTTATCGACGTCATGCAGCAGGGCAGGGTAATCCTCTTTTATTACCATCATTTGCCATTGCTGCAACACTGCTCCTCTCCCTTATTTTCAGGCATTCTTTTCAGGCCGATGCTATATGGGGTCGTGTCATTAGGCGGTGGAGCGAGCGCGAAGCCGAAGAAAATCAACTTAAACAAGAAAAGGAAGCTTTTTAGGCCGCTCTCCTCCATGAACAAGCCGCACATGCCAAAACTAATCAAGCCAACAAGTACCTCCAGAACGACATCTCCAGCCTTTGGAACGAGGTTACCACCTTGAAAGAAGTTGCAGTCCAAACCAAAACAAGATGCCAATCCTTCCTGGAGAAGTCTAAAGCCAACCAAGCAGAAATTGACAAGCTACAATAGAGCAATCTTGCTCTTCTTTAGCAGAATGCTGATTTGAAGAACCAAGAAGAAGAGACTCGCCAGGTGTGCACTACTTTAGAGAAGCAATTTTCAGAGTACAAAGCATCGAGGCCGATTCTTAAGGTGGCATGCCGATATTCGCGTGGTAACTATTATTGTAGGCGAACTCCACCAACGGTAGATGATAATCCCAGCCTCCCTTGAAATCCATCACGTAAGCTCTCAACATATCCTCAAGCGTTTCAATTGTTCTCTCACTCTGGCCATCGGTCTGAGGATGGTATGCTGTACTCATTCGTAATTGCGTTCCCAGACACTCTTGCAATCGCTTCCAAAAATTCGACGTAAAACGTGGATCTCTGTCGGACACAATCGACACTGGAACACCATGTCGAGAAATAATTTCTTTAACATACAGCTTCACCAAATATTCCAAGTTGTACTTAATCCTGATTGGTAGAAAGTGGGCTGACTTCGTCAGTCGATCCATAATCACCCAAATTGCGTCAAATCCCTTCTGAGTCGCTGGAAGACCAACCACGAAATCCATCGTGATATGCTCCCACTTCCATTCTGGAATTTCTAACGGTTGCAGCAAACTGCTAGGTCTCTGGTGTTCTGCCTTGACTTTCTGACAATTAGACATTTCGCAACGCACTAGCAACATCCCTTTTCATATTCGGCCACCAAAAATGGTGCCTGAGATCCTGGTACATCTTTGTACTCCCAGGGTGAATTGAATACTTCGAACTGTGAGCTTCACTCATGATCTCCTTCTTAACTTCTGGTACTGGCGGTACCCAGATTCTACCTTCAAATCATAGCAGTCCCTCACTGTCGATTCTGAATTTAAACTCTTCGGCATCGGCTATTCTCTTTCGAATCTTCTCGCATTCTTCATCGTGAAGTTGTGCTTCTTTCACTTTGTCCACAAGAGTAGAACCAGTAGTTACCTGAAATAACTTCTCATCCGATTCCTTTGGAAACTTCACTTCCAGCTCTAATCTAGCCATCTGTTCTATCAACTGATCCTGATCAGTTAACATATTCAGCTTCTCCCGACCTTTTCTACTCAAAGCGTCGGTGACAACATTAGCTTTACCCGGATGGTAAAGTATCTCGCAGTCGTAGTCTTTGATCAGTTCCAACCATCTTCTTTGGCGCATGTTCAAATCCTTCTGGGTAAAGATATACTTTAGACTCTTGTGATCTGTGTATATTTCACACTTCTCTCCATATAAGTAGTGTCTCCAAATCTTTAGTGCAAACACTACTGCTGCCAATTCCAAGTCATGGGTCGGATACCCCTTCTCGTAATCCTTCAGCTGACGTGATGCATAAGCAATTACCTTGCCGCTCTGCATTAACACACAGCCTAATCCCTTATGTGAGGCATCACTATATACCACGAAATTCCCCGAACTATCCGGTAAAGACAACACAGGCGCAGTACTCAACCTCTTCTTCAATTCCTGAAAACTTTCCTCACACTTTTTCGTCCAAACAAACTTAGCTGTTTTACGAGTCAAATTCATTAACAGAGTTACGATCTTGGAAAAATCTTGGATAAATCTCTGGTAATAACCTGCCAATCCCAAGAAACTCCTCACTTCATACGGCATTTTTGGCTGATCCCAATTCATTACCGCTTCAACCTTCGACGGATCTACCGAAATAATATCCTTGTTAATTACGTAGCCAAGAAATTGCACACGTTCCAACCAGAATTCGTACTTCAAGAATTTAGCGTAAAGCTTCTCTCGTCTTAGCGATTCTAAGGTTAGTCTTAAGTGTTCAGCATGTTCCTCTTCGGTCTTGGAATAAACTAGGATGTCATCTACGAACACCACTACGAACTTATCTAGAAATGGCTTAAACACCCTGTTCATTAGGTCCATAAATGCAGCTGGGGCATTCGTTAAACCAAATGACATCACCAAGAACTCGTAATGACCATACCGAGTCCTAAAAGCCGTTTTTGGTATATCTTCCTTCCTCACCTTCAATTGATGATACCCGCTTCCCAAATCAATTTTTGAGAAGTATTTAGCACCCTTCAATTGATCAAATAAGTCCTCGATCCTAGGTAAGGGATACCTATTCTTGATCGTAACTTTGTTCAACTCTCTATAGTCAATGCAAAGACGCATTGTTCCATCCTTCTTCACGAATAACACTGGCACTTCCCACGGCAAAACGCTCGGTTGAATATACTTCTTGTCTAGCAATTCTTGAAGTTGGACCATCAATTCCTTCATCTCAATTGGAGCCATTCGGTACGGAGCCTTCAAAATTGGAGCAGTTCCTGGCGCTAAGTCGATCACAAACTCTATCTCCCGATCTGGCGGAAGTCCTGGCAAGTCGCTCGAAAACACGTCTATAAACTCCTTAACCACTGATAACTCTTCTACCTTCGGTGTAAGACCCTAACTTTTATGAATAAAGATTTAATTTTCTTTATATATTATTTCGAAACAGTAAGGTGTTGTTTTGATAAATATGAAAAGTTATGGGTGAAATGTGCAAATATTTTAAAATAAGCAAGTGGTTATAAAATATTCATTGTTGTCGGGGAATATTCATTTGGTCGTGGAATATTCTTGTTGTCGGGGAATATTTGTACGACGGCGTAGCTATTTGTGGGCCCCACAACGGAATAACTGTCGGATATAGAAAGCGACAGAAATAACCTTTTTATAAAATAACGGCGTAGTTGTTACCGTTAGTACTGTTGAAATACCTGGTGGTTAAAATACAGTAATATGCGGTGTTGCACAGTAGCACACGGTATTGCACAGTATTTTGAATTATTGATTCTTACGTGAGAAGACACTTACTCAATTATTGTTACAGTAATTACTGTTCAATATTTTATATTGTTGACTTAATAATTGCTACGTTGATATTTTATATTATTGACTCAATAATTGTTACATTGATATTTGATTGACTCAATAATTGCTACGTTGCTATTTTATACGATTGATTCAATAATGGCTACAGTTGATATGTTGTATTATTGATTCAATAATTGTCATTGCACAGTATTTCACATTATCAACTCAATAATTTATATTATTTGAATAATATTATTAGATAGCATTATTGACAATGTCTAAGGAAGTTCTGTCTAGGAGGGGTTATTTAATTGCGCGCCAGTAAGGAGAAATCCTTATCGGAAGGCCCCCTCTTTCCTGGGAATGACCTGGTTGTCAATATTGTAGTCTTGTAATATTATTTGTGAATAATTAATTATTAATTTATATGATAAGGAAATATTTATTTTGTGGATATAAAAGAAGGAATTAGCGCTGATGTGTTTTTATTAGTATTTTGGTGTGAAAAATCATCCGTTTATGGATTTCGGATAATTTATGTTTGGAATTTGGAAAAACTTTCTTCTACAAAGTTGTAGAGAATTAAATTGCCTATAGAAGGACATAGAATTTGTATTTTTCCGACAAAAGGGCTATTTATTATGAATTATTGAAGTTTCAGAAAATAAATATTTTTTTTAATGGGTGGGCCCCACTTTTGTTGAAAAATTCTGATGTTTTGATAGCCGCCAGGCGGCGGAATTTTTTAAAAAATAATATTATTTTATTCAAAAAGTCTACTTTGACATCCTAAGCTTTTCCTATAAATAAGGTGCTTAGGTTAAAATTGAAAATCACATCAGAATTAGAAGTTTTCTCCCTCTATAATATCGAGCGTATTTTTGTGAGTATTTAGATACTTTGAGTATTACTATTCAGTGCAAGTTTCCTTCGGTATTATATCCAATATTCCAGCCAGAAGTACTATTCTTTTGAGGTAAGGGATGTTATTTTCTTTCATAAATGATGTTATTCTTTTCAATATCATTATACCAAAATATTGGCATGGACTTTATTATGAAATTCTTACTTTTTTCGTTGGGGTTACTATTCACGTATACGGCACTATTCAAGTATACGGCACTATTCACGGAAAAATTAAAATTTCTTCTGTTTGTCCAAATTGTCTGTTATAGTTACTATCTTTGATTGGATCTAGGTTTTGAGCTTCATTCTTGAATTTTGCTCCACAAAATATTATTATGGAATATTCTTGAACTTGAATAAACTAAAATACGAATCCTTAATCTTATCCTTTATTTCACTGGATTCGTTATTTATATTATTTTTCATCATTCTCAGTCCTAAGTGGTGATATAACTGAATATCTTTAGCCTGTAGAGCAAAGATGAATGATTACCTGATGAATATCTTTGGCCGTAGTGCAAAGATGACAGGTGTTGAGATGAATATGACCACTGATGATACAAATGAATATCTTTGGCCTGTAGTGCAAAGATGAATATTTGATTCGAGATGTGTATTGATTGATGTTACAGGGATAAAATATTGATGATGAATGGTTATTTCCGCTGCTAATATTGATCTGAAACTTGTTGTCAATAATATTTTACCTGAATTGTTGAAGACTAATGATAATTTATTTTTCATTATCTTAGTCATAATAATATTTACTGAGCTAGTTGAGCTCACCCTTTTCATCTGTTGTCCTCTTCAGGAAATGGGAATGTCGCAGGGACTAGTCGGGGGACAGAGTGATGGTCCGAGTTAGAGCTGTAGTAGTCCGAGTTAGAGCTGTAGTAGTCCTCACTATTTCTAATAAATAGTGTGATAATAATTGTAATGCGGACTTAGTTTGAATATTAATATTTTATACATATTTGTATTGACACTCACAGTTGTGTGGTCGTATTTTGCACGACCGTGTGATATAAAAGTTTGTATTTGAATTCTGTACCATGTATTTGGTGACCCAGAATGGGTTGGGTTGACTGGACCTATTCTGGGGGCGTCACAGTTGGTATCAGAGCTTAGAGATATGATCTAGCGGATATCGGAGAATAGAACTAGGAGGGGAGAGACGAGTAAATCCTTCACTAGTATGTCCTACCTAAGCTTATGTGGTATTTAATTGGTCAGTCGGAGCATAGGGTTAATATGTGATATGTTATTTGTTTAATTAACCCTTGTTTTATGGCAGTATTTGAGAATGGCAGCTGAGAATGTTAACAACGAAGTGAATGAGACCGTGGAGACACCTTTAATCACTAACCAGGAGAACCTGCAACAAGAAGGCAATGTTCATCCTGAAAATAACGCTGATCAGACGATAAACGATGAGATGTTTAGAAGTTTTTTGCAGTTCATGCAAAACCAGACGAGGGAGACTCGTGTGCAAAATACAGGTCGAGATAATAACAACATGCGAATTGTCACCACCAAGCAGTTCAAAGAATTGGGACCACCAGAGTTTCTGGGAAAGCCAGATCCGATCAAGGAGGAGACGTGGGTTAAACAAATTACCAAAATATTTTATGTCTTGGGATGCACGGAGGAACAAAAGGTTCCATTTGCCACGTTTATGTTCCGTGGAGAAGCAGATTACTGGTGGGAGTCTGTGAAGCGTGCCCAGCATGCCGTACTCAAGATGTCTTGGGAAGCGTTCCAAAAACTGTTCAATGACAAGTACTTTTCTGAAAGTATTCGTCATATGAAGGAGGTAGAGTTTATCAAACTTGAGCAAAACAATATGACGGTATCCCAGTACGAGGCTAAGTTCGCGGAGCTGTCCAGGTTTGCACCTCATTTGGTGGAGAATGAGGAACGTATGACGCGGATGTTTCTAAGAGGTTTGAAACCCGAAATACGTCAATACCTCATTTCTCATAAATTTTCTCTATATTCGGATGTAGTGAACAGGGCCCAGTTGTTAGAACGAGATAATGATTATGTTCAACCAAGGGACAACAACCAAGGTCGTACCGGTGGCAGCAGTCATTGGAGCAATGACAACCAGCGAGGAGGAAAGTATGACAGAAACGGTAACCACTCCGGTGGTAATCGTGGCCATGATAGTAGAAAAAGTGAATCGGGAGTTGATTTTAAAAAGAGAAGGTATAACAATGAGAACGTGAAGACGTCAACATCAACACCAGCATCAACTGTTTCTAGGGGAGGAGAACGACCACCGGTCGTATGCTATAAATGCGGGAAAGAGGGACACATCAGCCCAAACTGCCCATAACAATTCAAAGCATGCTATAACTGTGGAAAAGAAGGATATATAGCTCGAGATTGTCCTATAGTGAAACCAAATCCAGCGGGGGTGGTGATTCCAAAGGCGATTTCAGACAAGTCAAAGTCGGTGATTCCTGGAAGAGTGTTTGTCGTGACAGCCCAAAATGCGAGGAACCCACACGAGGTGATTACGGGTAAGCTAATCATAAACTCTTGCAAAGTTTACACCTTGTAAGATACCGGTGCTACCCATTATTTTATTTCACCTGCTAGTGCTCAACGTTTGAACTTGACTTCTAATAAATTAGACTTTGACTTATTTGTTGAAACTCCGTTGGGAGAAACCTTTGTTACATCCACAGTTTACAAATCTTGCTTGATTCAGTTGATCTTATATCCTTGAAAATACTTGCATTTGACGTGATTTTGGGAATTGACTGGTTAACCACTTACCATGCCAAAATTGATTATTTTCGTAAGGTTGTTAGTTTTTATATTCCTAATCAACCTGTTTTGCGAATTCAAACCACCAAACCACTAAAATCAGTCAATATCATTTCAAATCAAAAGGCTATTCGTTTATTAAAAAATGGATGTCAAGCTTTCTTAGCTCATGTCACTGATCTAAACCAGAATACGTCAGATTTGAATGATATTTCCGTTGTTAATGAGTTTCCTGATGTATTTCCCGAAGAACTTCCCGGTCTACCCCCAGAACGTGAAGTTGAATTCTTTATTGACCTTGAACCCGGAACAAAACCCATTTTTAAAACCCCATATCGAATGGCTCCTATTGAACTTCAGGAGTTAAAGGTCCAATTACAGGAATTGTTAGACATCGGTTTTATTCGTCCTAGTACGTCACCTTGGGGTGCTCCTGTTTTATTCGTAAAGAAGAAAGACGGGAGTATGCGACTTTGTATTGACTATCGGGAGTTGAACCATGTCACCATCAAGAATAGGTATCCGTTACATCGTATTGATGACCTGTTCGACCAGTTGCAAGGAGCACAGTTCTTTTCAAAGATCGATCTTCGTTCTGGATATCATCAGCTGAAGATTAAAACTGAGGATATTCCAAAGACTACTTTTAGAACTAGGTACGGGCATTACGAGTTCTTAGTCATGTCTTTTGGATTGACTAATGCTCCTGTTGCTTTCATGGATTTGATGAACCGTGTATTTAAGGAATATTTGGATCAGTTCGTTGTTGTCTTTATTGATGACATTCTCGTCTATTCTAAAAGCCGTGAAGATCATGAGCACCACTTGAAGCTAGTACTTCAAAAGCTTCGTGAGAACAAGCTATATGCCAAGCTGAAGAAATGCGAGTTTTGGCTTGAGGAAGTAGCATTCCTTGGGCATGTGGTATCGAAACGTGGAGTATCTATTGACCCGGCGAAGATTGAAGCAATACAAAGCTGGGAGCAACCTAAGTCGATGACCGAAGTACGAAGCTTTCTGGGCTTAGTTGGTTATTATCGGAGGTTCGTAGAGGGATTTTCTCGAATCGCTACTCCATTAACTCAGTTGACTCGGAAAGATACAAAATTCGTTTGGAGCGAGGAATGCGAGAAGAGCTTCCAAGAGCTCAAGAGAAGACTTATCTCGGCACCTGTTCTGACAATACCATCTGGTTCGGATGGATTTGTTATCTACAGCGATGCTTCGAGAAAAGGGTTAGGATGTGTTCTCATGCAACATGGGAAAGTCATAGCCTATGCCTCGCGATAACTCAAAGAATATGAGAGGAATTATCCTACTCATGATCTAGAGTTGGCAGCTGTCATTTTCGTGTTGAAGATCTGGAGATATTACTTGTACGGAGAGAAAGTGGAGATTTATACGGATCATAAGAGCCTCAAATATTTCTTCACTCAGAAGGAACTCAACATGCGGCAACGACATTGGCTTGAGCTGTTGAAAGATTACGATCATACCATCCTGAAAAAGCTAACGTGGTAGCTGACGCGTTGAGTGGAAGATCATATGTGGGAACGAGTGCGATGATGTCAAGTATACGCGTAGAACTAGCTTTGATTGATAAAGTTAAAGCTGCTCAAGCTACGGATACGGAGCTGATGAAGATGAAGAAGAAAGTGCAAGAAGGTGCCATTCCAGAAGCAAGAATCGATGAATAGGGAATACTTCGAGTCAACTCCAGACTTTGTGTCCCTAACAATTCTGACTTGAAGCATAGAATCATGATGGAGGCACACAACACACCGTTTGCAATCCATCTTGGGAGTACTAAAATGTATCGTGATCTTCGATATACATTTTGGTGGAGCAATATGAAAAGAGAGATCGCAGAGTTTATTTTGAGATGTTTGACCTGTCAACGTGTAAAGGCGGAGCATCAAGTACCGAAGGGTCCATTGCAACCACTGGAAATTCCAAATGGAAGTGGGAACATATTACGATGGATTTCGTTACGGGTCTTCTCAAGGTTTCTCAAGGCATAGATGTAATTTGGGTTATTGTTGATAGGTTAACCAAGTCTGCTCATTTCTTGCCGATACGAGAGACTTATTCCCTTGAACGTCTTGCTCATATGTACGTGAATAAGATTGTGAGATTGCATAGCATGCCAGTATCCATAGTTTCGGATCGTGATCCCAGATTTACTTCACGATTTTGGATCAGTTTGCAGAAAGCTATGGGCACGGATTTACGATTCAGTTCGGCTTATCATCCTCAAACGGACCGACAATCGAAAAGAACTATTCAAACTCTTGAAGATCTATTGAGACTTTGTGTTCTAGACTTCAAAGGGAGTTGGGATAAGTACTTACCATTGGTGGAATTCTCCTACAACAACAGTTATCAGGCAAGTATAGGCGTGGCTCCATTCCAAGCGTTGTATGGGAGAAAGTGTTGTTCTCCAGTATGTTGGGATGAGGTGGGTGAAGCAACATTGTTGGGACCGGAGTTAGTACGTATGACTACGGAAAAGATCTAAATAATTCGACAACGTATACAAACAGCACAAGATCGACAAAAGAGTTATGCGGATCTTCATCGAAAGGACGTGGAATTTAATGTTGGAGACCATGTGTTATTACGTGTTGCTCCGTGGAAAAGAGTTACGAGGTTTGGCAAGAGAGGAAAGCTTAACCCACGATTCATTGGTCCATTTGAGATTCTTGACCGAGTAGGAAATGTGGCTTATAGGCTCGCTTTACCTCCAAGCATGTCTCGTGTTCATAACGTATTTCACATATCCGTGTTACATAAATATGTGAAGGATCCAAACCACATTATTGAGTTAGAACTAGACGAGATAGCTGAAGATTTAACGTACGAGGAGGAACCTGTCAAGATCTTGGATAGGAAGGAGCATGTCCTACGCTCGAAAATTATACCTCAAGTTAAAGTTTTGTGCAAAAACCTGCTATTGAGGAAATGACCTGGGAGTTGGAATCGGAAATGAAGGCAAGGTATCCTCACCTTTTCGACATACCAGGTACGTACGTCAATTTCGAGGACGAAATTTCATAAGGAGGGGAGGTTGTAAGACCCCAACTTTTATGAATAAAGATTTAATTTTTTTTATATATTATTTCGAAACATTAAGGTGTTATTTTGATAAATATGAAAAGTTATGGGTGAAATGTGCAAATATTTTAAAATAAGCAAGTGGTTATAAAATATTCATTGTTGTCGGGGAATATTCGTTTGGTCGTGGAATATACTTGTTGTCGGGGAATATTCGTACGACGGCGCAGCTATTTGTGGGCCCCACAACAGAATAACTGTCGGATATAGAAAGCGACAGAAATAACCTTTTTATAAAATAACAGCGTAGTTGTTACCGTTAGTACTGTTGAAATACCTGGTGGTTAAAATACAGTAATACGCGGTGTTGCACAGTAGCACACGGTATTGTACAGTATTTCGAATTATTAATTTTTACGTGAGAAGGCACTTACTCAATTATTGTTACAGTAATTACTGTTCAATATTTTATATTATTGACTCAATAATTGCAACATTGATATTTTATATTATTGACTCAATAATTATTACATTGATATTTTATTGACTCAATAATTGCTACGTTGCTATTTTATACGATTGATTCAATAATGGCTACAGTTGATATTTTGTTTTATTGATTCAATAATTGTCATTGCACAGTATTTCACATTATCAACTCAATAATTCATATTATTTGAATAATATTATTAGATAGCATTATTGACAATGTCTAAGGAAGTTCTGTCTAGGAGGGGTTATTTAATTGCACTCCAGTAAGGAGAAATCCTTATCGGAAGGCCCCTCTTTCTTGGGAATGACCTGGTTGTCAATATTGTAGTTATGTAATATTATTTGTGAATAATTAATTATTAATTTATATGATAAGGAAATGTTTATTTTGTGGATATAAAAGAAGGAATTAGCGCTGATGTGTTTTTATCAGTATTTTGGTGTGAAAAATCATTCGTTTATGGATTTCGGATAATTTATGTTTGAAATTTGAAAAAACTTCCTTCTACAAAGTTGTAGAGAATTAAATTTCCTATAGAAGGACATAGAATTTGTATTTTTCCGACAAAAGGGCTATTTATTATGTATTATTGAAGTTTTGGAAAAAAAAAATTTAATGGGTGGGCCCCACTTTTGTTGAAAAATTCTGATGTTTTGTTAGCCGCCAGGCTGCGGAAATTTTTAAAAAATAATATTATTTTATTCAAAAAGTCTACTTTGGCATCCTAAGCTTTTCCTATAAATAGGGTGCTTAGGTTAGAATTGAAAATCACACTAGAATTAGAAGTTTTCTCTCTCTATAATATCGAGCGTATTTTTGTGAGTATTTAGATACTTTGAGTATTACTATTCAGTGCAAGTTTTCTTCGGTATTATATCCGATATTCCAGCCAGAAGTACTATTCTTTTGAGGTCAGGGATGTTATTTTCTTTCATAAATGATGTTATTCTTTTTAATATCATTATACCAAAATATTGGCATGGATTTTATTATGAAATTCTTACTTTTTTCGTTGGGGTTACTATTCACGTATACGGCACTATTCACGTATACGACACTATTCACAGAAAAATTAAAATTTCTTCTATTTGTCCAAATTGTCTGTTATAGTTACTATCTTTGATTGGATCTAGGTTTTGAGCTTCATTCTTGAATTTTGCTCCACAAAATATTATTATGGAATATTCTTGAACTTGAATAAACTAAAATACTAATACTTAATCTTATCCTTTATTTCACTGGATTCGTTATTTATATTATTTTCATCATTCTCAGTCCTAAGTGGTGATATAACTGAATATCTTTGGCCTGTAGAGCAAAGATGAATGATTACCTGATGAATATCTTTGGCCGTAGTGCAAAGATGACAAGTGTTGAGATGAACATGACCACTGATGATACAAATGAATATCTTTGGCCTGTAGTGCAAAGATGAATATTTGATTCGAGATGTATATTGATTGATGTTATAGGGATAAAATGTTGATGATGAATGGTTATTTCAGCTGCGAATATTGATCTAAAACTTGTTGTCAATAATATTTTACCTGAATTGTTGAAGACTAACGATAATTTATTTTTCATTATCTTAGTCATAATATTCTTTACTGAGCTAGTTGAGCTCACCCTTTTCATCTGTTGTCTTCTTCAGGAAATGAGAATGTCGCAGGGACTAGTCGGGGGACAGAGTGATGGTCCGAGTTAGAGCTGTAGTAGTCCTCACTATTTCTGATAAATAATGTGATAATAATTGTAATGAGGACTTAGTTTGAATATTAATATTTTATACATATTTGTATTGACACTCACAGTTGTGTGGTCGTATTTTGCATGACCGTGTGATATAAAAGTTTGTATTTGAATTCTGTACCATGTATTTGGTGACTCAGAATGGGTTGGGTTGACTGGACCTATTCTGGGGGCGTCAAATTCGGGCTCTCCTTATGCGTATTTACTATGTAAGCTAGATATCATTCATAGCCTTGCGTCAAAAGTTTCTTGGCTTGCATCACCATCAGACAACTCGCTTGTCTAGGCGATTTACTACCATAGAACACTACTTTCGACGGAGTCGTAAGGTTTATCGACTTCTTCTGATAGTCGATTACCGCCCTATGGTTGAACAACCAGTCCATACCCAATATGACATCAAATTCCCCAAGTTTTATTGGAATCAAATCTACCCTCAGCTCCTGACCCTTAAAATCCAATCTACAGTTCTTGTATACTAACCTAACAGGAATAACTTCCCTATTCGCAATTTCTATGTTCAAGGGGTAAGATAACTCCTCTATAGGTAAGTCTAGGGTCTTAGCAAAATCATCAGATATGAATGAACAAGTAGCACCCAAATCAAATAATACATATGCATTTATACTATTGATCAAAATAATACCTGCCACCACATCCTTTGATTGCACGACTTCCTGCACCGTCATATTGAACGTACTGGCAGTGGGTCGAACGGCTTGCAATGGCGACAGTCTGGCAATAGTCAGAGTACTGCCGCTGCCATTTCCTCCATTCCCTGTTAACCCTGTTGCTGGCTTCTTAGGGCAATTATGAGCCATATTATCCTTGGATCCACATGTATAGCAAGCTCCCTTCTTCGGGTTTGGGCAATTCGGCGCGATGTGGCCTTCCTGACCACAGTTGTAGCACACTCGTTTCCCTTTCATGCACACTCCAGTGTGAGTCTTCCCGTATGTAGCACATGCTTCGAGCTTTCTCTTCTGTTGTCCTCCCTGCTGACTTCCAGCAGAGGTATTATCACTCCACTTCCTCTTCTGATGGATAACTACGCTACTACCAGCCTTGTTTTCAGTCTCAACCTTCTTCTTCTTGTCTTGGTTGAATTTAGTCACCGCTTCACTTCCTCCTTCAGCTAGAATGGCCTTTTCCAGCACGGCTGCAAACGTGTTCAGCTGGAACATATAGACCTTGCTGTAGAGCCAGGGTTTCAGTCCCTGCTCAAACCTCCTCACCTTCCTAGCGTCCGTGCTGACCTGGTAAGTAGCAAACCTGGCCAACTCGTTGAACTTTGCGGCGTATTCCGACACTGTCATCCCTCCCTGCTTCAGTTCTAAGAATTGGACCTCCATCTGGTCCTGCGAACTCACTGGGAAGTACATTTCGTAGAACATTTCCTTGAAACGTTCCCACGTTATGACTCCTTCTCCCTCTCGGGTCTTATTCGCCTGCCACCAAAAACTAGCATCTGCCTTTAACATGAAAGTCGCAAATGCTGTCTTCTAGTCTTCACCGACCCTAGCCACGTCAAAGACCTTCTCCATTTCCATAACCCACATCTGAGCATCTATAGGGTTTGTCGATCCCTTAAATTCAGGCGGTCCTACTGCCTTAAACTCTTTGAACGTCGTGGCCTGCACTTGCTACTGATTCACCATCGCTCCTGTCAGCAAGTTCACTAACTGCTGAACCTAGTTAGGATTTGTTCCATCGTTATTGTTATTGTTCATCGAACCCTCGGGGTTTTGATGCGTTGGTCTTCTTTTAGGAGGCATTTTCTGTTAAGAAAATATTACTATTAGATCCTTTATTCGATTCTTAAGTATTCAAGTTCAGACTTAAGCAATTAAATAACTCAGTTCATATATGAACACATAGCACATCAATAAACTTCTTTTATTCATTACTCGTAGTTTTAAAAACATAGGATAGCATTTCTGCTATTTACATCATTTTTCCTGAACTGGAACAAGTTACAGGACTACATCATCACTTTATCCCATTATTATCTCAAGTTATGAGACTTACATCATTTATTACAAAAAAAACACATAATTTAAAAGTTCTAATGTCTAAGCATATTAAGACGTCGCACAGCCTCTCTACGTTCTTCCTCCATCACCCGAAATGCTGTCCTTAGGTCCACCACATACCATGGTAACCCTTGGAACTGAGCTGGGTATTAAAAGATACGGTCATGGGCCCTATCTATAGCCGTATGGAAAGCGTATTCTGTTTCCCTTAGCTTGGCTCTCTTGGTTTCCGCCTTGTACTCAGCTCAATCGGCTCGTTGAGTAGCCCTCAAGCTTGTTTCCTCAGCTCTGGCACGCTTTGTCGACTCCTTTTGAATATCTTGCTTCAGCTTTGATAGCTCGGCTCGTGCCTCGTCTCGATCACTCTCTGCGTGAATTAGGTTCCACTGTGCTTCTCCTAAGTCACTAGCCATATCCTCTATAGTCTCGTCTCGCTGCTAGATGGTTTCTTCGAGCTCTCTGACTCAACCATGAAGCTCCACATTACTAGTCTTAAACTGCCTTGTATATCTCAGCACTAACAGAGTGAGGTGGAAATTCCTTTTTGGGATCCTCTTCCTCCTCTTCCTGCTCTTCAGACTCGTCCTCGTCCTCTTCCTCTGGAATAGGTGTCAGCTCACGCTCCCGACCAGCTATGGTGATCACTGGAGATGGCTCTCTCCTAACCAGCTGCTCCCAGACAACATGGATGTCTCGGGGCTCTTCCTCTCTAGGTACTTGAGGTATATCCTCTCTAGCCTGACTGGATTCTCCAATGTTCGTCATCTTGAGAAAAGAATTTTAAAGTTTATTATTATGTGATATCGAGTCGTCACTCTCCAATTACCTAAACGTAAACACATAGCACATAAGGTAGTTTATTATCTTTACCTATCACCACTATCTTTGCGATCTTCCTATAAGGCTACTACCTAAGGTTTTTCCCCCCACCTAAGGTTCATAACCTATAGCTTTGATACCAACCTGTGACACCCCTCAAATCTGGGTACTTCGTTTACACATGATTTGGTGTTCACTTTCTAATAAAACATACATCTACCCAATAATAAAGAATTTCAAAGTAAATTACAACCTTCATAAACCTTAATAAAAATCTTCCTATAAAAAGGAATACAACTTGTCCAACAAAATCCCTGGGTTAACTAACCTTAACATCAAACAATAAATGCGGAAATAAACATAACATAATCGACTAAGTCTTATTACAATAAAAACTTGAAACCACAAGCCTTCATTTGTTCATCTTTCCTTTTCCTTTACTTGTTGACGGTATGTCAACATTCTTGGTCTCAACTGCAAGTGGTGGTAAAACATGCAAGAGTGAGAAAATAAAAGCACACTTGAAAATACGAAAGTGATATGACATAAGTGAATTGTTTCAAAAGAGTTTGAATAACTTTACTTTCATTAATATAAAGATTTGAATTATAATTCTTCCATCAATATATAGAATTCGAATATAGAATCATCTGAGAGTCATAAGACCTTGAACTATTGTCCTAGGTTATAAATATTTCTATTTAAACCTTTAACAGTCAATAAGACTATGGCCCTTTAACTAGTACTCAGGGGGATCAACCCTTTGTACCATGAATTGTGCACAACCATCTTAACGCTTTCGCATAAATATCCCCTAATAAGTAGGGTTGTTCATTCTCAGTAATTGAATTCAAGTCCGCACCAAAGAAAGTTTGGTTTGGATAGATAAGGAAACTTTGGAGTTCAACTATCATCAACTAGGAGTAGTTGAATCGACTCATAACACTTTAATAGTTCAATGATATAAGAATCATGAACCAATTACAAGATATGACAATAAACTTTATAATAGATAGGCATGCTTTAGAAATAACTCAAAGCAATTGAAAGAATAAGTGAATCTTGCTTGAACAACTAAGTCAAGATTATAATACCTCAATGACACTTCATTATTTGAGCATTAGGAATATTAGAATACAACAACGCTTAACGTAAGAGTATAAAGATTAGAATACTTGCACAATAATAAGTTTAGAGATAGGAAATTTGCTTAACGTTAACGAGTTTAGGGTTTAGAAGACTTGCCTTAAGCGCAAGCTACACTTGAAACACAATTACAATCACTTCACAAACACCCTACACATTTATATTACATTCAAACCATCTATTAGTATCCAACTACAACATTTAAACCGGTGAACTTCATATCCAAGTCCATCTCACAATGTAATTTACCACATTGGTTGCTAACTAGTCAAGTACGTGAGTCTATACTCACGGCATACATTCATAAGCTTATAACTCAATGAACCGTGTTGTGTACCTTAGGAAAGTAACACACACACACACACATGTAACATAATCACATAACTCTTCAATCAAACTTAAACACATCAAAAACATGTTAACTTATTATATATTTCACTTTC
This sequence comes from Panax stipuleanatus, assembly GCA_020205555.1. Classification (NCBI taxonomy): domain Eukaryota; kingdom Viridiplantae; phylum Streptophyta; class Magnoliopsida; order Apiales; family Araliaceae; genus Panax; species Panax stipuleanatus. Next base: position 58,732,467 of record CM035125.1, read on the forward strand.
CAAGTAATAGAAGTAAGTTAGCTAAACAAACGGGGCATGAAAACTCTAAACCAAAAACCAAAATTTTTCGGACAGCCTACTCACCTGCTGGGGCAGGTCTCCAAGGCCTACCAGCCCCGCTGGGGCGGGTGCATGCTATGGTGGGAGGGCTGGTTCGCGAACTAGTGGAAAAATAAGCCAATTTAGCTCATTCCTTCATACCGAATTCGATTTTTCCCAACATGATAAACTTGAGACTTGATACAAACAATATTTTAAACTTATTAACATGCTTATAACATTTAAAATCCATATAACACATAATCAAAATCAAGATTTCATGATTTTTGAAGAAAAACATAATTTTAAGCGTTTTTGACGAAAATTGCTACTACGAACTCGTTTTTAAATCAATTCAAGTGATTCCAATTGTAATAACTCATATTTTTAACATACTAACACAATACATGATCAATTTCAATAATAACTCAAAATCAAATATCAATTTGATAGTTTAAAAAGCCATTTTTTTGAAATTGATTCAAAGAAAAATCACTATAAACACAATTCCTATTGTTTATCAAAAATTCATGGTTTGAATTGCTAACACAACCATATAACTCATATATAATCATGTTATATCACATATTACACATATCTCATGCTCACATCAAGGATTTAAAAACAATTTTCAACATCACTTCATAAAAGAGTACTATGAACATGATTTCATAGTTTTCATCATATACTTGTGAATTGAAACTCTTAAATAACTATAAAAACCATATGTAAACATATATATATATATATATATATATATACATATATATGTACCCATCTCATACATATATCAAACTCAAGAACTTTCACAAAGAGACTTCCACATAGAATTCCAAAACCATGAAAATATAGAAGAACATAACTTCAAAACTTGTTTTTACAACTATTGAAATATGAAAATCCTTTCATGGCATACAATTACATATGAAAACATATGAAATTCATATATACATATAAATTCCTCATCATGAAACCTAATTTGACAAAGAATACAATAGTTATACAAATTGATTCTACAATTAGAAGAGTTAGGGTTATAACCTTACTAGTTTTGATTAAAGAGAGAGATGGAGATGATGATCCTCTTTTGCCTTCTCAAGCTTTTCTTCCCCTTCTCTCTTCTTCTTCTTTGACAATTCTCTCTAACCCTCTTCTTCTTTCTTTCTTTGTTTTGTAAAACTAACGTAACTTTTAACTTAGCATATATTATACAATATACATATACATATATAATATATATGTAACCTATAAGTAATAAGTATAATACTAATTAGTATAATAAATATCACTAATTACATAGGTTATGAAATTTGAAAAGCGCAAGGCCATGTTTAGCAATCTTAGATAAACAAACTCTTTCTTAGCTAAGTCATGTTTGGTAAAACAAATTTGAAAATCACTTTAAAACCCTTTCCTTTATTTTAATAAATCCTTAATCCATAGATTAAATACCACACTTATTTAATTAAATTACAACATTCTAATTTAATTAAATAAACTAACATTCACATAATACCAAATTGTCACACAATTGAATTTCCTTTATTAAACTTAATTCATGTAACAAATTATTATCACTTAGCACATAACATTAAATCTAACTGACTTATTCTCAATTAAATTAAAATTATGCTACACCATTGCTAACATATTGATTTAATTAAACACATAGCACTTAATTAAATTATCCATAACAACCACATAATTTATTTATTTACCTCAACAAATAAATTCAATAAAATATTTATTTAATTCAATAAATATTTATAATTAATATATAAAATTCTCAATCGTTACAATGAGACTACGTGCAAGAAGAGGAAGAAGAACCGAATGGGCTATGCTTTTCGCACAGCTATGGAGAGGTTGATTGATGGTATGTACTATTATCCGGCGGAGCAGGGACAGACCCGTTACACCTTGAGTAGAGACATGATGGCTCACATGACTCAGGTGGAGTACCAGAGTGCTGTGGAGCGTGTGTTGTTAGGTTGAGACCTATTAGTATAGTAGTAGTAGTATTTATTTTATGTGATGTAATCCTAATCTTTTGTATAAGATATGAGATAGTTATGTAAACCCCGAGTAGGCTTATGTTAGAGGGGTAGTATGATAGTGTTTTCCCCATCTTTTATGATATTAGGGGATAGATGTTGACATTTATAGAAATATGCTAGGAATGATCATATCGATGTAATGATTTGGCATATGAATATAAATGTCCTTGTTTCAGAAAACGTGTTATAAAATTTTATTTCTTTTGCATTAAAGAAATACTTAAGTAATATAAGTAAATACTAAGAATGAAATTTTGTGATACAGATAATGGCACCCAGGCGTAGATCAACTGCACCAGAGGAGTCGGTCAATAACGAGAGAGAACAAGTAGATCCTATACAATGATTAGTTAACTTTTTAGGGGAAGCCCTTTGGGGAAGGAACAATAAACCCGTTCACCCCAATCCCCAAGTGGTACCTGTAACTAACTTCAAAGACTTTAGGAGCGTAAGACCTCCAGAATTTACGGGTACTACCGACCCTATTGAGGCGCAGACTTGGATCAAGGAGATAGAGAAAGCCTTCGCCATTGCCCATGTGGGTGAAGATCAGAAGATTGTGTTCGCCACATACATGATGAGGAGTGAAGCAAATTATTGGTGGAAGGCCAATCAACAGAGAGCGGGAGAAGGAACCATAGCCTGGGATAGGTTTAAGACTTTGTTCATCGATAATTACTTCTCGAAGAGCATGAAGAATAGGATGGAGGTGAAGTTCCTAGAACTAAAACAAGGGGAGTTGACGGTGGCGCAATATGCGGCTAAGTTCAATGAGTTTGCCTGATTTGCAACACACCAGGTAGAGACTGAAGAAAGGAAAGCCAGATGCTTTGAACAAGGAATGAAACCTTGGCTATTCAACAAGGTGTTAGTTCTTCAAATTGACTCTTTCTCCACACTATTGGAGAAAGTTATCATTGCGGAAGGGGGTAGTGAGGCCTTGAGTCAGTACAACAAGGAAAAGAAGAGCAAGAATATCGGAGGGGAAAGCCGTGGAGGAAGTAGCAGCGGGGAAAGCAATCTGGGAAAGAGGAAATGGGATAATAACAACAACAACAAAAATAACAATCAGTCGGGAAATTATGCAGGAGGGTTTAAGAAAAGAGTTGAGGGATGCCCGAGGTGTGGAAAGAACCACAAGGGAGAATGCTGGAAAGGACGCAGTGTCTGTTACAACTACGGCCATGAGGGGCACATTTCACTGAACTGTCCAAAGCCAAAGAAGATCAAAGGATGCTTTGCTTGTGGCTCGACTGATCATCAAATCAGAGATTGCCCGAAGAAAAGAAGCAGCGGAGGAAGCGACCAACAAGGAGGATGCAACAAGCTGATGATTCCTGGACTGACGCAAACCAATTGCCCAAGTGCCAGAACCTTTAACATGACTGTCTAGGACGTAGTGGCTGCAAAGGACGTGGTGTCAGGTATTATCCCAATTAATAATATAAATTCCTATGTATTATTCGATTCTAGTGCTACCTGTTCATTTGTCTCTGAAGAATTTTCTAGTCGATTAAACTTACCCCAAGAACGATTAGGGTTACGAATAGGGAAGTAATCCCCGCAAAATTCATATACCGAAATTATTGCGCAAACATTAGAGATCACGAACTAAGTGTAGACTTGATTCCGATTAGATTTGGAGAATTTGATGTAATACTGGGAATGTATTGGTTATATAACCATGCGGCGATAATTGACTGTCAAAACAAAAGTGTGAACCTTCAGACTCCAAATCAGTCTAAGGTGGTGTTTTATGGTAGCTCATCGCTTAAGCAATCATGTTGTGTTACGATGATGCAGGCCAATAAATTTTTAAGAAAAGAATGTGTAGGTTACTTAGCTTACATTATAGACACTCAGAAAAATGGAGTAGAAATGAAAGATATATCCGTAGTGAGAGAATTTCAAGACATATTTTAGAATGATCTGCCTGGTCTTCCGCTAGACAGAGAAATCGAATTCGTAATAGACTTAGCACCTGGAACTGCACCGATTTCGAAAGCTCCATATCGTATGGCACCGGTAGAAATGAAGGAATTGATGATACAATTATGAGAATTTCTAGGTAAGGGTTATATACGGTCGAGTGTGTCTCCTTGGGGAGCACCAGTGTTGTTTGTTAAAAAGAAGAACAGATCGATGAGGCTCTGTATCCATTATTGAGAATTGAATAGAGTAACAATCAAGAGTAGATATCCGTTACCGAGGATAGACGACCTTTTCGACCAATTGAAGGGAGCAAAGTGTTTCTTCAAAAATAGACCTACGAATGGGTTATCACCAGTTGAAGGTATGGAAGGAGGACATACCAAAGACAGCATTCTGAATCCGTTATGGGCACTACGAGTTTTTGGTAATGTCATTCGGATTGAATAATGCTCCGGCAGCATTCATGGACTTGATGAACCGAGTTTTCAAGCCATATTTGGATAAATTCGTAGTAGTTTTCATCGACGACATCTTGATTTTCTCAAAGACGAAGGAAGAGCACGCCAAACATCTGAAGATGGTTTTGGAAGCGCTAAGGAAAGAGAAAATGTATGCAAAATTTTCAAAGTGTGAATTTTGGATGGAGAGAGTCCATTTTTTAGGACACGTGATCTACAAGGATGGAATTTTAGTGGACCCCGCAAAGGTGGAGGCAGTGAGTAATTGGGAACAGCCGAAGACACCAACGGAGGTAAGGAGTTTCTTAAGGTTAGCTGGGTACTATCGAAGATTTATCTAAGATTTTTCTAAGATAGCGACCCCGTTGACCAATCTAACGAGGAAGACCGTAAAGTTTGTATGGACGAAGAAATGCGAGGAAAGTTTTCAGGAGTTGAAGAAGAAGTTGAGCGAAGCGCCGGTATTATCATTGCCAGATGATGCGGGAGGCTTCGTGGTATATAGTGATGCATCACACAAGGTACTTGGATGTGTGCTAATGCAACATGGCAAAGTTATTGGGTATGCATCACGGTAATTAAAGAATTACGAAAAACGATACTCTACTCATGACTTAGCGTTAGCGGAAGTAGTTTTTGGGTTAAAGATTTGGCGACATTATCTGTACGGAGAAAAATGTGAGATATACACGGACCATAAGTGTCTGAAATATATCTTCACACAGAAAGAGTTGAACATGCGATAGAGGATGTGGTTAGAATTGATTAAGGATTATGACTGTGAGATTCTTTATCACATAGGAAAGGCAACCGTAGTTGCCGACGAAATGAGTAGAAAGAGAAGGGAGAAATTGTTCAAGTTGACAACTCAGGAGGAGTTAATAAGAGAAATGGAGAAATTGGAAATAGAAGTGAAGGGAGTTGGAAGGTCTGAAGAAAAATTATTCGTAATGGAAGCTGTTATACCCGAGGATTTCCTAATATTATTAAATAAATATATTAATGGAAATGAGAATTTATTTGAATATAAATAATTTTGTGTTATGAGATGAATTAATTCAATTATATAAAATTGAATAATTATAATAATTGAGGAAGATGTGGAGTTTATAATAAACTCGTTGATGGCCTTGTATGGCACAGTGACATAATATAAGAATGATTATATTAATTTAAGCGAACAATTAATCTAAATTAATTGTTATTGTAGAATATTAATTAATTGTTGTGGAATATTAACTGTGATTGATTAATAATATGTGATTATTATTATTGCAAGAAATATAATAATAATAATGAGCAACGTGTTTATAAATATAATAAGATTTATATTAAAGTAATGATTAATCATATAAGGGTTAATTAAATTGTTATGGAGATTAACAATTATATTGATTGATGAAGGATGTGTGTATATTATTAATTAATATTTAATTAATAAGATGAGTAATTCTATGTGCAAGCATGCGAATTAAATGTGTAACATATAGTAGCTAACTATGTATTATGTGAAGTGTAATATAACACTATTATATGGTAAGGCTTATTGAATTATGGGAGTTACATGATAATGCCTATGTGACATGTGAGTATACAGTAAAAGAATATGACATGGATTAATTGTACCACATTGCCATGTTAAAAGTATGTTGTGACTTAAAAGTATATATTATATAATCTAAGTGGACTTGTATAATATATCATGAACATATTGTAAACTATTAATTTTAATAAAGTGAGACATCATGAATATATGGTGAACAATTTAATAATACATGAGATAATGTAATGTGATAACATCCGATTAAATTATACCAGTATGATAAAAATGTACATGGATTATATGTGTACAAGTCACACTTACTACATTATGTGAATCCATGTTAGTATCATTAGAATTACATTGTAACTATAATTGTGGCCTAATTATATAGTATATATACATGTAACATGTTTTGGCATAAGTGTTGTGTATATACAAATTCTCGAATGCTGATATATGGCCTTGTCCCAATATAATAGTCACTCTCCTTCCTCTCATTCACGTGAAAACCTCAAAGGCTAGTCTACTTCCTTATTCTTCTCCCAAGCTCAATCCTAGCTCATAATTATATGGGGAGTGGGCACAATGATTTGATTCAACAACCCTTACCAACTCTCCATTAACCTCTATACAATTAAAGTTTACGTTGGTTTGATTTGTGGTATAATCTTATTGCCTGTGTAAGGATTTCTCTATAAATAGGAACTCTTCTCCTTCATATCTCTAATTGCTAAGAATTGCTTGAGTTTGATAAATTGAGAGTTATATATGTATCAGTGTTCTTGAGTAGCAGCAAGTTCAGATTCTAGCAAAGGTATAATGGCATGATTCATGTTCTTCATTTTCATTCTCTGTCAAAACTTCATTGCTTGTTCCTATCAAAATCCAAGTTCTTGATCATGTGGAAGTGAAGCATAATTGAAGTATAGAAAGCTTGCCTAGTAGTTACATGGACTTATATACATGTTAAGATTGGAATGTAGTTGGTTTCAATTCTCATTTTTCTGTTAAGAACTCTGTTTTCATTTTTCTGTCAAAAATTTCAATTTCTGATTATGCCAAATTGGACTGTAATTGGATTGAAGGAAGTTTGTTTAGTTGCTATATGGCTTATATACATGTTTGAACTGGAATGTAGTTGTTTAAAAACTGTTTTCGTGAAGTCATTTCGTGAGTTGGGCTAGAAACTGCCGTGGCTGCCTGATGTCTGGTGCAAACCAGTAGTGGCGCAGCTGCGCAGGTTTAAGCCTGGGATGCGGCGCAGCTGCGCCGGCACCCTACTGTAGTTTTCTGCATCCTGCTGCAATCTGTTGAGTCATGGCAAGCTCGTATAGGTTTAAACAAGCTTGGTGTCTGGTTAAACATGTATAGTGATATACCTAGACCTAGTATGAACATATATTGCTATGTTTGCATGTGAAGTATATGAAACGACATATAATTGTGAAAATAAACTAAAGTTTCATGAACGGACGTTAACATATATGAAGCATGTTTATATACTGACCTTGCGAGCACGTTAGTACCACCTAGAGACACATGAAGTACATGTTAGCTTATCTATATTGGTTCCGTAATAAAATATGAACATGTGAACCTAACTAGTGCTCATTCCTAACAAAAATATAAGTTTGAAGGTGGATATGATCATGTAAATGCTATATATTCATTCTGATGTTATGAGCATGTTTAGATAACTTTGAAATATATGAATGAACCCTTAACTTGTGTTTATATGGTTCGTAAGGAAGCATGAACATGTTAGGCCCTATTAGTAAGATTTACTAATAGAAATACAAGCTTTGCACGTGAGCATTAACACGATACGTGGAGATTTAAATTCTGATATTTATGGACACATGTGATAGTACTCTTAGACTCATTCATGTGTCATGCATGTATATATACCATGATTGGTTGCCGTGATTAAAGTTTAGCATAAACGAAGCATGTTTTCAAGATAATAACAATGCTAGCTACTTATATGCGATACGAGTACTCATGAGCATGCCTAATACAAGTTATATGAATATCTTATGTGTTTAAAAGCGAGCATGTTAGACCATATGAGTTCGTGTCCTTGAATGGCTTTAAGTATTAACTTAAGAACCTATACCATGCACGATTGGATTTGGAAAAGTTATACTGTAATACCCGAGAATTTTCATATATTATTAAATAAATATATTAATGGGAATGAGAATTTATTTGAATATAATGATTTTGTGTTATGAGAATGATTAATTCAATTATATTAAATTGAATAATTATAATAATTGAGAAATTGATGGAGTTTACGATAAACTCGATGAAATGCCTTGTGTGGCACAGTGACGTAATATAAGAATGATTATATTAATTTAAGCGAACAATTAATCTATATTAATTGTTATTGTAGAATATTAATTAAATGTTGAGAATTATTAATGATTATATTAATTAACGAATGAATTATAAGTAAACAATTAATCTATATTAATTGTTAATTGCTATTGTAAAATATTAGTTGATGGTTATGGAATATTAACTGTGATTGATTAATAATACGTGATTATTATTATTGCAAGAAATATAATAATAATAAGCAATGTATGATATTTAATCATATAAATTAATAATCAATGAGGAATGGATTAATTAATATTATTGTTAATTAATCAAAGAGATAAATAAATTATTTATTTGACACTATGAATAATAAAACAAATAAGTAAGTTATTAATATAATAAGATTATATTAATTGATATGTGCAAATGTGCAATACTTGAATGTATAAAGTATATAGAATACAACTATATTATATAGTGTAGTGAGACACTTAAGTGCGACCATGCATGTATATATAAACTATAGTGCAATGTGATTATATTATGTACATAAACTATATAGTAAAGTTATTAAATTATGAGAGTTACATGAAATGCCTATGTGACAATGTAAATATACATTAAAGTGAGACATCATGAGTATATGGTAGATAATTTAATAATACATGAGATAATATGATGTGATTATATCCGAGTAAATTATACTAGTATGATAAAAATATACATGGATTATATGATGTGAATAGATATTTATATCCCCATGTGCTACCATGTAATGTTGTTAGGATATTTAAGTCTATGTGTGCCCTAAATGAATTTAAACCTAAGAAATATATACATGCTTATTTAACTCAAGTATCAACCATATGTACATGAAATGCTATTCTTGAAATGCTGAGATATAAGTATTGTCCCATATTGAGTGTCCAAATTTCCCCATCTCTTCTCCCACGTGAATAGCCAATGATCTAAGCTACTCCTTCATCATTTCTCTTCCTAGCTAGCATTGAGGGTGATAATGACAAGGGGTGTGGGTTGAGGTGGTGGTTGGACACTATTCCATCAACTCCCCTCAATCCTCTAGTTCTTCATTTCCCCCATTGTTTCAAACCTTGGGGCAATTGCTTTGTATGGATATTGAATTCTCCTATAAATACCAAGCCTCTCTTCATTTTCTATGTTGCTAAAATTTGTGCTAAGTTGATATAGAGAGAGTATTGTGAGTTTATAATCTGAATTTGAGAATAAGTCTTGTGCAAGTTTGAGCTCAAGAGGTATAACCTCTAAACCCATTTAAATTTCAATTCATAGAGATTGCATGATATTGTTGAAATTAGTGTGTGATAAGGTGCTAGCATAAGTTGTTAAGTATATCTATGTGTCAGGAATGTAAAGTGATGGTAGGCAAGCATGCTAGCTAAGTACATTATGAGAAATTCTGAAGCTCTGCAATAACAGAACATCTTCTGGTCTGGAACAGGAGCCGCGCAGCAGCGCGTCTCCCTAGTACAATTTGGGCGCGGCCGCGCGCCACTGCAGAATTTGTTGATGATTTCTGTTATATCTTCTGATGTGTTGAGCATGATGTATTGTTAGGATGTGAATATAACTCACATTAACATATGGAATAAGGTTATTAGGTTATAGCAATCCATGCTAGTTGTTTTAGTTGAATATTTCAAAGAAAACTTAAAGATATGAAAAGAGAAACTTTGATATGTTGGCCCTATATTGATGTCTGACTTTGAGTCATGTTTTTATGACCTAGGAACACATGATATGAATGTCGACTTGCGTATCTAAGCTCCATAATGTAACTTGAGCATGTGAACCTCAATAGTGAACCTCTCCAACGAAAACACAAGCGTTGAACATGGACTCTAACATGTTATATTAGGATTCTAGGTTCTGATTTTTGAGCATGTTATACGACCTTAAGATGCGTGTCAAAAATGTTAACGTATGAATCTAGATAGCAAGAGCATGTTAGGCCTTATTAGTGAGCTTTACTAATGAAAATACTAACTTTGAACGTAAATGTTAACATGCTACTTTGAGAGTTAGAATCTGATATTTGTGAACATGTTTGATGATACTCTTAGACTCACTCATGTATCATAAATGTATATGTGCCATGCTTAGGTGTCGTAACTCAAGTAAAGCATAAACGAAGCGTATTTCAAACCAAAACGATGCTAATTGCACATATGCGATATGAATACTCACAAGCATGTCTAATGTGAGTTATATGACTACCTTATATGTTTAAGAAGCAAGCATGTTAGACTTTGTAGTTTCATGACCTTGAATGGCTTTAAATTATTGAAAGTGTTAACTTAGAATCTATTGCATGTATGATTGGAACAAGGAAAGGTTATATACACATAAAAGTATTCTTTAAACATGTATACACGGTACGTGATATTATATGATCTACTTGAACCCGATTTTGACGGTTAACTTATGAGAATGACATAACTTGCTAAAATGAAATATATTTAGTATTGGTTGTAGTCTTATGTGATATTAATAATATGCGAATATGTTTGCTAATTGTGGTAGTCTCACATGATAGTAACGATGTATGAATATGATCAACTTGAGAAAAGAGGAAGTTAAGGGTAGAAATTATATTCTATATAACTGTGTAACTAGGTTAAAACTTAGCTTATGTGTTGATCGTATATTCGAAGATAAAATGTGAAGTTAAATTATATGACTAATGACTATCATTACGATAGGAATTCGAAAGTGTTGACTAGCTTTACGTGAGTAAACTACGCATAAAGCAAGTATCCTAAACCCTTGCATTACTTTATTCAACGGATATCGTAAGCGAGTATCTAAAACTTATCTCTTTGGATACAAGTATTCTATCTTTGTATATTGCGAACTAGTTTCCTACTTAATTGTTTGAATTGAATTAGCATACTTGAACTCTTATTTCATTAAAGCTATTATTCATGTTGAACTTAGTATTGTTCTTGAATATTGTGAAAGTGTCTATGCCATTTAATTCGGCTAGACTTATGTTATTGAAAAATGACCCAAACTAATTGATTGGTGCGGGATCTTGTATTTGACTGAGAAGAACAACCTTCTTTGAAGGGAATATATAATTGTCGGAGAATCGACGTGCACACTTGAGTATGATTGATTGTTATGCATAACGATGGTACTTTAGGCTGATCACCTGTTGTACCTGTTTTTATTGGATTTTCAGTTTATTACTGTCAATTCTAGTAGAAGTTCATAGTCCTTAGTGACTGCTCAGTATTCAATTATTTAAAATCTTGAATTGACGTATTATTGAATCATATTGATATTATTCTGTCCTTAGCGACTGTTATTGAGAACTGTTGATATTCTTGTTATCCTTGAACTATCAAACCTTGTTATACCTTTTCGAGAATTGGGAATCTTATTACTCACCCTTATTATATTACTTGCTGGGCAATTTGTGCTCATTCTTGCTTTCCCTAAAACATTTCAGTTAAGGCAGAGCATGGCGAACCTTCGGGCGTTGATAAGGGCAAGGGCAAGGCTACCAATTAGCTTGTCTCTCATATGTTTTAAATATTTTAATGTTGTATTAAGATGATGTAGTAAGACTGGTTTTGATTATGTTTAAGCTTATGTTAGGTTATGTAATAAGTCGTTAATTGATATTATTATGTAATCTATTAAGTACTGTAGGTTGCGAGACTTGGGGGAATAATTATAATAAATCATTGTAAATTATTCTAGAATAGATTTTCCGCTGTGATCGTGTGATATTTAGTTATTATTATCGTAATGTATTACCATGAGCACGTGATGAACCGAATTCGAGAGACCAAGTGGCGGTCCTGGAATTTGGGGGCGTCACATATACAAGCATGAAAGTATCCTTTAAATATGAATACATTCTACGTGATATTATATGATGTTACTTAAACCCGATTTTGACGGTTAACTTATGAGAATGCCATAACTTGCTAAAATGAAGTATATTTAGTATTGATTGTGATCTTATGTGATATTAATAATATGCGAGTATGTTGATAATTGTGGTAGTCTCACATGATAGTAATGATGTATAAATATGATCAACTTGAGAAAAGAGGAAGTTAAGGATAGAAATTATATATAACTGTGTAGCTAGGTTAAAACTTAGCTTATGTGTTGATCATATATTCATAGATAAAATGTGAAGTTTAAATGTATAACTAATGAATATCATATATATTCGTAACTGTATTACGATAGGAATTCGAAAGTGTTGATTTGCTTTTCGTGGATAAACTACGCTAAAGGCAAGTTCTCTTACTTACACTCTTTTAAAGTGCAAGTATCCTAAACCCTTGCATTACTTTATTCAACGGATATCGTAAGCGAGTATCTAAACCTTATCTCTTTAGATGCAAGTATTCTATCTTTGTATATTGCGAACTAGTTTCCTACTTAATCGTTTGAATTGAATTAGCATACTTGAACTCTTATTTCATTAAAGCTATTATTCATGTTGAACTTAGTATTGTTCTTGAATATTGTAAAAGTGTCTATGCCATTTGATTCGGCTAGACTTATATTATTGAAAAGCGATCCAAAACCAATTGATTGGTGCGGGATCTTGTATTTGACTGAGAAGAACAACATTCTTTGAAGGGAACATATATAATTGTCGGAGAACCGAAGCGCGCACTTGAGTATGATTGATTGTTATGCATAACGATGGTGCTTTAGGCTGATCACCTGTTGTACCTGTTTTTGTTGAATTTTCAGTTTATTACTGTTAATTCTAGTAGAAGTTCATAGTCCTTAGCGACTGCTCAGTATTCAGTTATCTTAAAATCTTGAATTGATTTGTTATTGAATCATATTGATATTATTCTGTCCTTAGCGACTATTATTGAAAACTGTTGATATTCTTGTTATCCTTGAACTATTAAACTTTGTTATACCCTTTCGAAAATTAAGGATTATATCACTTACCCTTATTGTATATTACTTGCTGGGCAATTTGTGCTCATTCTTGCTTTCCCTAAAACATTTCAGTTAAGGCAGAGCAGGGCGAACCTTCGGGCGTTAATAAGGGCAAGGGCAAGGCTACCAACTAGCTTGTCTCTTTTATGTTTTTAAATATTTTATTGTTGTATTAAGATGATGTAGTAAGACTGGTTTTGATTATGTTTAAGCTTAAGTTAGGTTATGTAATAAGTCGTTAATTGATATTATTATGTAATCTATTAAGTACTGTAGGTTGCGAGACTTGGGGGAATATTTATAATAAATCATTGTAAATTATTCTAGAATAGATTTTCCGCTGTGATGTGTGTTATTTAGTTATTATTATTGTGATGTATTACCATGAGCACGTGATGAACCGAATTCGAGGGACCAAGTGGCGGTCCTGGAATTTGGGGGCGCCACAGAAGCTCATCCAACATTATTGGATAGAATAAAGGAATTGCAAGAGAAGGATGAAGAATGCGAGAAGATAAGAAAGAGAATAGTTAAAAATTAAGAAGAGAAGTTCAGGATGGCTAAGGACGGTATATTGAGATTTAAGGGACGAGTATGGGTGCCAGCCGTAACTGAGCTGAGAGAGAAAATCTTACATGAAGCACACAATATGACGTATTCTATTCATCCAAGAGGCTCGTTTTGGTGGCCCAATCTGAAACGAGAGGTTGCAGAGTGCGTCAGTAGATGTCTTACTTGTCAACGAGTCAAGGTAGAGCACCAGAGGCCGAGCGGTTTACTTCAACCATTGGAAATACCAGAGTGAAATTGGGAGCACATTACGATGGACTTTGTGGTAAGACTTCCAGTCACACAGAAGGGTTATGATGTCATCTGGGTTATCGCGGATCGACTAATGAGGATAGCTCATTTTCTACCTATTAAGATTCGATTTAGTTTAAATTATTTAGCAAGTTTATACGTAAAGGAAATCGTTTCACGACATGGGGTGCCGGTGTTAATTGTCTTCGATCGAGATCCATGCTTCACATCAAATTTCTAGAAAAGCTTGCAAGAAAGGATGGGAACGCAGTTAAGATTGAGTACCGCCTATCATCCTCAGATAGACGGACAGAGTGAGCGGACTAGACAAATGCTAAAGGAGATGCTTAGAGCTTGTGTGATGGAATTCAAAGGGAATTGGGACGACCATCAACCCTTAGTAGAATTTGCTTACAACAATAGTTATCTTGAGAGTATCGGTATGCCACCGTATAAAGCTCTTTACGGAAGAAGGTGCAGAACACCGTTATGTTGGGACAAAGTCGGAGAACTACGAATTTTGGGACCAGAGCTAGTTCAACAAATAGTCAATGTAGTAACAACGATAAGAGCCAGATTGGTAGCAGCTCAAGATCATCAGAAGAAGTACGCGGATTTGCATCATCATAACCAAGGCTTTGAAGTCGGCAGTTTTGTATTTTTGAAAGTATCTCCCTGGAAAGAAAAGATACGATTCGGCAAGAAAGGAAAATTAAGTCTGAGGTTTATAGGACCGTTTGAAGTTTTAAAGCGAGTGGGGTGAAGTGGCATACAAGGTAGCTTTACCGCCTGAGCTGGAACACATCCACAACGTGTTTCATATTTTTATGTTACGTCCGTACAAGCCAGACTATAATCAGTGTGATATCCCACGAGCCTATTCAAGTAGAGAAGAATCTGACTTACGGAGAGATTCCTGTCCAAATATTAGATAGGAAAGAACAGACCTTGAGGAATAAAGTTATATCTTCTGTAAAAGTAGTGTGGCGAAACCACAACGCTAAGGAGGCTACGTGTGTAAGGTGAGGAGGGACTATCCCCACCTATTTGTGAAACCTTGTACCAATTTTGAGGATGAAATTTTAATAAAGGGGGGAGGATGTAATACTCGAGAATTTTATAAATAATTATAGATTTTAAAAAAAGGTGATTACTATTATTTGTGTGCAAGTATGTATATATGTGCCATGTGATTAATAATGCATATAAATTGAATCAAGTATGAAATGATTAAAAAGTATATTGATGATGATGATAAGCTTAATTAAGCTTTAGTGTTTAGCCTTGTGTGGCATAATTAATTTCTTAATTGAATTAATTAAAGGATGATTTAATAATTTATTAGACCTATGGGTATACTAAACCCTATATGAGTGAGCTACCAGTGTTAGTATATTATAGCTGGGAGTCCAATAGTTATGAATTGGTAGCCTAATAAAGTTATTATACTAGTATATGTGTTTAGCCCAAATTTAACTTAGGACTAGTCCAATGTGTAATATATAGATGGTAGATATATGTATTTATATACATGTACAGGTAAGTTGTTGGGTTTTTACGTAACTCAATCATGCAATCAAATCACATAAATAGGGCGGAAGCACAAAAACTAGGTTTTCAAAAATTTATACAAACCCATAACCATGATCATTCTTGTGCATTAATTATCAGTGAATATAGAAGGAGAAAAAATAGAATTATACCTTTGAAGATCCAAGCTTCCTCATGTACAAGTTCTACTCATTTGATTCTTTTGATTCCTCTTAAGTGGCACCTTCCCTTGATCAATGTCAGCCACCCAAATGTTTGGCCTCTAACGGTGATCCACCAAGGAAGATGAGGAACTCAAGAAGATGGGTTATTGGCTTAACCCTTGTTTCTATCTCTATAGAATATGTGTACTCCCAACTCTTGGAAAAATTCACGTACCTTATTTCTGATATAATACTCTCTTATATAGATATTAGGTTAACCCTCCTAATTAATTAGAATAGGGTTTTATTTAATTAATTAATTAAACACTTTTAATTAATTTATATCCTAATCTTATTAGGATTGAGAGAGAGAGTACTGATATTATATTAATTCCTAAACTCCTTTAGAATTAAAATAATAATAATAATAATAATAATATTAATAAGACTCCTCTTATTAATTTATATTTAATATTTCTAAAATATTAAATAATAAATATTAAGCTATTTAATTTATTCTATCACCATAGATTAAATTAATTATAATTAATGCATTATTACTATCATGCCATTTTTTTCTTAAATAATTTTTCTTCCTTTTATGGTGTGACCCTTTAGGTTCTCCATATTAAATCGGTTGTGAATAAATCAATTAGAACAATTCTAATCTTATTTAAATAAATAAATTAAACTAATAATTTATTTAAATAAATAATATTTATTCTACAATAGGGATAAGCCTCCCTAGCGATCAACGACTGTCCAGATAATATAGATTTCAACATTAATCTTAAAAAAAACCTGTGAGTTAATAGTTACCGTACAATTCAATCCTTCCACCATACAATGTCCCAATTAAATATAAGACATGGATTTACTGTCAAGTCTTAATTTATTTAATCATATGTATTTCGATTAGAAAATGCACAACTCCAAATAATGCAAATTAAAAACCTCTTTCTAATTTCATTCTACCTTGGCCAAGGATTCCTGGGTTGTCATTTAACAAATCACATAGGACATATCTCCTCTTTTACTAGAGGTGGTAGATTCTTTATTGATCATACATTATCTCCATATGCAACTCATTATACCCAAGCATACCCTATATTTGCCTTAAAAGGCCTTAAGGAATAAGTCAAAGTATAATTTGTTACATACAAGATACTATGATGATCTCAAGTCCAAGGATCACTTGTATTACTATCACATTAGGAATTTCTATTGACAGGCGAGTAAAACTCCATTAGGTATTCCATAGCGAGTCACGTTCAGTGAACTTATTCTCCAATAAGCACCTACATACTTGCTTTAGTGTCTCCACACAAATGACCATGAGATCAGTCATCCTCATCCAATGAGCAAACAACATATTTATCAATCTATCCGGATTTACTAATTCCCATTTTAGTAATCCCACAATTGGGAACTATTTTAGTTTTTAAGCTTTCTAAGAATTTAGATCTCATTATCATGATCTCATCATGATTCTAAAAGCATTGCTTAAAACTATGGGTTATTTACATATTATAAAAATAGCACCATATAGATAATTATATACCTTAAATGAATATTTTATTAATAAATAAATAAGATTATTTACAAAGTATGTGCTTTATCATCATACATGATTGGCTTGGATGCACACTACTATCAATCTCCCACTTGCACTAAAGCCAATCGCCATGGTATCTCATACCCATCTTCTCTAAGTGACGATTAAACTGCTGTTGTGTTAAAGCTTTAGTAAATGGATCTGCAATGTTGTCTTGAGAGTCCACAAGCTCCAAGGTGACGTCTTCTCTTTCAATGATCTCCCTGATCAAGTGAAATTGCCGCAACACGTGTTTAGATTTCTGATGAGACCTGGGTTCCTTAGCCTGTGCAACCGCTCCGGTGTTGTCATAGTATACGGGAACTGCTTATCCGATGCTAGGAACCACACCAAGTTCAGTTATGAACTTCTTCATCCAAACAGCTTCCTTTACAGCTTCACTTGCAGCTATATACTCTGCCTCTGTCACTTAATCAGAAGACACCTTGGGCCTCTTCCTTTTATTGGAAGAATCCACCATCAAGACATGGTTCTTCTTGGATGAGAAGTGACCTTCTGCAGTTTTCAGCATGTTAAGCAGCTCAGGCAAGCTGACATCTAGCTTATTCATGTGAAAAATAACCACAAACTGCGAGAAGGTCTCAGGGAGTGACTGCAAGACCAAGTCTTGACTCAACTCCCCATCCATGACGAACCCAAGCTGTCCAAGGCGTTCAATCAAATTGATTACCTTCAGAACATGAGTCTCGACGGCAGTGCCCTCGGTCATCCGAGATCGGAAGAGCTCCTTAGATATCTCATATCTAGCAGTCCTACTCTGTTCACCATACAACTCCTTGAGGTGAAGCAGCATAGCAGGAGCATCCATTTTTTCGTGCTGACGCTGAAGCTCGTTATTCATGGATGCGAGCATGATGCATTGAGCCACAGATGCATCATCTTGCCACTTATTGAAAGTGGCAATCTCTTCCTCAGAGGCTGTTTCTGAAACAGATTCAGGGATAGTGGAATTTAGGACATAAGAAATCTTTTCAGCAGTGAGAACAATTCTCAGATTTCTTAGTCAGTCCTCATAATTCGGGCCGGTAAGCTTATTTGCATGAAGTATGCTTCGTAGTGAGATTAGTGATTTTGACATTTTTAAAATTCTGCATGTGAAAAGACAACATTTTAGCAAACATTCATTTTATTAACTTTGCACACCAAAATAAATTTAGGTCTTTATTTTAAATTGGTATCTCCCACTATTTTCATCAAACTATATTACCCTCACTTATATAGTTCGGCAATATCTAATTAAAGATTTGCTAGTGAGATTAAGGATTTCATTTCAAATGTATATAACCTTGTGGATAGCACAACAAGCGATATACAAATAAATAGGTAGACAACTCTTGTCAATTACATCACCATGTAACTCCTTTTATTTTGCCTCTTAAATCATAATGGTCATGTGTGTGCACATCCGAACTAAAATGATTTAAGTTAAGTCCAGCCTAGCACTTTCATAAACTCAAAAAGAAAAATTTTCGTCCTTGTGGATAGCACAACAAGACTAGATCGTTCAATTTTCTTGATAAGCATCAAATGTGATTAATTAACATCTTAAATATTCAATACTCGCCTTGTGGATAGCACAACAAACTCATATTAAATATTTAATACTCTATTAATTAATCATGCTAGAAGGCGACGTTCGATATTCCAAATATCATTTGAACGCTTCAGACTTAATATTATTTCTTTGAGGGGTTTGTTATTATTTGTCTCATCTTGTTTAGCGCGCATGCACACATATATATATATATATATATATATATATATATATAAAATACGCGTCATTTTATTAAACATGCGAAACATGTTTGCATAAAATATAATATATATAATATTTAGCATGCAATATAGAATACTATATTCTACCCGGATTGATTATGGACTTTTATTCTAGTTTGGTTCACTAGAGCCACCAAGTGAACCAAAAGGTCAAACCTAGGAGTGCAAGAATTTAAATTTTAAATGTAACTATTACATTTAAACCCGGGCTCCATACAAACGGGTCTTCACGCGCTCCTTGCTCCTTGGTCTCCAATTTCTTCAAAATAATTCTAACTATCTCTATTACATTAACTATTTAAAGTTAAATAGAAACCTTGATCAGCAGTCAAGGGAAAGTACATAGAAAGGAGATAGAATTTACATCGAGAATAAAACTAGAGAAGACGAGGTACGCAGACCCCATTTTATAAAACCCATTCATTCAAGCATTCAACCAAAATAAAATCCAATCACATTGGTCATAGTCCATAATCAATCCCTTTTATTACCATACATATCATCATACGTATCAATAAAACTTATTCATCTCATGAAAATAAATTCATTCCATTTATGTATTAATATCAGTTAATGGGCAAAAGTTTGCTAAACTTTGTTTTTGGAAAAATAAACTCCTTTATTTCATTCAAAAACAATTCCAAATTAAACTATTTAATTTTAGCAATTCTGAAATCTCATTTCATATAAAATAAACATCTTTATTTTAAACCTTTATTAATTAAATAAACCATTCATTTAATTAAATAAAACAAACAAAAATTCAGTTTCTGTCCAGTGGCGCAGCTGCGCCAAGAATATAAAGGGAACCGACGCAGCTGCGCAGCGTGAAAACCAGGAACAGTAATCGGCGCAGCTGCGCAGCAATATTGCCTTGTACCGGCGCAGCTGCGCAGCTTCGCAGAATCTGAAAAATTTTTGTTGCCCAGAACTCGATCCAATCGCATATCATACATGTATGGAATCACATAGACTGATAATTAGCACAAGATTGGCTCTGATACCACTGTTGGGTTTGTACGTAACTCAATCATGCAATCAAATCACATAAATAGGGCGAAAGCGCAAAAATTAGGTTTTCAAAAATTTATACAAACCCATAACCATGATCATTCTTGTGCATCAATTATCAGTGAATATAGAAGGAGAAAAAATAGAATTATAGCTTTGAAGATCCAAGCTTCCTCAGGTACAAGTTCTACTCCTTTGATTCCTTTGATTCCTCTTTAGTGGCTCCTTTCCTTGATCAATGTCAGCCACCCAAATGTTTGGCCTCTAACGGTGATCCACCATGAAAGATGAAGAACTCAAGAAGATGGGTTATTGGCTTAACCCTTGTTTCTATCTCTATAGAATATGTGTACTCCCAACTCTTAGAAAAATTCACGTACCTTATTTCTGATATAAGACTCTCTTATATAGATATTAGGTTAACCCTCCTAATCTAATTAGAATAGGGTTTTATTTAATTAATTAATTAAACACTTTTAATTAATTTATATCCTAATCTTATTAGGATTGAGAGAGAGAGTACTGATATTATATAAATTCCTAAACTCCTTTAGAATTAAAATAATAATAATATTATTATTATTAATAAGACTCCTCTTATTAATTTATATTTAATATTTCTAAAATATTAAATAATAAACATTAACTATTTAATTTATTCTATCACCATAGATTAAATTAATTATAATTAATGCATTATTACTATCATGCCATTTTCTTCTTAAATAATTTTTTTTCTTTTATGGTGTGACCCTTTAGGTTCTCCATATTAAACCGATTGTGAATAAATCAATTAAAACAATTCTAATCTTATTTAAATAAATAAATTAAACTAATAATTTATTTAAATAAATAATATTTATTCTACAATAGGGATAAGCCTCCCTAGCGATCAACGACTGTCCAGATAATATAGATTTCAACATTAATCATAAAAGAACCTGTGAGTTAATAGTTACCGTACAATTCAATCCTTCCACCATACAATGTCCCAATTAAATATAAGACATGGATTTACTGTAAAGTCTTAATTTATTTAATCATATGTATTTCGATTAGAAAATGCACAACTCCAAATAATGCAAATTAGAAACCTCTTTCTAATTTCATTCTACATTGGCCAAGGATTCTTAGGTTGTCATTTAACGAATCACATAGGACATATCTCCTCTTTTACTAGAGGTGGTAGATTCTTTATTGATCATTCATTATCTCCATATGTAACTCATTATACCCAAGCATACCCTATATATGCCTTAAAAGGCCTTAAGGAATTAGTCAAAGTATAATTTGTTACATACAAGATACTATGATGATCTCAAGTCCAAGGATCACTTGTACTACTATCACATTAGGAATTCCTACAGAGTGGGGCACAACTCTTGTCAATTACATCACCATGTAACTCCTTTTATTTTGCCTCTTAAATCATAATGGTCATGTGTGTGCACATCCGAACTAAAATGATTTAAGTTAAGTCCAGCCTAGCACTTTCATAAACTCAAAAAAGAAAAATGTTTATCCTTGTGGATAGCACAACAAGACTAGATCGTTCAATTTTCTTGATAAGCATCAAATGTGATTAATTAACATCTTAAATACTCAATACTCGCATTGTGGATAGCACAACAAACTCATATTAAATATTTAATACTCTATTAATTAATCATGCTAGAAGGCGACGTTCGATATTCCAAATATCATTTAAACGCTTCGGACTTAATATTATTTCTTTGAGGGGTTTTGTTATTATTTGTCTCATCTTGTTTAGCGTGCATGCTCATATATATATAAAATACGCGTCATTTTATTAAACATGCGAAGCATGTTAGCATATATATAATATTTAGCATGCAATCTAGAATACTATATTCTACCCGGATTGATTATGGACTTTTATTCTAGTTTGGTTCACTAGAGCCACCAAGTGAACCAAAAGGTCAAACCTAGAAGTGCAAGAATTTAAATTTAAATATAACTATTACATTTAAACACGGACTCCATACAAATGGGTCTTCACGCGTTCCTTGCTCCTTGGTCTCCAATTTTTTCAAGATAATTCTAACTATTTCTATTACATAAACTATAATTAAATAAAAACCTTGATCAGCAGTCAAGTGGAAGTACATAGGAAGGAGATAGAATTTACATCGAGAATAAAACTAGAGAAGACGAGGTGCACAGACCCCATTTTATAAAACCCATTCATTCAAGCATTCATCCAAAATAAAATACAATCACATTGGTCATAGTCCATAATCAACCCTATTTATTATCATACACATCACCATATGCATCAATAAATTTCCATTCATCTCATGAATTATAAAGCTATTCCATGTATAGATTGATGTCATTTATTGGACAAAAGTTTTGCTAAATTTTATTTTTGAAACAAAATAAACTCTTTTATTTTAATCAAAAATAAATCCAAATTAAACTCCTTTAATTTTAGCAATCTGAAATCATATTTCAGATAAAATAAACATCTTTATTTTAAAACTTCATTAATTAAATAAACAGTTTACTTAATTAAATAAAATCAATTTTTAGGGTCTGTCTAGGTACCGGCGTAGCTGCGTCAAGAATGTACTGGGCTGCAGCGCAGCTGCGCAGGAAGCCTGGGACACCGAATTTTGCAGACCAGCGCAGCTGCGCGGGAATAAACTGGGCAGCTGCGCAGCTGCGCTGTTCGTCGGCAGAATCACCAGAAATTAATTTTTGTCCAGAAAATCTGATCCCATCATACATCAATTCATACATAGAATTATATAATTGATAATTAGCACAAAGTTAGGCTCTGATACCACTGTTGGGTTTGTACGTAATGCAATCATGCAATCAAATCACATAAAAAGGGCGGAAGCGCGAAACATAGGTTTTCAAAAATTTATACAAACCCATAACCATGATCATGCTTTGTGCTAGTTATCAATAACAGAAAACAGAGAACATGGAATTATAGCTTTGAAGATCCAAGTTTCCTCAGGTACAAGTTCTACTCCTTTGATTCCTTTGATTCCTTTGTAGTGGCTCCTTCCATTGATCAATGTTAGCCACCCAAATGTTTGGCCTCTAACGGTGATCCACCAAGGAAGATGAAGAACTCAGGAAGATGGGTTATTGGCTTAACATTTGTTTCTATCTCTATAGAATATGTGTACTCCCAACCCTTGAAAAAATTCACGCACCTTATTTCTGATATAAGACTCTCTTATATAGATATTAGGCTAACCCTCCTAATCCAATTAGAATAGGATTTTATTTAATTAATTAATTAAACACTTTTAATTAATTTATATCCTAATCTTATTAAGATTGAGAGAGAGTACTGATATTATATTAATTCCTAAACTCCTTTAGAATTAAAATAATAATAATAATAATAATATTAATAAGACTCCTCTTATTAATTTATATTTAATATTTCTAAAATATTAAATAATAAACATTAAGCTATTTAATTTATTCTATCACCATAGATTAAATTAATTATACTTAATGCATTATTGCTATTATGCCATTTTCTTCTTAAATAATTCTTCTTCCTTTTATGGTGTGACCCTTTAGGTTCTCCATATTAAACCGGTTGTGAATAAATCAATTAGAACAATTCTAATCTTATTTAAATAAATAAATTAAAATAATAATCTATTGAAATAAATAACATTTATTCTACAATAGGGATAAGTCTCCTTAGCGATCAACGACTTTCCAGATAATATAGATTTCAACATTAATCATAAAAGAACCTGTGAGTTAATAGTTATCGTACAATTCAATCCTTCTACCATACAATGCCCCAATTAAATATAAGATATGAATTTACTGTCAAGTCTTAATTTATTTAATCATATGTATTTCGATTAGAAAACGCACAACTCTAAATAGTGCAAATTAGAAACATCTTTCTAATTTGATTCCACGTTGGCCAAGGATTCCTGGTTGTCATTTAACGAATCACATAAGACATATCTCCTCTTTTACTAGATGTGATAGATTCTTTATTGATCATACATTATCTCCATATGTAACTCATTATACCCAAGCATAACCTATATATACCTTAAAAGGCCTTAAGGAATAAGTCAAAGTATAATTTGTTATATACAAGATACTATGATGATCTCAAGTCCAAGGATCACTTGTACTACTATGACATTAGGAATTCCTATTGACAGGCGAGTAAAACTCCATTAGGTATTCCATAGCGAGTCACGTTCAGTGAACTTATTCTCCAATAAGCACCTACATACTTGCTTTAGTGTCTCCACACAAATGACCATGAGATCAGTCATCCTCATCAAATGAGGAAGCAACATATGTATCAATCTATCTGGATTTACTAATCCCCATTTTAGAAATCCCACGATTGAGAACAATTTTAGTTTTTAAGCTTTCTAAGAATTTAGATCTCATTAGCATGATCTCATCATGATTCTAAAAGCATTGCTTAAAACTATGGGTTTTTTACATATTATAAAAAAAACAGCACCATATAGATAATTAAATGCCTTAAATTAATAATTTATTAATAAATAAATAAGATTGTTTACAAAGTATGTGCTTGATCATCATACATGATTGGCTTGTATGCACACTACTAACATGGCTATCATGCCCATGAGGAGACCAACATTTGTATATATATTGTGGTTGAGGATGCTTTGCAGCCCGATAATCACAATTCAAATTGAGCCTTAAGGCTGAAAGGATAAAATTAAAATATCAATATGCTTCAATTCCTATGTTAGCGTAAAGGTTTGAAAACCAGCTTTCAAAACATCATTTGAAATAATCTTATCGAAAAGATAAGCTTTTGCAAATCAAATCAAATGCTTTTACAAATCAAATCAAAGACTTTTGCAAATAAAATCAAACGCTTTGTATATCGGTTCAACGGTGTATAGACATGCTTCCAAATCTAACATAGGCCTAATTTTCAAACAGCATTCACGCACACATTTCAGTTTTTAAGGGAAATATTGAAAAGATGTGGTACCATGTTTACACGGGAGTTGTGGGGTGCCTAACACCTTCCCCACACTTAACCAAGCCCCCGAGCTTGAAACTTTATTTTCAGTGATCAAGTTTCGACAGTGTCCAAAAATTGGGCCTCTTTCAAACAAAACTCGGTTGAGTTGGTACAATCATTTCAAATCTACCAATTGGCGACTCTGTAAAACGTTCAAATCGTCGACATGATACATGTTGGCCTTTTCCTAAAAAACCCTTCAAAACCTTTTTCGCAATAAAAAGAGTAATGGTAGAGATAACTTAGGAAGAGAGAAAGATCCGGGTTGTGACCCGACCCGCGGATTTTTTCCCAACGTCGACAAGTGGCGACTCTGCTGGGGACAGTAGAGGGCTTAGGCCACGTTCTAATCTTTTCAAACATTTCCCTTTCACAAATTATGTAGGTGTGAATGCTGCGTCTTTACATTGAATGAATGCGTGAATGCTGTATATTTATATTGAATGAATGCTTTCTTGTTTTAGTACTTTGCACCCATATTAGTGCTTCGCACCAACTGTCATCATATTACATACGGTGAGGGCGATGTATGTGAATGTATGTTGTGATTCCTCCTTTGGGAGGTAAAACCCGTCGATGATAAGTAATGTCTTTTGGGACGGCTTAGTCTCTGGGGCTCATGAAAATGCACCACCCAGATTCACTATAATTGAAAGATCGGATTAATTTCTCCTCTAATAGATTGCGATGATCTGGGGACCTTCATGCTAAAAAGCCGCGAGTGTAGCCTAAGATAGGTCAGCCTCTGTTTAACCAAATCCGTTGGAAAGCTTCTTCATGCCTCCCTCTTTCAATTCAATGTCAAGTTTACAATTCCAAATGTAAAGGAGCACAATGTAAATAATAAAAGATTTACATTTTCTGTCATATACATCTTGTCATCCTATCATCAAAACAACTGACCTCTGTTTTGCAGGATAAGATTAAAAAACACATCATGGCATGCATCCTATCCTTACCTACATTAGGAAATTGACACGCCTACGTTTTGTTGTAGGTGAAATTTGGTCATGTCACTAGATCTAAGTCTAAGAAGGTACTAAGTCCATCCACGAACATGACTTTCAGTGCTCAACCAGAATCCACCCCTGTATCTAGGGAAGAGTTCGAAGGACTGAAGAATCAGATAGCCGAATTAGCCAATTTCCTGAGAGAACAAAATAAGGCCCTTAAAGGGAAACAAGCCCAAGCTCACACAGAACCAGGAGCACTTGGTGGTAGTGGTGGCGGCCAAGAGACCGAAAAAGTCAAAACTCAGATTTCTGGACCACAAAACCAGGATACAATCAACAAAACCCCCTGAAATCACCACCCTCAACAAAGAGCAGGAAGCTGGTGACATTGTGAAGAAAATACAGCAGATGGAAGAAACTCTCCGGTATATTAAAGGGACTGGGGCATTCAGCAGTGTTAATTACTCCGACCTCTGTATTTTTGCTGAGGCACGTTATCCCAAAAAATTTAGAACTCCTGATTTCGAGAAATACAATGGATTGGGAGACCCCTATATCCACCTGAAAGTATTCATTGGAGAACTCGGATCCTATGTAGAGGACGAGAAGCTTCGAATGTAATTATTTCAGAAGAGTCTGACCGGAGAGGCTAGAGCCTAGTACGCCCGTCTAGATAACTCTAAAATTCACAATTGGGAAGAGTTGGCCCATGCTTTCCTCAGTCAGTATAGCTTCCAATCTCAGCTGGCTCCAGACAGATACCAGATAACCAAGATCAAGAAAAAGAACATTGAATCATTCAGAGAATATGCACAATGGTGGAGGCGGGTTGCAGCAAAAGTCACCCAAGCCATGACTGAGTCTGAGATAGTCATGACCTTCATCGATATCCAAGAAGCTCTATATTATGAGTGGTTCCTAGCAGGCATAGGAAAACCATTCTCTGAAATGATCAAACACGACGAAATGGAAAAAATGGGGCTCAAGTCCGGGAAGATAAAGGATCTAACCACCCTCGAAGCTGTCGATGAGCATATCTAGTCCAAAAATTACGGGAGTAATCCCCGGAGGGTACACAAAAAGAAAGATGAAGAAGTTTCCTTAGTATTACAAGGACAAAATCAAAAAGGCGAGTCAAATAGTATGCCTATTCAAAGAAGGAACTATACCCCTTTCCAAACTCCAGCACAACCTTCAAACCCTTCATTCCAGAAAAATATGGAGGTCAGGCATCAAAGAACTTTCACCTCGTTAGGGGATTCACTCGAGAATGTGCTAAAGCTGTTAACGGCACAGAAGAAGATTGTCCAACTCCTTCCACCAACCAACACTGGTGGACGGAATTTTGACCCAAGCAAGAAGTGTGCTTTCCATTCCGGCTCCCCGGGCCATGACACTCAAGACTGTCGGTCTCTCAAGCATAAAATCCCAGACTTGATTGACAATGGAGAGATTGTGGTAATCAAACCAGAACAACCACTCGTCTAAGACAATCCCTTCCCTTAGCATAAAGAGGAGAATGTCAATATGATCAGCACCACAAGTGGAGAAGGATCCATGTACCTCCGTTATATGGGAGAGACAACTCCATCCAGCAATAACAGCCCAGACAATTGGGAAGTTTCAAAAAAGAGATTCCTGATAGAGCAAGAGATAAAGTCTATCAAGGAATAAATCGAACAATTAGCAGAACTGGTCGTCTACCAGCATCAGATCACCAGGCAAATAATAAAACAGGCCAATCAATCTGACATCGATCGTCCTCCCACAACGGAGATCAATCCCAGGAGGGATCATAACCAGTCTCATGAGCATGAGCCTTGGACCGACAAAATGGTTAAAGATGAGAATGTCCACACTGGTAGGAAATTCTTATTTGAAAGGAATTTCACCAACCTGAACCAGTCAATGGAGGAAATCCTCCAAATGCTAATCAACGAGGGAATGGTTGCGGACTTATTACCTCCATTGAACCCACGATCCAGAAAATTCAAGCCTGACCAGAGATGTCAATACCACTCCAATTCACCCGGCCATGACACTAAAGATTGCTGGGCACTTCGTAACCTGATTTAGGACATGATTGAAAGCGGTGAATTGGTAAGGGGAAATCAAGTTCTCAACCTCCCAGATGAAGATGCTCTCTGGATCCCCATTGCATGGAACCAGGATACAGTGGCTGTTGTATCTTGTGACAAGGAGCCATCCCTCACACCCTTAGTACTGTCAAGGAAAGGGGTCAAAGAAATATCAAATCCTGTGAAGGTGGCCGCACCCGAGCCTTTAATCTTGCCTTCCAGACCTCGGTATCTATTTATTAGTCTGAAGAGGGTCCCATGGAACTATGGGAATGACGAAGGTTCCACTTCAAACAACATCGCCATCGTACCAAAGGATAATCCATTGTACTTACCTCAGCGGCTGATCAAACTAGCCATAAAAGCCAAAGAAAAGGTGACTGAAGAAAAAATCGAAGAATTCCTCAACAAAATGGGACACCATAAAATCAAAGTGGTGCAAATCCTGAAAGACGTACCCAAGCAAATGTCCATCCTAGACTTGGTCATATTCACACATCTAGTTAAGACACGTTATAAACTACGCAAGCATGAACTAAAAGAGTTTCTAAGTAGAGAGTTATACAACTAAATCTAATACATGCAAGCATATGTAGAAAGAGGTTGTTTGGCAATGTTATGTGGTTTAATGAGAACTATGGTTAGTCTTTGACATGATAAGCTCTCTTGGCTTTGTAAAATAAAGATTGATGAATAGAACTATCCATTATTGAAAGCAAAATAGAAAAGACCAAACCTAGTTCGTATGAATGCCTTAAGCTATAATATATGACTCAAGCAATGTTTTAAGTGTTCAAGCATATAGTAACTTTATGGAACTAAGCTTTACCAAGGTGTTTCTAAGGTTTTTGAAAGTAAAAATAATGTGGATTATATATCTATGATTTTAAATGTGTGTCAAATACATGGATAAACATATGTGTAATAAAAGTATGTCGATATATATGTCAAGTATATGTGACTAATGTATACCTATATATACGTAAATAGGATATAATAGTTCATTGAGGTGATATTAAGCTATACGTGGTAATCGACAAAAAGGCAAGTTTCCTGACTTACACTCATTTATTGTGCAAGTATCCTATCCTTGTGTTTACTTTATTCAAGAAACGTTGTAAGCAAGTTCCTAACCTTACTCTTTATTGAACGTTCATTAAGCTTGTGCTATTATTGTCGTACAAGTAAACTTTTGAGATTGCAAGTCATGTATTATAAACTATATACTTCATGTATAAGATAAAAGTTGATCCATATTCTTCGAGCTTTAAATCTTGAGATTGAACTTATAATTGTTGTGATCTATGCCATTTGATTCGGCTAGACTTATATTATTGAAAGGCGACCCAAACCAATCGATTGGTGCGGGATCTTGTGTTTGACTGAGATGAACAACCTTCTTTGAAGGGAAATTATATTTGTCGGGAGACCGACGTGCGCACTTTAGTACGATTGAACGATATGCATACCGTAGGGTACTTTAGGCTGATCACCTGTTGTACTTGTTTTATTGGATTATTAGTATATTTCTATTAATTTTAGTAGAAGTTCATAGTCCTTAGTGACTACTCAGTTTTCAGTTATCTTGAAATCTTGAATTGATTTAGTATTGAATCATATTGATATTATTCTGTCCTTAGCTATTGTTATTGAGAACTGTTGATATTCTTGTTATCCTTGAACTATCATACCTTGCTATACCCTTTTGGGATTCGAGAGCTATATTACTCACCCTTATTGTAATATTACTTGCTGAGCAAACTTGTTGCTCATTCTTTCTTTCCCTAAAACATTTCAGTTAAGACAGAGCAGTGCGGACCCTCGGGCACCGATAAGGGCAAGGGAAAGGCTACGGAGTAGCTTTATTTGTGTAGAACTTTATAATTTGTAATAAGAACTTATGATATTATGTATTAGTTAGGTTTACATATGCTTAAGGTATGTTTAAGATATGTAATCGATGTTTAAGTTACGAGACCTTGGGACGTGAATAAATTATATTAATTAAATATAATCTATTCGGTAGTAGTTGTGTATTATTTCGCTGTGCAATGCGATATTTAGTCGTAATATTTTTTGTGGTGTTAGATATTAGAACGTGACAAACCGAATTCGAGTGACCCTGTGGCGGTCCGAATTTGGGGGCGTCACAATACCCTCCTCTGAATTTTCCAACTCTAGGACATTTGTTCTATTCCTTTGGGGGTATTCTTCCATCCTTCGTATGTATTTACGATTTGGACACATTTCGACCCTTCCTAACCCGATCATGTTCACTTCCTCCGTATTATGCTATAACAAAAGGCTGGTGTTGGCATTTGGATGATCAGGTTGTTGGGCCACAACTTCGCTGCTTTGGGTCCGATTTTGGATTTTATGTTTTAAGGACCAACAATCTTGTGTATCGTGTCCTGGAGACCCTAAATGGTAAGCACATCTTAGGCTTGGATTATATCTTTTACTTTTTGGATCCATAGGTGGAGCCAATTCGGTAATTTTCTTGTGATCCATTAACATCACCAATACATTTTCAAGGGAATCGCCAAGTAGAGTGAACACCCAATTTTCTGTTCTTTCAAATTTTCTCTTTCTGTCCTGGCATCGGTTGAATGTAGTTTGTTGTTGTAATGACAGATTTCCTTTCTTCTTCCAAATGGGGGGGACTACGATTGGGTCTCCTAGATTTCCCCTGTACAATGAGGGATACATCTTCTTTGCCTTTCTTGGGTACCCTCATGGGAGCTTTTACATAGTTTCCAGACTGTATATGCTCGGCGACTGCTTCCAAGGCAGTGAGATCTTTAATCTTGCCTGCTTTCAGGCCCAACTCTGCCATTTCGCCATGTTTGATCATCTCTGAGAATGGCTTTCCTATTCCAGCTAGGATCCTCTCATAGTAAGGTGATTCTTGGATGTCTATAAAAGTCATCACCATTTTAGTTTTTGTCATAGGCGGGCTGACCTGTGCTGCTAGACGTCTCCATCTTTGGGCATACTCATGGAAAGACTCGTTGCTTTGCTTTTTGACCTTGGTCACTTGATATCGATTCGAAGCCATCTGAGATTGGAAGCTATTTTGATTTGGGAAGGCATGAGCTAGCTCTTTCTAGCTATGGATTTTTGCATTGTCAAGTCGGGCATACCACGTCCTAGCCTCTCTAGTGAGACTCTTTTGGAAAAGCTGCAACTTGAAGCTTTCTTCTTCAGCATAAGACCTTAGCTCGCCAATGTATACTTTCAAGTGCGTAAAGGGATCGCCTGCCCCATTGTACTTTTTAAACTCTGGGACTTAAAATTTATCAGGATATCTAGCCCCTGGGAATATGCAGAGATCTGAATAGGTGACACTTCCAAGGTTTCCAGTCCCTTTGATTGCCCGGATGGTTTCTTCCATTTGTTGGACTTTCCTTCGGATATCGCCAGTTTCCCGATCTTCCCTGAGATTTGTGATTTCAAGGGTTTTGTTGGTTTTTTCACTAGATCGAGGTTCAGGGATCTGTATTTCCCTCTTTTGTTAGCACTTTGATTGCCACCTTGTGAGGAGGTCTCTGTTTGATTGGGCGTTGTCTGGCCCTGAGTGCTTTTACTTTGTTCTTTTAGGAGGGTAGCAAATTCTGCTATTTGACTTTTAAGTCCCTCAAACTCCTTTCGAGATACAGAACCTGATTCATGTTGGGCACTTTCTGCCATTTCAGTGGAGAGGTTTTGTGCTTTCTTAGATATAGTAATGGGACTACTCTTACCTACAAGACAAGTAGGTAGTTTAGTCTTGATAAACATTAACAGTAGGTATGCTATGCAATGTGTCAGTTTTAGGGTTTTTTTTATCTTCCTGCAAAACAGGGGTCAGTTATTTTGATGACAGGATAGCATGACAGGATTTATAATGAAATGTATATTTACATTTATTTGAAATTTACATTAAATTGAAAGGGGAATGCATTAAGAGACTTCCCTTTAGATTTGGTTTATCAGAGGCTGACCTATCTTAGGCTACTTTCGCTGTTTTTCGGCATGAAGGTCCCCAGATCATCGCAATCTACTAGAGGGGAAATTAATCCGATATTTCAGTTGGAGCGGATCTAAGTGGTGCCTTTCCTGAGCCTCGCAGGATTAGTCTCCTTTGAGTCCAGTAATCAAACACCGACGGGCTCACCTCCTGGTGGAGGAATCACACAGCATACATTCACATACATCGTGTCTCACCGTATGAATTTATGACATTTGTACAAAACACTAACAAAAAGCAGTAAAGCATTAATTCACATCCATTCAATGTAAAACACAGCATCCACACATACGCAGATAGAAAAGGAAAATTTTGAAAAGATTTGAACGCATCTTAAACCCTCTAAAAATTCCCCAGCAGAGTCGCCACCTGTCAACGTCGGGAAAAAATCTTGTCGCTTTTGACCTGATCTTTCTCTCTTCCTAAATTTTGTTATTTTCTACCCTTATTTGTCTTATCTGTTTTATGAAGGGTGAAAAGTTCTTTAGGAAAAGGCCAACATGTATCATGTCGACGATTTGAACAGTTTACAGAGTTGCCAGTTGGTAGATTTGAAATGGTTGTACTAACTCAACCGAGTTTTGTTTGAATTTGTAAGTAGGCCCAATTATTGGACACTGTCGAAACTTGATCTTTGAAACAGAGATTCTAAAGTTCGGGGGACTTGGTTAAGTGGGGGGAGGTGTTAGGCACCCCCAACTCCCGTAAAATACGGTACTGCATCTTTTCAATATTTCCCTATTTATTTGCAATGTGTGTGTGTATGCTTGAAGTAATTGAGCATACGTTTGATTGATTCAAAAATACTGCCTTACTTCATTGAACCTATATACAAAAGGTATGATTTGATTTGAAAAAGTCCATTTTAAGACAAGTTATGAAAATGATGTTTTGAAAGGTTGGTTTTCAAACCCTTACGCTTGCATAGGAATAGAAGTCTGTTGATACTTCTATTTTATTCTATTCAGCCTTTGGCTAGATTTGGATAGTGATTGTCGGGCTGCGAAGCATCCTCGACCACATAATTTATATACAAGTGTCGGTCTTCTCATGAGCATGACAGCCATCGGAGTAACTCTGGCACGACAAACCAAATTTCATTATGTTTGGAACCTTAAATTCGGATAACCGTTTTAACGTCCCTCGGATGTACATTTTTACAGAAAAACTAGCAGGATACATTTGTAATATGGAGTTTTTCCATCATGGGAATCGAATTCTGATCAGTTTGATCATGAATCCTACGATTCCTAGGCTCATATGAAATAGCCAAGAAAACCTACACATCACTGATATTCACAAATAATGTATATTTATATCTAGACGTCGCAAAACAAAGGATTCATCAGTCAAATCCTTGCATGCGCAGTAGCCAAAGCTTCTCGTTCCCACTAGATAAGAAACTAAGGGTCGCGAGGTCGCTTGAAAATTTAACAAAACTAGACAGAAAGCCAGATTTAAATAAATCTTAGCCCTTCTAGCTTCCAAGTTCTGGTTGGACCTATTTTGAACCATTTGGAAGGTAGAAATGGCTAGATTTAAATAAATCTAATGTGCCAAATTTACATTAAAACAAATGCATATCAAATGAGCATTTAAAAATGATATTTAATCACAATGAATAAAGGCCGACGGATTTCCAATCCCAGGCCCTGACAAAAATGTAAATATATATATATATATATAAGCTGTAAAAGAGCCACGAATTACTCCAGGCTCGACAGAATGTAAATATATATATATTTATAAAAGCGGTAAAAAGGCCACGAATTTCTAATCCAGACCAAACTGAAATATAAATGTTAACATATACAGTTAATATATATATATATTCAAGCAAAAAAGGTGACGAATTAGCAATCCAGGCCAAACGAAGTCAGAAAAATTATATATATATATATATATATATATAAAGTTATATATATATATAAAAGTAGTAAAAGGGCCACGGATTTGCAATCCAGACCCAACTGAATTAAAAGTTAATATATATAGTCAAATAAACATATAATAAAGTCGAAAAGGCCACGAATCAGTGATCCAGGCCGAACAAGTTAGTACATATATATATACATAAAAATGAGTAAAAGCCACGGATCGTCGATCCAGGCTGTACAAACGAAGAAAAACGTATATATATACTAATAAATACTAAAAAGTTAGCTAAAATGACTATAGAACTGAGTTTCGGACAAAACCAGAAGACGAAACTTTATATGTACGTTCACATATACGAAATAAAGTAGAAAACGAGTTCTGATCGTAAAAATACTTACAATGGACTACTACACGGGCTTTTTGCCACTTAGAAGACTTCAAATGGACGTTTCCACCAGTTAATTTTTGATATGTCATAGAATATACGTATACAAACGTGTTAGAAGAATAAAATTGAATTTTAGAGTACAAAAATTAGGGCTAAGGGACGAAACGGGCGGAGTTTCAGAGAATTTTTCTATTTTTTATTTTTCTAAGGCTAGGGGGTTTTATTTATAGACCAAAATGGTAGCGGGTCTACCTGATACTGACACAACTCTACCTGCGGCTCCCCAAGTGGGGTCCATTCCCGTGGGTCCTGTCGTCTTGAAGTACGTGCACTCCGAATAATGCGATGTCAGGTTCGAAACTTTATAACTTTTGATCAGAGAGTTCGTTTGAGGCGTGCTATACCTTTCTGAAAGCTACACAATGACATGAGATTTGACCCTTTTCGAATTCAGGAAGATGGGTTTATGACCAGATCTTTATTTTTTCACAGTCCGTCCATTGAGCTATCTTGTGATGTTTTCACTCGGGATTGATATTATGGTTCTTTCTGACCCTCATTGCATCAATTTGGCTTGATTTTGACTTGATTTGATGTCAAGTTTGTAAAATGACCATTTTCCCCCTCCAGGATTGACATGGTTTTCCACTATTTCTCGGGATCGTCTCCGAGGTTTTGATCCTAGCCGACTCTATTCTTTCTCAGGGTTATCTCCAAGATTGACTTGGTCTGTTCAAGGTTGTCTCTGGGGATGATTTGATGCTTCGGGACTGTCTCCGAAGGTTGACTGTACCTCTCGGGGTTGTTGTCGGGGCTTGATGTGGCTACAAATATCTTTCTCAGGGTTATCTCCGGGATTCGACTGCTACCGACTTTTGTCTGTCTTCAGGGTTATCTCTGAAGTTGGTTTGATGATTTCCCAGGACTTTCTTTGGGGTTCTGGTTTGATGTCGTAATCCTCCGGGGTTGTTCTCTAGTAGTAGAAAAAGACGCTTTTGCCCTCCTGTATGGTTAATAACAAGAAAACAAAATTTCGAGTGTCTACAATATATATATATATATATATATATATATTATTAAATTTTGAAATAATTTTTGAGGAAAAATCATTTTATAAATAGGGATTCTCGTTGCCTTAGGAAATGTTACTTTTTTGAATTAATCTCTTTCACACTTGATTTTAGATTATCAAGGTCAAGAAAATATTAATTCAATTTTAGAAAAAAAAACATTCTTTTTTGGTCAAAATAAATAAGATAATTAAAAACATTTATATCATATAAAACCTATGGAGAGGATTCTATCCTAATTACTAATTTTATTTTTATCATCAAAATATTCCTAAAAGTTGGAGACCCAACACATATCTATGTTGTTCGTTTCGACTAGACGAAAAATGATTTTAAATTTTCGAAATGTATTTTAATCGTATGCATCATTTGATATGGTGTAGAAATGATAAACGATGGAGTAATCAATGCAATTGAACCTGTTGTAGGATGTGATCATAGGATCATCAGCCCACTATGGTATGATGTAGTATGATAAAGTAAAAGAATGACGGAATCCTCAACGTACTTACTAAGCCAGTACGGTATCATGACGTCATAAAAGAATTTTTGGTTTCTACAAAACTATGAAAAGATATGCTAATTGAGTTGGCTAAAAATATTTTGATTGATGTCAGAATTGTTGCTAAAAGTCTAAGCTATTTGATGCGGCTAGACGATTGTTGAAAGATGTTTATGAAATTCAAGCGTTCTTTGAAAAATTATGCCAAACCAGATTGTTCTGGTGCATAATTTATATTAATTCTGAGGTGAACCAACCCTATAATGGGGAAAATGTTATCGAAAACTATAATTCCGAGCTACGCAATAGCAATAACATGTATATGCACAATACATAGTACGAAGGTCTGATCACCTGGAGTACGAGAAAGCATGGTCCATAGTCTTTTGACTGTTAAAGGTTACAGTTGAAATATCTATTAACCTAGGATAAGGTTCAAAGTCTCTACGACTCCTCAGCATAATATCGAAAGTTTTAAAGGAATCTTTTAAATTCCAGAGTTATTCATATCGCTTCCCAATTATTGAGCAATTGTGGAAGATTCTTATTATTCTGAA
This sequence comes from Panax stipuleanatus, assembly GCA_020205555.1. Classification (NCBI taxonomy): domain Eukaryota; kingdom Viridiplantae; phylum Streptophyta; class Magnoliopsida; order Apiales; family Araliaceae; genus Panax; species Panax stipuleanatus. The sequence continues at coordinate 58,769,156 of CM035125.1, forward strand.
GGGTGAGTATGAGGAGGAGGATATTCTTTAAAAATAGGTAAGTCATAAAATACGACATGTAATGATGAGTAGCTTGAGCAAACAATGATAATAGTTTTGAGAAGGAGATGAAATTCCTAGGAAAATGTAACTCTTAAGAGAAAGGTGTGAATAATCAATGAAATCCAATAAGTGAATAAAGATTGATATAAGATTTACCTTGATAAATCGAATGAATGAATGTTAGTAAGTTGAAATTTCGGGGACGAAATTCTTAGAAGGAGGGGTGAATGTGATATCCCGAGTATTTATGAGTTTAGCAAATCGTGATATTAAGTTATGACGACGAATGTGGGATACAACGATCCTTAGAAAAAGGAAGTGGATGTGTTAAAGAATATATAATACTCGAAATATTCCGAGTTCAAATAAAGGTTATGAAATAAAACTTACAAGAATTTATTGAGAAAAATGGATGGAGTAGGTAATATAAAATCTATATAAAAGTAGTGCGTTGAGTTATTTAAGGATAAAATTTCGAAAGAAATTAGATGAAAACTGAGTAAGGGAGGTTTCGGTGATTCCGAGGTTTGAATCTTTATAAGAGGGGAAGAATATGACAACCTGGATTTTCGAAAATAATTAAAATAAGAATTTAATAAATAAAATTCTTATTATGAGATGTGTCTGGTTCGATTCGAATAAACATATATATGTTTTGAAATATGTGATTTAGTATAAATGAATTAAATGTGTTTATAGAAGAGAAATATATATATATATATATATATACATATATTGAGAAAATGAGATTTAATAGTTAGTTAAACTATTAAAGAAAGTGAACGAAATTATTAGTTAAACTATTAAAGAAAGTGAACGAAATTAGAAATGAAATGGAATATGGAAGGGAAGAAAATCAATTAATAAATAATGATTAATTGAGATTTAGTTAAAATTTTATTATAATTTAAATGACAAGCCTTGAAGGACAATGAAACTATGACGCCCCCAAATCTGGGTTCTCTAACCTCGGAATCGGTGCTCACTATCCATCATCATCATAAACTTTCTATAAAATATTACGGAATAATAAACATACATTGTTCATTATAATAAAGTCTTACAAGATAATCCCAATGTCTATTAACCTTAACTTAAATATACATTTAATATTACAAAAGGTTTACAAAATTAATCACATCATATAATATAGTAATTAAACATTTTTAACAAACTATTCTTGGACCTTGCCCTTGCCTTTATCCTTCTTACTTGAACCTTCGGGCTTAGCTGAAATAAACGCCATGACATAGCAAGGGTAAGCAACTAATTTACTTAGCAAGTTTAAGTATAAGAGAGATATATCATGATTAGAAAGGAATTTGACGTTCAATGTTCAACAATAAAATTCGATTGTGAAAGAACATTAATTAAGTTTCAATAAATGATTATTCGAATATTTGAATAATAGATGTTGAGTGGTCAGAGTGACCATGAATATATCCAAAAGTTGTTAGTATTTAAACTGGTCCTTTTAGTAAGATTTGGTAAGCAAGGGGATCAGCCTTCCATACCCGGTGAATTATACATAACCACTAAATAAATGAGAAACAATTGTGTTGGGAATTGCATATTAAAATTTGATGTTGGAAGTAAATAAATGTGCTTATGTGTAAAGTCCTTCTATAGAACATATGTACAAGGACTTAGATGGTAGATCAAAGTTGTTAGGTTGATCTGAGCTAAACGTTTATCATTCTGTAATTGAATGTATAAAAGAAAGATCAAATCTGTTAAGTTGATCTCATGAAATGTAATAGATAGGCCTTAACAGAATTGTAGTCTGTCGAGCCAGCCAAGAGTTTGCAGAAGCCAAGGCAGAATCGTGGAGTATCGTGGAAGTTGCTCCAGAATCGTAGTCTGTCATGGAAGCCACATTCAGAATCATGGAGATAGTCCGAGCGCCTACCGAGCCAAGTGAAGAATCGCAGTCAGCTCTCAAAGACGTGGAGTATGCAAATTGAGCAAGTAGAGATCGTAGTCAATCAAGCACAAGCAGAATCGTAGTGTTCTTTACGATCAAGACTGAATCAAGTACGAGCACACCAATACACAACAATCGTGGTACGAAGACAACGATCGTGGTGCTTCTCCAATTAGCATCAGAGTATCAAGATTTTCCTATCTGATGAAAGAAGATGTTTAACGAATGAAGAGTGGCTTATGGACGTTAACATTTCGGGAGTCCTAATGATCCAACACTCATCCTTAGTTTGAATCTGAGCAGCGTATGGAAAAAGCTAAGGAGAGTACTTTCTGTCTACTGAAAACACCTTTTCAGGTGTTAGGTGAGAAAGCAGTCTGCTGTGTCAGGCAAGTCAGACAGCAGACACCACATTCCCAGGAAGTCAACATCAGTGCTCAGAAATGTCTAAAACATTAAATGCTATAACGGATGCCTTCAACTGAAAGATTTCAAAGGCTCCTTCATAAGCTAACAGATAGGAGATTCAGAAAAATGCAAGCAAGAACAAACAAAGATGAAGAACTCTCAAAGTCAAACACTACGATCCTGAAAGAAAGCTTGCTTTGCTACTCAGTTCTTTCGAACGTATTCTTAATGGCAACTGAGTAGCACACCCAAGAACTCAACTCTTATTACAAGTGTATTCCAAGTCTGCTGAACTTGAAGAGTTCTAAGTGAACTAAGAAGTTTCAATACTATTGGTCTTGAAGGAATCTAAGTGATTCAAAGATTGTAAAGATATCCTTAGTGGATTTCCTAGTCATGGAGTAGAAGAGTGGATTAGGAGTCTTGAGTGCTCTGAACAACTTAAAATCACTGTGTCTTATATATCTGTCATAACTGCTATATCTGTCATAATTGCTATAACTGGTTATCACACTATAAACTTGCTTTATCTTAAGGGGAACAAAAAAATCATATATTCTGCTTTGTTTAATTAGATTTCTTAATTAACAAATCTAATAAGTATTTTTAAAAGGAAAAAGTTTAAAAATATCTATTCAACCCCCCTTCTAGATAACTTTTGTGCCTTCAAGAACTAACAATTGGTATCAGAGCAGGTTCTCTCAACTAGCCTACAAAGCTTGAGTAGATCTGATGGCACACCTGATAAGCGAGTCCAAGATCGGTAGAGGCAGCAAGCCACGAATGTGCAACAAAGACAAATTTTCCAACTGGAAAGTTCTTATGCAAGCCTATATGGATTCAATAGATGAAGATCTATTTGAAACCGTTATGAATGGGCCCTACATTCCAACAAAGCTTGCACCAACTCCAGAAGATCCAAACAAAGTTTATATCAAGATCAAATCAGAATGGACTGACAACGATAAGAAAGTTGTCCAGCTAGACAAAAAGGCCAAGAATATTTTGTTTCAGTCTTTAGAGGATGATCTGTTCGAAAATGTGGTCAACAGCAAAACTGCCAAGGAAGTCTAGGAAGCATTGCTCATTATGTAAGAAGGAATAGAAGAAGTCAGAGAAAACAAGCAATCTCTTCTGACTCAACAATATGAGATGTTCGCCCATATACCAGGAAAAAACGTCACTTCCACTTATGAGAGATTCAATGTACTGCTCAACTCTCTTCGAGCTTTTGGAAAGATCTATCCAAACAAAGATCATATCATCAAGTTTATGAGATCCCTACCAAGCAAGTGGGATGCCAAAACCACTGCAATCAGAGAATCAAAAAACCTCCACGAAATGACAGTTCAACAACTTTATGGCAACCTTCTTACCTACGAACTAAAGCTGACTCAACGAGCAGAAACTCTATCTGAAGGAAGAAAGAAGGAAGAAGGAGTTACTCTCAAGGCAACAGAAGCAACCTCCAAAGCTTGTTCTGAAAATGAATTTGATCCTGAGGAAGATGATGATGAGGACATTGCATTGTTGGTCAGAAGACTCAAAAGGTTCCTGCGCAAAGGTAGAAGCAGCAGACCTAAGAGATTCAACAACAACAATAGTCAGGAGCAGATCAACGACTTATGCTACAACTGCAAGAAGCCTGGCTAATTCATTGCAAACTGCAATAAACCTCTTAGAGAAGAGCTGAAGAGGAAAGCAAATCCAAAGAAGGAGTTCAAAGGCTACAAAAAGCTTCAAAAGAACGACAAAGGTCTTGTAGCCAGAGGATCATAGAGTGACTCTGACAACGACACAAACCATGAGTCAGGAGATGATGAAGAACCTCAAGTGGCTAATCTGTGTCTAATGGCCAAAGATGCAAAAGACAAGAAGAGCACTGACCATCACGAAGTAAGTGTTGATGAGGTATTTGACTTTAACTCTCCTGATGTAGACATTGATGATCTAAGAACTGCACTACATGGCATAACATCTGACATGCATCAATACATGAAGTGGTTTAGAGTTATGTCTAAAGATTATTCTCTTCTTCAAAAAGAGAAAGAGAAAGTTCAAGTAGAACTGGAGACAAATCTTGTAAGAACCCGAATTTTCAGAAATTATTAAAATAAGAATTTAGTAAATAAAATTCTTAAGACATGTGTTAGGTTCGAATAAGAATATATATGCATTATGAGGTATGTGATATTAGGTTGCATAGGGTATTATGAACTATGCAATATGTGATTTTTGTGTTTAATAAATATATTATTATTATATATTTGTTATCAATTGTAGAGATAAATTAGTAAAGGAGATGGATAAGATTTATCTATCAATATTAAATAATTTATGTAAGATTATTTTAGCATAGTAAGTTGGTGACATTAAATATCTTTAATAATCACCATTTTCTTGAGTATATGTACGAGTAAGTGTTAAGTCTAAGGTAATGCAATCGTACTCTTTAATGGTTGATGTATAGTAGCTGGGCTAAACGATTCCTTCAAAGAGCGGAGGTATATACGAATTAGTAACCGATCTAACTCACTGTGAAAACAGTGTAGACGAGATGAAAACTAATTTGTTGGTTGTTTGTGGAAAACCACTCAGTATACTATATTGAATATTATTGAAGACTCGACGTGTGCTAGGCTTAGACTTGTAAATAAGTATGGGGTATAATTAGTGCTTAAGATATCCATGGATAGATTGAGATAGTAAAGCATGAATTAGTTAATTATGGGAATTAATTAACGAGAATAAATATTGGTTAATTAAGTTAAAGGTTATATTATGGAATAATATAATTCAAATATTAAAACCTTAATTAACTATGATGATATAGTAAATGGGTTAATTCACTTGAGTAAATGATGAATTAATATATGTGTTGAGTATGTAATTATAGGTAGTACTTTTTATATATATTATTTGGCATGGTAATGTGTGAGAAAGTCAATTGTGCAAATAACGTTAATAATATATATATATATATATATATATATATATATATATATATATATATATATATATACGTTGTTAAAGAGAAAATAAAACCAATATATATTTTAATAAATATTGGTTAGAGAATTAATAATTGACATATGGCTAAGATGCGAAGATTAAAGAAAGTGAAACAATTATTGTATATTGTATAAGGATATTAAAATAAATTCTAGCATTGAATTATTTTAATGAAAGAAGAATATTATTTTATATAATGAAATTACCTTATATGGCTTTGTATGAGGTAATATGTATGATTAAGTAATATGGTGAATATATTAAAATATATTTGCTATATGTAAATAAATTGATAGAAACAAATTTATCATAATAGGGAATAAACTTATTTTCTATATATAATGTGTACATGTGCCGTACATGTAATATTAAGAATAATATATTGAGATAGTGAGTGAATTCTTTTATTATAATTAACGCCTTTAGTTTCCAAAATTATGATAAAAACGTTTTATGTCTTGTTATGGTGGAATACATAATTCTTATAATAGTAATGTATCTCCAAGAGGGTTAAATTTATAAAAGAAAACTAAGTTATTTTAATTTACTAAATAACTTGAGTTACTATATTACTGTAAAAATAATATTTGAATATTTCCGTTCACGACATATGTGTTTATGTGAACCTTAAGATATAAAAGTTCGATGTAAATTGAACATTTATAAGTAGTAATGTGGTAGAAATAAAAAAGGTTATGAGATGATAAGTGATGAGAATGAGAATTATAAGCTTAATGTAAGCTTGTGAGATATGCCTAGTGTGGCAAAGTGGTGGGATAAGCATTCATTAAATAATTTAATGAATGAATAATTAAATGAATTAATTAGTATTATTACACGAATTAATTTTTATGTGCAATGATATATAATTATATGTTATATAGTAGCTACATCTATAAAATATGAAATAAAGTGTGACGCTTCAAGGTAACTATATAATATAGAAAACTATATGGTAAAGTGAAATGAGTCACATGAGTTATATAAATGGACCAATGTGACAATGTGTTATGTGTGGTATATTAATGTGTACTTTATGAAGGATATTAAATTAAACTAAATAAATAATTGTTGTTAATAATTATTTCAATGGTTAAGTATAATTGAAATAATAAAGTTTACAATAATGTGGTGTGACAATATTCAATCAAACTATATTCGGTATTGTCAAATGTACATGGTGTATATAATGTGTAATATAAGTAGAGGGATACATGTATACATATATGTATAGGAATATATGTATATGGATGTATAAGGAAGGTATTTAATCACATATGTGTGTATAAAGACTTGTATGCTAGCTTTGTGTACGAAGTAAGAATTAATTATGTGACATGGTGCAATAGACCCCCCTCCCATGACCCCTATTCTATGACCAAATGCTGATTTTTTTTATATGCCATGGTGAAGTTCACAAGCTAGAGCCATGTAGGGGGGAAATGATGAGGAAGGACCATGAATAGTAGTAGTTGGTGGAGTTAGCCACCAACTCTTCTTTGCCCCTTGTGTAATGTCCATAGGAAGGTACTAGCTTGGCTATAAAATAGAGGTCATGCATTGGTGTGTAGAGTTTGTTAGTTCAATTGCTAAATTTTTACTAAGTTAATAAATAATTGATATTAATTATCATTATAATAAGTTGGTATATTTGAGATAATAAATTTTATGGAAAATGATGGGTTGAGAATACCCAACCAAATTATATTTAGCCCAATTAAAATATTATTTGGATTAACCAATGTACATGAGGTACTTGATAATATGTATGGGTGTACATTTATGAAGAGTGGTGTATATATGCCCATAACTTATATTAAGGTAGCAATATTAAGTTATTAAAGTGTGACTTGTATTGTCCAAAAAGAGATAAACCTTAGTGTACTAATACCCAAATTTGCAAATGCTGAGTTTATAAAGGGGTGTCCCAAATTGAGAGTCCCATCTCCTTCTTCTCACGTGAGTAGGCCTTTGGCCTATCCTATTTCATATTGCTAAAAATAAAAAGCTAGCTAGATAAGGATGATGGATATGGAAATGATGAAGGGGGAGTGGGTTTAATAATGTCTCCTCACCAACTCTTGCTTGCCCAATGGTCTCTCTTTCCTTCCTTTGGTTTGGTTTATTGGGCAAAGTCACCAATTGGGTAATGGGTAGGCTATAAACTGGAAGCTCTTCCTTCTCTAAATGATTTGCTAAGTTCTATAAGCTTCATATAGAGAGTGTGGTGATGAGAGTTATGTAAGCAAACTGATTTGGGAAATAAATTAGCAATCACAAGCTTTAAAGAGGTAATGTCCCTTAACATGTTCTTAAATTTCTAAGTTGATAAATTCTTAGAAAGTTATTAGATTCTTGATAATTGGTTTGGTAATGGATACCAGTGTGCAATATAAGTTATATGCATGTTTATGGTGTAGTGTAGTTGTCTAAGCCATGCTGAAATCAAAAGTGGCATGATTAGAATCCTGAAAATTTTGCAGAATTAGAAGCTTGCTGAGTTTGCACAGGAGTAGCGCGACTGCGCCATTCCTCAGTGCAAACCCAGCGCGGCCGCGCCAATATGCAGAAATGGAAATCCAATTTTTGAGTTTCTAATTTTCTGAGCATGTTGGCTTTGTTTGAAAATGCATATAAATGACCTTAAAACATATATTGAAGTTAGCTTGGTTATAATACGCAACTATACCTTATTTTAGTGAAGTTTTCAAATAAAAGCTTAAAGTTTTGGAATATAAACTTCGAAGTACCTAGTGTCATTCGAAAACTGACCTTGGACCATATGTACGTAAGTATGAAACGTAGCTTATTATTAAGTTACCTTGCATATATTAGAACTATGGCTTGGCCTAAAATGTTTTGAAGGAAAACTTGGAAGTTTTGAGAACTAATAGTCTTGAACATGGTATAAATGTATTCTGACTTTTCAAAGCATGTATACTAGGGCCCTTTATGCCTCTAGAAAGGACGGATGTGTTCACTATGTAGCTAAGCATGAACTAGACTATTCAAACATGGTTTAAAATAAGTCTTCGAGTAATGTACTATGCTATGTCTATGTAAAAGAGTTGAATGATCTTGAGCATGCGTATTAAAGACTTAAATCATTGACCTTTATTAAATGAAGTTGTTAAGCCTTGTTAATCGAAATAATTCAACATAGAGCTATGTAATTCAAAACTATATAGTTTAATATGAACTTGACGAAAAGTCAGAACCTACTCATGTTTATAGTATGTTTTAGAATGCATAGTATGCTAGGACTAAACTGTGCAATAAAAATCTCAGTTCTGGTTCTATTGGGGAGTAGCGCGGCCGCGCCACTACCATGCCTAAATGCAGCGCGGCAGCGCCGTTCCTGCAGAATGGCCAAGAATAGTTTGTTAGTTTTCTGACCTTAGAGCATGTTATATACTATCCTTAAATACCATAAGGACTGAAACAATATGGTTTTAATAGAATAAGTATGAAAGTATAATGTGGTAACATAGTGGTTATCCTAAGATGAGTGTAACGAAACCAAGATTAGAAAACGATATACAAATTATTATTCTATTAAGAGCGTATGAAATGTATGACTGATGGGTATGAATCCATGATTATATAACTGTGTAGAAATACATGAAGTGCAGATAGCTTTAAGCAGTTAAGTCATAGTTGATAAACTACGAATCAGGCAAGTCTTTCAATTTCTATTTGATATATGAATTCGATAACTGTTAATTGAATTGTATTATGCTATGAGAATGTTGATTTATATATGGAATGCATATGAGAAATGTATGAAATCTAAAAGTTGATCGTTGATGATATGAAGTTAATCTCTATGCTTGTTATGAGAGAAGTAATATGCGTAGTAAATATTAGATGATTATGATTGCATGAATTATGTATGATATTATATGTTATGTGATGCATAAAAGCTATTAAAATTGCTGAGCTGTCGAGCTCACTTTTGCAAATAACCATTTTTGCATGTTAAGGACTCACAGTAAAGTTACATGCTTCTTGATTGATAGAGTTCAATAGTATTGCAAAGAAGATTTCTATTTTGTTGAAGTTATTGCTTGAACCCTGTTTATGTTCTAGGAGATGTACATGATAGTAGTTTACAATGTTTAATACATGTTGAATTGCAAAGTTGTACTATGTGATACATAGAGTATTTTTGAATTCAGATGTAAAAATTTATACAGTAATTCGAATAAAGTGAATCATAATACGATTTGATTTAAGGATATGTAATTGATAAAGATTGTGATTTAGATATAATAAAGAGAGAAGATTGAAAATGTTTAAATTATTCTGCATTTTTATAACATCAAATATGATGATAGACAGGAATGGTAAATGACCAAGATTGGAACTTATTAAAGTTCGGGGTCATTGCACAGATCTTGGAAATGGAAGAATTTATATTCTAAATTTATAATAAGAGAAAGTTTATTCAATATGTTATGAATAAAAGATATAAATATTTGGCGATAGTAGTATCGTGGCGAATCGAATCCGAGGTTTGAAAGGGAACCGGATCTGGGGGCGTCACAGATCTACTCAGTACTACCTCTCTCTCTAAACTTGAAGCTGAGAATAAACTCTTAAAACAGACCAATGAACTCAGCACACAAAGAGAGTTAAATCTAACCTCTAAAATTGAGGAGCTAGAAAAGACAATCTTTATGTGGAGTAGGTCTTCTTCATCCATGGACTCCCTGATCTCTAGTCAGAGAATTGTGTCTAACAAAATAGGTCTAGGTTTTGGGGAATCTACCTCAGAACCGTGTGTGGAAAAGGTCAAGGAGACTAATATTAGTAGTGCTTTAAATTTCAATAGAGACATTACATTTGTGAAATCCACACAGACGGAAGAACCAATGCATCCTTGCTCTACTGATCCAAGTCATGTCCCAAGACATAACAGATCCTATGCTGGCCTGGGACTCAGAAAAAAGTGAAGAGTAACTCAGTTACTACTCTCCAACCTCGAAGGGTCGTGGAGTTAAGTAAAACCGGCTCCACGAACCAACCAGGAAGGAATCGTAGAGTTGAGGTTCACTCATTGTCGACGTCGGGAAAAAATCCGTGGGTCGGGTCATAACCCGGATCTTTCTCTCTTCCCAAGTTATCTCTACCCTTACTCTTTTTATTGCGAAAAAGGTTTTGAAGGATTTTTTAAGAAAAGGCCAACATGTATCATGTCGATGATTTAAACATTTTACAGAGTCGCCAGTTGGTAGATTTGAAATGGTTGTACCAACTCAACCGAGTTTTGTTTGAAAGAGGCCCAATTTCTGGACACTGTCGAAACATGATCTTTGAAAACAAAGTTTTGAGCTCGGGGGCTTGGTTAAGTGTGGGGAAGGTGTTATGCACCTCATAACTTTCGTGTAAACACGGTACCGCATCTTTTCAATATTTTCATTAAAAACTGAAATGTGTGCGTAAATGCTGTTTGAAAATTTGGCCTATGTTTGATTGGAAATCATGTCTATGCATCGTTGAACCTATATACGAAGGGTTTGATTTGATTTGCAAAAGTCTTTGATTTGATTTGTAAAAGCATTTGATTTGATTTGCAAAAGCTTATCTTTTTTATAAGAATATTTCAAATGATGTTTTGAAAGTTGGTTTTTAAACCCTTACGCTAACATAGGAATTGAAGCATATTGATACTTTAATTTTATCCTTTCAGCCTTAAGGCTCAATTTGAATGGTGATTGTCGGGCTGCGAAGCATCCTCGACCACAATATATATACAAATGTCGGTCTCCTCATGGGTATGATAGCCATCGGAGGGACTCTGACACGACAAACCATATTTTTTCACTATGTTAAGACCTTAAATCCGGGTAACCGTTTTAAGGTCTTTTGCATGTACATTTTTTTACAGAAAAACTGGCAGGGTACATTCGTAAAGTGGAGTTTGTCCATCGTGAGAATCAGATTTTGATCTGTTTGATCATAAATTCCACGATTCCTAGGCTCACATATGAGTAGCCAATAAATCTGCACAGTTCAAATTTGTACAGAAACATATATATATCCCAAATGTCGCCAGAACCGAGGATTCATTCAGTAAATCCTAGTTCGCACCTGGCTAAAGCATCTTGTTCCCACTAGATAGCGATCTAAGGGCCGCGAGGTTGCTTTTATAACTGAAACTAGAAAAATTGCTATATTTAAATAAATCTGAGCCATTCTAGCTTTTCGGTTCTGTCTATACCAATTTTGAACCGTTTGAAAGCTAGAGTTGGCAAGATTTAAATAAATCTAGTTCGCCCGCAAATATGTCAGTGCCGATTCATACAAAATGAATATTTAAAGCAACAGTTTAATGAAAAGCGAGTAAAGCAATATATACAATAATATATATACAAAAGTTGTAAAGGGTGGTGGGTTTTCACACCGGTGTCCGGACTAAAATGTAAATGTACAGAAATATAGTCAACCAAGACTAGGAAGATAACCCAGTGTGGTGAAGGCTCCTTATATATGCATAAATATATATAAACGCAGTAAAAGAGCCACAGAATGATCCAGGCTGAACTATAATGTAAATGTACAGAAATGTAGTCAACCAAGACTGGGAAGGTAACCTAGTGGTGGTGAAAGCTGCTTATATATGCATATTTATATATAAAAGCAGTAAAAAGGCCACAGAATAATCCAGGCCGAACTGAAATATATAAATATATATAGAGAGATAGAAAAATAGTCAACCAAGACTGGGAAGATAACCCAGTGGTGGTGAAAGCTGCTTATATATGCATATTTAAATATTTATATATTTATATATTTAACATCTGGGCATGACAGTATTGAAAAGTTAGTATATATACGGATAAATATGTACAAAAAAAAAAGCCAAACCCGGACTGGGAAGATAACCCAGTCCGCCGAAGTTGCTCAGTATGAAGATACAAGTATGCCGAAGCTGCTGGAAGCGACGGATCGTCAATCCGAGTTGTAGAAATGCCAGAAAATGCCTTTATGTACAAAAATATACAAAAAGTTGACAAAAAAGGCCACAAAACTAAGTTTCGGACATACTTAGAAAACGAAACTTAACGTGCAAGTGTATAACAGTGCGAAGTAGTGGTATTGACTTGCTGATCGTAAAAATACTCACAATGAACTGCTACACGGGCTTTTTGCCGAATCGTAGGCTTTAAACGTCAGAATCTAACAGTTATTTTTTGATATGTGGATCTACGTGTTAGAGTTAAAAAATTTGGGTTTGGAAGACAAGAAATTGGACAGAAAACCAAACGGGCAGAGGTCCGGAGCATTTTTTCTCTTTTCAAATAAAGGGGGGTCACCTCATATATATAGGCCAGGGAGCTTCCACCTTACCTACTACTGCCGTAGGTAGAAGTGCAGCTCGTCTGGTGGGGCCCACGTGTCTGGTTTCATCGTCTCGAAGTACGTTCATTCCGAGCAATGCGAGGTTGAAGTCAAAACTTTCTAACTTTTGATCAAAGCGTCCGTTTGAGGCGTGCGATACCTTTCCGGAAAGCCCTCACCAAGAGTGTCACAGTGATATGGGATAAAACATTTTTCAGGTCCGAGAAGACGGGTTCATAACCAGGTTTTTGATTCTCCGCAGTTTATCCGTTGAGCTATCTTGCGCTGTTTGCTCTGGGATCATCGTTATGGTTCGTTCTAACGTTGGTGGAATCAATTCAGCTTGAGTTTGACCGAATCAGCTTAGGATTAGTAAAATAACCATTTTGCCCCTCCTAAGGTTGCCTTCAATGTCGGCATGGCCTTCGGTTGACTTCCTAAGGTTGTTTCCAAGATTTGGATCCCATTCGAGTCTGTTTGTCCTCAGGGTTGTCTCTGAGGCTGACTTGGTCACTCCAGGTTTTCAGTTGGAGATGTTGTGATGCTTCAGGATTGCTTCTGGAGTTGACCTGACCTCCCGAGTTGAGACCGGGGCTGACCTGTACTTCCCGGGTTAAGATCGGGGCTGACCTGTACTTCCCGTGTTGAGACCGAGGCTGACCTGTACTTTTTGAGTTAAGACCAAGGCTGACATGTACCTTCTGGTTTGAGACCGGGGCTAACCTGTACCTCTTGGGTTGAGACCGGGGCTGACTCGTATCTCCCGGGTTGAGACCGAGGCTGACATGTACCTCCCGGGTTGAGATCGGAGCTGACTCGTATCTCCCAGTTTGAGATCGGGGCTGACTTGATGGCCTGATTTGTGATCGGGGTTGATCTGATGGCCCGATATTGAGATCGGGGTTGATTTGATGGCCTAATTTGAGATCGGGGTTGATTTGATGGCCTGATATTGAGATCGGGGTTGATCTAACGGCTTGATTTGAGATCGGGGTTGATCTGATGGCCCGATTTGAGATCGGGGTTGATCTGACATCCCAATTTGAGATCAGGGTTGATCTGACGGCCCGATTTCATATCGGAGTTGAACGACGACCCAATATTGATATCAGGGTTGATCTAACAGCCCGATATTGAGATTGGGGTTGATTTGATGGCCCAATTTAAGCTCGGGTTGATTTAACGGCCCTATTTGAGATCGGGGTTGAACTGAAGGCCCGATTTGAGATCGGGGTTGAAGTGACGACCCAATATTGAGATCGGGGTTGATCTGATGGCCCGATAATGAGATCGGGGTTGATTTAATGGCCCAATTTGAGATCAGGGTTAATTTGATGACCCGGTATTGAGAGCGGGGTTGATTTGATAACCCGTTATTGAGACCGGGGTTGATTTGATGGCCTGATTTGAGATCGAGGTTAATCTGACTGCCCGATATTGACATCAAAGTTGATTTGATGGCCCGATTTGAGATCGGGGTTAATCTGACGGCCCCCGATATTGAGATCGCGGTTGATCTGATGGCCCAATTTTAGATTGGGGTTGATCTGATGGCCCGATATTGAGATCGGGGTTGATCTGACTGCCCGATTTGAGATCGGGGTTAATTTGATGACCCAGTATTGAGACCAGGGTTGATTTGATGACCCGGTATTGAGACCGGGGTTGATTTGATTGATAGTCTTGCCCTCCTACAGTATTAGTAACAGGGAATGAAAATTTTAAGTGTCTACTGATGCCCCTCTTTATCATGTTCATGCAATGCAGTGAAATAGACAGGATAAAGATTAGTAGACACTAGAATTGCAAAGGCAAAGGGGATGCAATGCATGATATAGTATGCTAGGAAGGTCAAATACCTTCGAGGAGGTGGGGTCATCATTGACTGATTATTTTAATTTTTGTTGGGGATGATGTTAATAGGCTATCACGAATGATTTTTCAACATTTTTTGCTGGGGATGATGTCATTCATGATAGCCTAGGAATGACATTGTTGCCGCCGAGTTAGGCGAATGCACTTGTTAGGTATTTTCTACACGCAACACACAAGTGTACGTGATCAACAAGTAATCCAGTGATAAATCGAAGAACGTACCCACAGAGACGATAATTACTACTTAATCAAATAATTACCAATTTTATAGTATTTCAACTTTATCAAACTAGCAGTCAAATGATATTTTTATAACTAACTTAATAATGAAAGCAATCGCACACTAAATAGAGAATTTAACAAAATTGAGAGAATTAAGCCTACAACTTCACTTATGATTTCATTTCAGATAATATCCTTTGTCCCCAGTTTATTTCAATTATCCCCAGGTTATTAATCGAAAACACTAATGTAGATAAAACCACCTCACGATGCATAATATCCGTACTTATTTGTATTCACAAATGATAGATTCAAACAAGACATCCCAATTAACTAATTCACTATATTTCTATGTGAATTACAATTAACCAGAATTTATTACCAAGTTCTCTTTCAGATTACATATGGCGTAAAGGAATACATCTATCCTAAACACGAGTCACGAATTCCATCTATGCGGAATTCACAAACATATGTCACTATGACCAGTTCTGATCTCCTATGTTCCTTCACAAGTTCATAAGAAATAACAAAATAATCGTTGATCAGACAATTATATAAAGTATTCACACACATAGTGAATAACTTGGGAATAACATCCATGAACTGAGTTTAAAAATACTTAACTATCCATTACAATCATAGCTCCGTTGTAGGCTTAAAAAGGAATTTAGTTCATATTAAATAAATAAAAATCCATAATCCTCATCATAGCAAACATTACGATTACAAGATATAAATAGAAAAAGAGAATAAAATTCAGAATCGTATCACCAATCTCCGCTCCAACCCTGCGATCATCACGTTCACTTGATGATCTTCAATTTTCGCTCCAAGTTTTAGATCCACAAAATTCGTCTCTCCGTGGCTAGGTCCTATTCTCTTTATATGTATACTCCTAAGTTGCTGCCCCTTTTTCCAAGTTAAGTCCCAATCCGAGTCTACAAAAGATATTTAGCAGCTTGGGCTTTTGTATTCTTTTATATCACTAATACTCGTGGCCCATTATTCATCTCTACCACTTGCATTATGCCCTTAGCTTGCAATCAAATCCCATTCACCAAAAGAAACTCCAGCCGTGTGCATCCTAAACTATATAATATATCATATATTAATAAAACTAAAATCTAATATAATATATGAATAATGTATGCTCCTCTCCCCTAACAAGTTCGGTCACCCCATATATATAATACATGAATAGCCCACTCTCTCTCCATCCACTAACAGCCTTAATCCTTTGTTACACCACAAATACAATCCGAATGGGTCAAGGAAATTATGCCAGCCAAAGAAATCACAAAGCAGCAGCTTTAATTTTTCATTCCCTCTTTTTCCAATACCCGTGGCCCACCTTTTCTCCCCTAGTGCACCACCGTCCAAAACAAGAAAAGAAATCCACATTACAAATAGCGCCTCCCTGCCCCAGTGGGGAGTTCTTACTCAATTTTCCCACCCCGGCTGGACATCATACTGCCCAGCCACTTGCAATTTCGCATGGTTTACTTCCTTCAAGTCCCAAACATAAGGCGGCTTGCATGCATGGTTTGTTGAACCAATTGAGAGGCTGACATGTTAATTCCATACTAACCGTGGCCTACTCATCATTCTACTTCATAATTTCATGGCCCACTCACCTCAATGCTAATTGCTTGTGTCATTCTACCATCCCTTGCACGCGACTACCCAATTACCTTCCTAAGCAAGCTGCTCCACTAAGGCTTTGACGCAAGCTACTATACTCCTTAATTTAATTAAATAATATATATAATGTATATTATACCCCTCTTAAGCAAACTGCTCTTTCCATATGCTAGCTGCTGCCGTGACATGTGATTGGCCCACTTGAATCTTTGACCCACTTGCTAATTGCTAACTGCTAGGATTCCTTTCTCCCATTAATTGTTAATTCCGTGAGCTGCTAGGCAATTGATATATATTTGTGATGCTTCAAAATTCGTGACCCATGCTTCTTTATCGTGCATGACAATTCCATGGCTTATCATCATGGTTCATTACCAAATTGGGTCAGCCCAATTGGTATCAAATTTTCCTCCAATTTATTTTTAATATTACGGAACTCTTCAATTGTACCTAAAATAAAAATATAAGCATAATGAGTATATACAGGCACGCAATAAAAAGAGTAAACATTAAAGAAGAGACATATAACATGCAAATTCATCCTTATAATGCTACTTTCACCTCCATTTCATTCCTTGCACATAAACGTGTAACTTAATAGAAATGATAGGTAAATTAATCGAAAACAATTAGAATCAAGCTATAACAAATACCGATTCGTAGGTATGAAACCCACTCATCTGCACTCCCGATGCCTATCGTGATGATAATTTACACCGGTAGTTGGCAACAGGGGGATGGAATCACCAATCCTTCTTGGTGCTCCTTTTGAGGATGTGTATAACAGATTCCATCATTGCTGATGGATTACCATATTTCATCCAGCACCGGATCCCTTACGACGCTTCGCAGGGTTGTACTAATAGCTAAGATGTCGCTGGGGTTGGGCCAACGGCTGATACTGTCAATGGTCTATACCCGATGATTCGCTGGGGTTGTGCCAACAGCTAAACTGTTATCGGTCTGTACCCGATGCTTCGCTGGGGTTTTGCTAATGGCTGAACTGTCATCGGTCAGTACCTGACGCTTCGCTAGTGTGATGCCAACGGCTAAACTGTCTGGGTCTATACCCGATGCCCCACTTGGGTTGTGTCAATGGCTGAACTATCATTAGTTAGTGCCCGACGCTTCGCTGGTGTGATGCCAACGGCTGAACTGTCTCGGTATGTACCCGATGCTTCTCTAGGGTGATGCCAACGGCTGAACTGTCATCGATCAGTACTCGACGCTTCGCTGGTGTGATGCCAATGGCTGAACTATCATCGGTCAGTACCCGACGCTTCGCTGGGGCTTTGCCAATGGCTGAACTATCTCGGTTAGTACCCGATGCTTCGCTGGGTGATACCAATGGAAGAACTATCATCGGTCAGTACCCGACGCTTCGCTGGTGTGATGCCAACGGCTGAACTGTCATTGGTCAGTACCTGACGCTTCACTGGGGTTGTGCCAACGGCTGAACTATCTTGGTCTGTACCCGATGCTTCGCTGGGGTTGTGCCAACGGCTGAACTGTCATCGGTAAGTACTCGACACTTCGCTGGTGTGATGCCAACGGCTGAACTGTCATCGGTCAGTACCCGACGCTTTGAAAGTGGCAGTTTTTTGGCAGTTTTGCGCAGTTTTTTGGCAAATTTATTCAATTTTTTATCATTGATCCCCGAATATGTCTTCAAGATGAATACCAAGGGTTTTTAGAGTATTCCCCTTTCTGTCAGGATTACACTGCTTTAACGCAGGATTTCAGGACAAACCGCTCAATCGCGTACGATTTTTCTTTAGATTTGACTTTACAGCTCATATAAACTCCATTTTAACTCGAACCGAACCGAGCCCGGGGGAGTGGGACCCACCCTGGGGAGCCGCAAGTGGAGGTGCGGCTACCGCAGGTGGGCCTGCTTCCACCTATGGTTTTATATTGGGCAACGGGGAGTTCATAATTTCAAGTTTTCATTACAAGTTTCAAACGGAATCCGATCTTCTTTTTCAGATCTACGGAGCTCGGGCAGTCTTTTTTTGATTCTGTCAGTTTGTATACGTTCAGCGCATCGCAGGTAACATTTTACGTCCTTTTTTCTCAAGTTTTGACCGTTAAAAGTATGTGAACCATGTAGGGGGCTTTTAGACGCAATGCATGAAAAATGTATGCTTATACGACCTGCAAAAAAATTTCTGATTACATATGTATGCATATCTTACTGTAATGCACGTTTGGATGTAAAAAAATTCAGATTCTGAGACTGACATATTTTGCTCTTTTTGATCAGTTTACTCATCTTTTTTTTTGGCCTAGTGAGCCTAGATTTTCAACTAAAAATGTCTATGGTAATTTGGCTACCATGTGAAGTTTACTTTTGATTTTATTTCATAAATATAAAGTATTTTTGTTTTTGGGAAGGTGTGCTACTGAATGGCCACCTAGACATGCCTATGTGCATGCGGACAGTCCATTTTACAAAGGAGACTCTGGAAAAAAAAAATTCAAAACCCGAGTATTTAATAAACATGCAATTTTGACTCTACTGGAGATTTTTGACTGACCCAAGCATTTTGTTAGGATTTATCTTTTGAAAAACATGCAGTTTTAACTTTACTGGGTATTTTTTTGACTGACCCATGCATGTTTTAGGACTTAGAAATGCATAGAGTACTGATTTAAAATAATAAGCCACAGGTTTTAGGCTTACCACACCCTTTCTGAGGTGATTTGGAGTCTTTGTCCAGATGATGGATAGAGATAGACTCGACAGTGCCAGCAGAGTCGTTTCAGGCGTTAGACGTAGGAGGGCTTCTGATGTTCCTCAGCCACGTCCAGCTCGACCGCCTCGCAGATTGGCGGAGTCGGTGATTCGTCCAGCACAGGACGAGCAGCCGATCAATATTGATGGCGAGCAGGCTCATTTTGCTACTCCTGCCCTTGCTCAGGCTCCACGTGCTGAGGTTCCAGGCATTGTTGTGCCGACCCAGGAGCTGTTGGGCGACTTGAGTCACCATCCATCGAGATTTCTTCACACCAACGAGGTGACTTTAAGTTTTCTTCTTTTTGGATTCTCTTTCTTTCTTGTTGCCATTCTCGGGGCACAGATTTTTGACATGGGTTAATTTTTGATGCAGGTTTCTGGCTTTACGCAGCCACGAGGGAACTGGTTCAACGTGCATTCCCTGTACCATACTTTGCACCAGGACTATTGGGATATCGTTGATAGCTGGGGGTTTCAGGCATTCTATTTTATCCTTCCCTACAGTTGTCCCTGGGGGTATATGAGGGTTTTATCTTAGCGCTGGTTCCACCAGACTCAGTCCCTTCATTTGCTGGACTGTGAGGTGATGATGACCCCTATGGACTGGAGGTTCATCACCGACATTGAGTTTGAGGGTGAGCCAGTGCCTGTCGTCACTGACATCACACCTACTACCATTAAGTCCCTGTTGGGAGTTCCTGCTACAGCGATCAAGGGTCGGACGGTCCGATCAGGTCCCTTGAGTATAGATGCCCAGAGTGGGGCTTTACTTGAGCCTCTGCCTGATGATCAGAGGGTTAGGGATTTCATCTTGAGTTAATTATTCCTAGTGATCATCAGGGGTTATTTTGTGGCAGACAACTAGTCGACGGTGTCCTTCGCCCTAATCAGTGCTACCCGACATGTAGAGCTCCTTAGTGATTTTGATTGGGTTCCTACACCTTTGCCTATTTTCTCCGGGGCATGCACATACTTTTCGAGGGTTTGGTGGAGGCTTGGTTAGGGTCCTACCTGTTTCTGCTGGTGAGTACATCTTTCTTGTACCTCTTTAATTTCAACATTTATATTTGTCAGTCTTGGTCACTGAGGACTTTTGATATTTACATGGCCAGTTCTGGGCATTTGAGAGGCTTCCTTGCCTACCACCGGCCACTACTTTAGGTCTGGAGACCTATCCTTGAGGACGGTGTTGGCATCACTCCACTCTGACGGAGGTCCCTATTGCTGAGGGATTTACCAACACCAGCCTATAGTTGGAGCTTTTGACGGCTGGATCGATCTTCTGGATGCCGTATACCTCCGAGTTTTTGACGGTTGGATTTGAGGGAGGCTTCCCCACTGGTCGAGAGTTTGAATTGTCGACCTGCAGAGTCCCATTTTTAACAGAGGGAGGCTAGGAGCCCTATTTAGGAGAGCGTGCTATCAGGAGCATCACGGGGCAGATTCGCATTCCCATTGTTCCTCTTGCGGGGCATCATTGGCCATTGATCTTGCCATTGACAGATATCCCTATGGAGGGCATAGATGGCTTCACCCTATCGGAGGGCTCGTTCAGCCAGGAGGCATTCAGTAGATGGTGGAGTCCTCGCACTATTAGAGCTCAGACTCAAGCTACCCAGTTCATGGCAGACATGGTTCTAGGGTATGTGATGATGACAGACTGGATAGCTTGCCTTAGGGAGCCCACTCATTCAGACCAGATAGCAGAGCTGACCCGGGAGTTGGAGAGAGCTCGCTTTTTTATCAGGTATCTTGGCTAAGATCCGTTAGAGGCATCTTCTTTTAACCCGTCTAGCTCAGGACCAGGCCCCTCTTCAGGTCCATTTTCTAGCAATTTTGTAGGGATAGATCCTCCCTTGTACCATCCAAACATGCCTGATGACAGTAGTTTTGTGTCCACAGAGGAAATAAAGCAGGTTAACCACCTGAGCGTAGATGTGCTTGATCTTTTTGGATAGCTATGACAGCTATATCTTTTGTTTAGGCACTGTTTTGGCTATTGGGCGGCTATGCCCCATTTTGATAGGCCACTGTTAGTAGTTGGGTGGTGGTGCCCCATTGTCATATATACTTTTTATTTTTCTTTGTATTTATCAGACAGGGATGATGCTTGTAGTAAATAGTTTATTGTAGATATGCATGATATTTCCTATCTATCGCATCATGTTTATCATTATCATTATGCATGTATTATGTCATATGTATGCATTTAGACAGATGAGTTTAGATTTAACCCCTGGATGGTCTTGTGATACGGTGATACAGATGACATCCTCTACCGTTAGTCGGATTGAGCATTTGCCACCGTCTGAGGTGGCCACGTCAGTGAGATCATGGTATAGCAGTCTGTCCTTCTCAACTAGAGGGACAGTTGATCAGATGTTGGGGCATTCATTGACCCTTGTAGATTTTTGGGTTTCGTACGTGTTCGTGGATGGTCTTTTAACCTTCTGGATACCCGAGAGATAGGTCTTCTGTTATGGAAAGCATGAGCTAATGCTGACTCTTGAGGAGTATAAGCGGTTTACAAGTTTATCATTAGAGTTGCCATGCGCTCGTACGACGATCAGTGACATGAGGAGACCATTTATATGGATGTCGGGTCTCTGTCAGAGCATAGTGATGGAGGAGATTATCTCTGGACGCGTGATCTCCACTGACTTTTTGATCGATCGCTTCGGTGAGCTCGACAGTTACGATCAACATGCCGGGGATTTTATTTTCTCGACAGAGGCTTGGCATTTAGCCAAGATAGACGTTTTACTGATGTGCATCGTATCCTACGTTTATATGCCGCTACGCTTGGACCATTTGGATGTGGGGTTGATAGTTGTGGTTAGGGCCTTTAGGCAGGGTAGCACCATTATTCTGATGATATTGGCTGAGACGCTGCGGTCAGCCACTCACTGTATTACCCACCCGGAGGGGTTCTTCAGAGGCAGTTCGGTCTTGATGTATATATGGCTTATGTCCCATATCCGATCGATTGGATTTTTCAGACCTCATGGGTATTTCTTCACTCGCGAGGTAGCCATATCTTACTCCTTTCAACCTGCGGAGTGTACTGATGCAGAGACATGGTCAGCATTTCTGTCTGATATTGAGCATCCGTTCTTGATTTTTCCATGCTCAGGGCTAGCCTCTCTATATAGCTTTATTACCCATGTATCTGGCATGGATTATTTTCCCCTAGCGGGATTGAGGGGAGTGACCACTTACGATCCTCTAGTTGTTATGGGCCGGTTTGATCAGTATCAGAGCCTGCACCAGTTTGAGGGGGCTACTGATCAGAGGATATCGGCTTCTTCTATGTCATCTGTCAACTTGATTCGAGTGTATGAGTGTTGGACTCACAAGGAGAGGGTTATTTTCTCTAGTAGCCATTCGGATCGTTCTCCAGAGTACTCGGCATGGTTGGAGGTAGAGATAGCATTAGCCGCATTCATCCATTCAGCTCCTATTGTAGATTCAGATGAGGAGGAACCTATGGAGGATCCTGAGTCTCCTATAGAGGATGAGTTGTTCATGGGTTTGACAGCAGCACTACTAAGTGATCCGCTGATCATTTCTGTAGGGACAGATCCTGCTTTGGCGGACGCACTGGCTAGGATGACCTTTGAGAGGAATCAGGCTAGAGCGCTGATGTTGACTGCCTTGTCTGGCAGAGATATAACTTTGGCTGAGAGAAATACAGCTTGAGCTGCTCATGATGCAGGTTTGATTGAGCAAGAGGAGATCCGATCTGCCAGAGGTGCAGCTCTTGTGGAGATCGAGGAGACTTTGATTGCTAGAGATGCAGCTTCTGTGGAGAGGGACGAGGCTATGGCTTCTCGAGATTTCCACATTGCCGATAGTACTGCTTTTCGGTCTTATTGTGACACCCCCAAATTCGGGTACTTCGTTTCCACACAATTTAGTGTTCACTATCTAAATAAAACATACATCTATATACCTAATAATAAGGAATGCAAAATAAATTACTACATTATAAATAAATAAAAATCTTCCTTATAAAAAGGATTACAACTTTATTCAAAATAATCCTAGGGTTTATCTAACCTTAACATAACAATTAATGCGGAAAATAACTTAACATAATCAAGTCTTTTTACATATCATAAACAAAACACAACAAGTTTTCACTTATTCATCTTGCCTTTCCCTTTACTCGTTGATGGTACGTCAACGTTCTCGACTTTAGCTGCAAGGGGTTATTAATATGCAAGAGTGAGCAAACAAAAGCTCACTTGTAAATACAAGAATAATAGTGACATAAACTGAATAGTTTCAATAGATTTGAATAACTTTTCTTTCATAAAGAATAAAGAATTGAATAATAATTCTTTCATCATCATTTAAAATTTCGAATATTGAAATCATCTGAGGGTCATAAGACCTTGAACTTTGTCCTAGGTTATAAACATTTTCGTTTAAAACCTTTTAACAGTCATTTAAACTATGGACTCTCAACTCGTACTTAGGAGGATCAGCCCTTCGTTCCATGTATTGTGCACAAACATTTAACGCTTTCGCATAATAACCTCCCCTAATAAATAGGGTTGTTCATCTCAGTATTTGATACAAGTCCGCACCAAAGAAAGATTGGTTTGGATAGCTAAAAGGAAATTTGGAGTTTCAACTTTCATCAACTAAGGAGTAGTTGAATTGACTCAAAATAATTTAACAGTTTGATAATATAAAAATTATGAACCAAATATAATTCATAACAATAGACTTCAAAATAACTAGGAATGTTTTAGAAATAACTTAAAGCATTTGAAAGATTAAGTAAATCTTGCTTGAACAAATAAGTCAAGATCGCATTACTTCAACACTGTTTCATTATGAATATTAGGATACAAAATAACTTGTACAATAATTAACAAGTTAAGAATCGGAAACAAGCTTGCATAATGTAAAAGAAAGGTTTAGGAACTTATACAATGAAAAGAGTAAGGATTAGAGAACTTGCCTCAAGCGCAAGCTACACTTTACAACACAATTTACTTCCACAATTACCCTACATATTCTATAATGTTTATAACATCAATTATTTCATAACCATTACGTTTAACCGTTGAACTTCTTACTTACGTTCAACTTAACAACGTAGTTTACAACTTAAGTCGCTACCTATCCACATACGTGACTCTAAACTCACAACATGTATATCGTGCGCTAATAATATCCAAGTACACACTTAACATATTAATATAAGACCTCAATTTATCTTAAACATACAAAAAATATGTTATCTTATTGTTTAATACACTTAATATGTCATCACATTAAGTTAGTTAAACATGTACCATACTAAAACTACACGAAGCATAAAACTTTTCTCCGGACAGCCACTAGCCCTGTTGGGGCGGGGTTCCCTAGGCATAATGCCCCGCTAGGGCGGGTCCAGCTCGCGATTGTGCAGAGAAATAATCTAATTTGGCTTATTTCTTCGCACCAAAGTCCGATTTTAATTATAATAATGAATATAATACTTTATGAAAACAAAGTATGAAACTTCTAACATGATTTTAACATACATAAACTCTACAACACATAATCAAAACACAAATTTTCACGATTTTGAAGAAAACACCATTGTTAAGCGTTCTTGACGAAAATTGATACTGTAAGTTTGTTTTTAAACCAAATCACGTAATTCAAATTGTACTAACTTTATTTCTTAACATATTATCATAATCTATGATCAATTTAAACAACAATTAAAAATCAACACCAATTTTGATAATTTAAAAAACTATTATCAAAACTAGTTCACTATAAATTGCTATGAACATGATTTCTTCATGTTCATCATATTTACATGAACTTAATCACTTAGACAACTATATGAATCATATATAAGCATATATATATATATATATATACATAACATATATAAATCATAACCAAGTAATTTTAATAAAAATATTTTAACAGATAAATTTTTTTATGAAAAACATAGAAGAACATAAAATAACGATAAGATTAGAGTTATACCCTTTTTGATTCGTGTGAAAGAAGAAGATGAATATGGATTCCTCTTGGCTTCTCAAGCTTTTCCTTCATCTTCTTTTTCTTCTCTCTAACTTCCTTTGTATTCTTTTCTTTGTTTTCCTCTTTGTCTAACTCTTTGTTTTAACTAAGGTATATTGATATATTATACATATAATATATCTATAACTGACAACTACTAAATAACCCTTAATAAATATAATAATTATAATTAATGCATGAGTTATAATTTTTAAATTTTAAAAGCCATAAAGCTTTGTTTGGCAAAAACAGTTTATTTTGAAAACTAGCTTTTTAATAAATAAGGCCATGTTTGGTAAAACAGGGTAAAAAGAGATGCAAAGGTCTTGTTTGGCAAAACTAATTTAAAACCCCTTTTTAATTACTTTTAATAAATCTTTTAACACATATTTTAAATGTTGCACTTTAATTAATTAAATCTTAACATGCTAATTTAATTAATTAAAGCTAACATTAATTATTCACATAAAAATTGACACATAACAATTATAATTACTCGCTAATTATAATTTCATGTAACAATTATCACATAATTTCATCTAATTTAATTATCTCAATTAAATTAGAATCATACCATAAAATCCTTATACATTTAATTAAATTAAATATTAAATATTCATTTAATTAATATATTACACTTAATTAAATTACTCTACAACAATCACATAACTTATTTATTTAGCTCAATAAATAAATCAATTAAAATATTTATTTAATTCAATAAATATTAAAAATTAATATAAAATTCTCATTCGTTACAATTTTCCTTCCTTAAAAGGATTTTGCCCCCATAATCACAACACAAAAAAAAAATCTCATCAAAAATCTCATCTGTTACATTCTTCCCCTTTAAAAAGATTCTGTCCCCAGAATCGGTGTACAATAATTTACACAAATAATTAAGCAAATAATTGGGGATATGTTTTCATCATTACATCTTCGAATTCCCACGTAGCTTCTTCAGCACTATGGTTCCTCCAGATTATCTTAACAGAAGGTATCACTTTGTTCTTAAGAACTTGTTCTTTCCTATCGACTATTTGAACAGGAACATCTTCATAAGTTAAGTCTTTATCAAACTGTAAAGGTTCGTATTCTATTACATATTTATAGTCGTGTTTGTAAGGTCGCAACACAGAAATATGGAAAACGTTGTGTATATTGTCTAGCTCTGGAGGTAACACAACCTCGTAAGCCACTTCGCCAACCCTCCGTAGTATCTCGAAAGGTCCAATGAATCGGGGACTCAACTTCCCTTTCTTTCCAAATCGAATCTTCCCCTTCCAAGGAGATACCTTTAGGAAAACGAAGCTTCCCACTGTAAATTCTCAATTCTGCCGATGATGATCGGCATACTTCTTTTGTCAGTCTTGAGCAGAAACCAATCTCGTTCTGATTACCTTGACGATTTTGGCTGTTTGTTTTACCAGTTCCGGTCCCAACAGTTGACGTTCACAAACCTCATCCCAACACAATGGAGTCTTGCATTTTCTGCCATACAAAGCTTTTAAAGGCGACATGCCAATACTCGCTTGGTAACTAATGTTGTAGGCCAACTTCACCAATGGTAGATGATCATCCCAGCTTCCTTTGAAGTCCATCACGCAAGCTCTCAGCATGTCATCTAGCGTCTAAATTGTTCTGTCACTCTTGCTGTCAGTCTGAGGATGGTACGCCATACTCATTCGTAATTGCGTTCCCATACATTCTTGTAAACGCTTCCAAAAATTAGACATAAAATGAGGATCTCTGTCGGACACAATCGACACTAGAACACCGTGTTGAGAAACTATTTCCTTCACGTATAACTTCGCTAACTGATCCAAGTTGTATCTAATCTTTATCGGTAAGAAATGTGCTGACTTCGTCAGTCGATCCACTATCACCCATATCGAATCAAACCCTTTCTGAGTCGCTAGAAGACCGACCACGAAATTCATCGTAATATACTCCCATGTCCATTCTGAAATCTCCAACTGTTGTAGAAATCCACTTGGTCTCTGGTGTTCTGCTTTAACTTTCTGGCACGTTAAGCATTTCGCAACGTATTCAGCTACGTCTCTCATCATATTCGGCCACCAAAAATGCTGTCTGAGATCCTGGTACATCTTTGTACTCCCAGGGTGAATCGAATATCTCGAACTGTGAGCTTCGTTCAAAACCTCCTCTTTGACGTCCGGTAATGGCGGTACCCAGATTCTTCCTTCAAATCGTAACAGCCCTTCGTTATCGATCTTGAACTTGATTTCTTCACCATCGGCTATTCTCTTATGGATCTTTTCGCACTCCTCATCTTGAAGTTGTGCCTCTTTCACTTTGTCTACCAGAGTAGAACCAGTTGTTACTTGAAACAACTTCTCATTTGATTCCTTCGGATACTTTACTTCCAGTTCCAATCTATCCATCTCTTCTATCAATTGATCCTAATCAGTTAACATATTTAACTTCTCCCGACCCTTCCTGCTTAAAGAGTCGGCGACGACGTTAGCTTTATCCGAATGGTAAAGTATCTCGCAGTCGTAGTCCTTGATCAGTTCCAACCATCTCCTCTGGCGCATATTCAAATCCTTCTGGGTGAAGATGTACTTCAGACTCTTGTGATTTGTGTATATATCACTCCTTTCTCCATATAAGTAGTGTCTCCAAATATTTAGAGCAAACACTACTGCCGCCAATTCTAAGTCATGGGTCGGATACCCTTTCTCATAGTCCTTCAGCTAACGTGATGCATAGGCAATGGACCTTGCCACTCTGCATCAGCACACAGCCTAATCCCTTATGTGACGCATCGCTATATACTATGAAATTTCCTGTACTGTCAAGCAACGACAACACAGGTGCAGTACTCAACCTTTTCTTCAATTCCTGAAAACTTTCCTCATAGTTTTCTGTCCAAACAAACTTAACTGTTTTACGAGTCAAATTCGTCAACAGAGTTGCGATTCTAGAAAAGTCTTGGATAAATCTTCTGTAATAGCCTGCCAATCCTAAGAAACTCCTAACTTCAGAAGGCGTCTTCGACTGATCCCAATTCATCAAAGCTTCAACCTTCGATAGATCTACCGAAATCCTATCCTTGTCAATCACGTGGCCAAGAAATTGCACACGTTCTAACTAGAATTCAAATTCTGAGAATTTTGCGTATATTTTCTCCCATCTCAGTGATTCTAACGCTAGTCTCAAATGTTCGGTATGTTCCTCCTCGATTTTGGAATAGACCAGGATGTCATCTATGAACACTACTACAAACTTGTCTAGGAATGGCTTAAACACCTTATTCATTAAGTCCATAAATGCAGCGGGTGTATTCGTTATACCAAATGACATCACTAAGAACTCGTAATGTCCATACCGAATCCTAAAAGCCGTCTTCGGTATATTTTCTCTCCTTACCATCAACTGATGATACCCATTTCTCAAATAAATTTTTGAGAAGTATCTAGCACCCTTCAGTTAATCGAACAAGTCATTGATCCTAGGTAAAGGATACCTATTCTTGATCTTAACTTTGTTCAACTCCCTATAATCAATGCAAAGCCGCATCGATCCATCCTTCTTCTTCACGAATAAAATCGGCGCTCCCCACGGTGAAACGCTCGGCTGAATATACTTCTTTTCCAACAATTCCTGTAGTTGAACCGTCAACTCTTTCATCTCGATCGGAGCCATTCTGTACAGAGCTTTCAAAATCGGAGCAATTCCCAACGATTAGTCGATTACAAACTCTATCTCTCTATCTGGAGGAACTCCTGGCAGATCGCTCGAAAATACATCCACAGACTCCCTAACCACTGATATCTCTTCTATCTTCGGGCTTTCCTTACGAGTATCTACTATATAGGCTAAATACCCTACACAGCCTTGCGTAAAAAGTTTCTTGGCTTGCATAACCATTAGACAACTCGTTTGTCTAGGCGATTTGCTACCATAGAACACTAACTTCGACGGAGTCGTAAGGTTTACCGACTTCTTCTGACAGTCGATTATCGTCCCATGGTTGAACAACCAATCCATACCCAGTATCACATCGAATTCCCCAAGTTTTATTGGAATCAAATCTACCCTCAATTCCTGACCCTTAATGTCCAATCTACAGTTCTTGTATACAAACCTAACAGGAATAACCTCCCTATTCACAATCTCTATGTTCAAAGGGTAAACTAATTTCTCTTTAGGTAAGTCTAGGGTCTTACTAAAATCATCAGATATGAATGAGCAAGTAGTACCCGAATCAAATAATACATATTTATTTATACTATTGACCGGAATAATACCTGACACCACATCTTTTGACTGCACAGCATCCTGCACCGTCATGTTGAATGTTCGGGCAGTGGGTCGAACGGCCTGCAGTGGTCTAGCGATAGTCAAAGTGCTGCCGCTGCCATTTCCCCCGCTCCCTGTTGACCCTGCTGCTGGCTTCCTTGGGAAAATTCAGGCCATGTGATCCTTGGATCCACACGTGTAGCAAGCTCCCTTCTTCGGGTTCGGGAAATTTGGCACAATGTGGCCTTCCTGACCACAGTTGAAGCACACCCATCTCCACTTCATGCACACTCAAGTGTGTTTCTTCCCGCATGTCGCACATGCTTCAACTTCTTCTTCTGCTAGTTTCCCTGTTGACTTCCAGCAGAGGTGTTCTCGTTCCATTTCCTTTTCTGGTTGACAGCCCCGCTACCACCAGCCTTGGTTTCTATCTCATTCTTTTTCTTCTTTTGGTCTTGATTGAATTTGGTCACCGCGTCGCTTCCACCATCAGCGAGGATGGACTTTTCCAGCACAGTTGCAAACGTATTCAGCTGGAACATGGAAACCTTGCTGTAGAGCCAGGGCTTAAGTCCCCGCTCAAACCTTCTCACCTTCCTAGCGTCAGTACTGTCCTAGTACGTAGCGAACCTGGCCAGCTCGTTAAATTTTGCGACGTATTCTGACACCGTCATTCCTCCCTGTTTAAGATCTAGAAATTGGACCTCCATCTAGTCCTGTGAGCTAACGAGGAATTACATTTTAAAAAATATTTCCTTGAAACGTTCCCACGCTATCACTCATTCCCTCTCTCTAGTCTTGTTGGCCTTGATAAGTGGTTTTAGGACCACTTATTCAGATACTTTCTAACTCATTCGGTTGCTTAAACTTAAGCAATCTTGTGAGTTTAATGTGTTTTTCCCTTGTTTTATATTTTTCAGGTTAAGGAACTCTCTTAGCAGTACTTGTGCATTAAAAGAGCAAAAGATTGCCTAAATGGGGCAAGGAACTGAAATGAGCTTAAAGCAATGGAATGGCATGAGGCTAGAGGTAGCAAGCAAGGCTAATAAAGGAAAATGCAAGAGGGGCAGGAGAAAGCAACTAAGAATACACGAGGCAAACCTGCACCAGTAAGCAGCTGCAGATTCCACTGAAGAATACACGAGGCAAACCTGCACCAGCAAGCAGCTGCAGATTCCATCTTTTTGGTGCCACGCGGCCGCGCCTGGAAAAGGCTTGGGGTGCGCGGCCCCGCCTGTCCCCAGCAGAAAATTGTTTGACTTTTTGTTTGACTGATCGGGAGAAGCTTTAAAGGGGGCTCGTGTGCAGCATTCAAGGCAGTCTTAATTAAGGCCTTAAGCCCTAATTTTCCTTTCTCCTTTCTTTTCCATTCCTTATTTAGATTAGGATAGATTAGGAGTAGATTAGTGTAAAATTAGTTAGTTAGATTATAGGGTTAGGTTAGTA
Organism: Panax stipuleanatus; assembly: GCA_020205555.1. Classification (NCBI taxonomy): domain Eukaryota; kingdom Viridiplantae; phylum Streptophyta; class Magnoliopsida; order Apiales; family Araliaceae; genus Panax; species Panax stipuleanatus. The sequence goes on from CM035125.1 coordinate 58,800,112, forward strand.
TTGAAGATTGAAGCAAGTGGTTGTATTCAAAGATCCAAGCTGGGAGAGAAGAACAAAGATTTGCATTTCTCTATCTCTCAACTCTCTTTGCTATTATTTTGTATTTGGATAATGTATAATCAACTTGTGGATAATATATTCAAGTTATTTATGACTTAGTTTATATTTTGGGGTTTCAATAGAACCCAACACTTAGTTTGTATTGATTGCCCTCTCTCTATACTATTATTATGAATTGGTTATCATAACTTGTGCTTTTAGATTGATTTCTTGTGAACCTATATAAACTTGACAAATGGATTATAGGTTTAGACCTAGTTATGATATCATACGAAAGTTAGAGATTCTTGCGGGTAATCTATGAGATTATGTGACGCGTGTCTCATTCATTGTCCTAAAGAGTTGATAATTTGTTAGTGTTCAGGATAGAAATATACCTAAATGCCGTATGCAACCATTTGAGAATCTAATCGTAATGACTTCCTATGCGAAAGTTGGTAATTGATAGAGTAGTTAATGAGATTTCCCGTGACATGTGTCTTGTTAATTGTTCTGGATATTAGTTGCTTGATAGTGTGTAGGATAGACATATACCTACATGCCGCATTAGGAAGATTCATAGTTGTCCATCGAAAGAGGCTATTATGTAAGCGTGATTTCTCGGTTGCCAATTCTAGGTGCTTATTATTCTAAGTGAGAGAGTTAAGAGATTCGAACGAAATGTTGGGGGAAATTGTAATCCCATGTCTTCATTATCTGAATTTACCCTAGGATTAGTTATTGCATGTTTTAATTCTTTCCTAGTTTAACTTAGCTTTAATAATTCATTCTCCTTCTCGCCCGTTTAAATAAGACTGAGGCGATTATGTGCTAGTGGTTTGGCGACCTTTTATCTGTTAATTCTCTGTGGGAACGATCATCACTTACTCTTTATTACTTGCTGGCCGCGTATACTTGTGCGAATATATTGACCGATAAATCGGCCAACAGGCCTGCCACCAGAAGCTAGCATCCGACTTTAATATGAAGGTCGCAAAATCCATCATCTGGTCCTCGCTAACTCTAGCTACGTCGAAGACCTTTTCCATTACCCACGTCTGGGCATTTATCGGGTTTACCGATACCTGAAACTCCGACGGTCCTACTGCCTTAAATTCCTTAAACGTTGTACCCTATACCTGGCTAATTCGAAAGTGCTCCCGTCAGTAGGTTCACCAACTGTTGAACTGAATTAGGATTCGGCCCATCATTATTGTTGTTGTTGTTGTTCGTCGAACCATCAGGGTTTTGACGTGTAGGTCTTCTTTTAGGAGGCATCTTTCTGTTAAGAAATATTTTTATTAGATCCTTTACTCATTTCTTAAATATTCAAGTTCATATTTAAATAATCCACACTTGAACACATAGCACGTCAAATAACTTCTTTATTCATTCATAGTCTAAAAAAATAGAATAGATACCATTTCTGATATTTACTTCATCTTTCCTGAACTGAACAAGTTACAGGATTACATTATCACCTTATCCCATTATTATATCAAATTCTGGGATTTACATTTATTTAATACATAACAAAACACATAAATAAATACTTTTCTATCTAGGCATGTTAAGATGTCGTACAACCTCTTTACGTTCTTCCTCCATCACCCGGAATGCTGTTCTGCGATCCACCATATACCATGGTAAACCATGGAACTGAGCTGGGGAATAGAAGACACGATCCTGGGCCCTCTCTATAACCGTATGGAAAGCGTATTCCATCTCCCTCAGCTTAGCCTTCTTTCCTTGAGCCTCATCTTCAGCTCGGTCAGCACGTTGAGTAGCCCTCAAGCTTGTTTCCTCCGCTCTCGCGTGCTTTGCGGACTCCTCCTGGATGTCGCTCTTCAGCTTTGCTAGTTCAGCCAGTGCATCATCTCTTTCACTCTCCACGTGGATTAGATCCCACTTCACGTTTCCAACCTCAATGTCTAGCTCTTCAATGGTCTCGTCTCGCTGCTGTATGGTTACTTCAAGCTCTTCGACTTGACCATGTAACTCCACATTGCGGTCGTAGATCTCCTCGTACATCTCAGCACTAGTAGAGTAAGGTGGGAATTCCTCTTCAGGATCCTCCTCCTCCTCTTCCTCCTCTGACTCATCCTCGTCCTCATCATCTCAGTTAGATATCGGCTCATACTCCTGACCAGCTATAGTGATCAATGGAGATGGCTCTATCTGAACCAACTGCTCCCAGACAACATGGATGTCTCGGGGCTCCTCGTCTCTAGGCATCTGGGATAACTCCTCCCTAGCCTGACTGGACTCTCCAACATTCATCATCCTGACAACAAAATTTTAAAGTTTAATTATTACGTGATATCGAGTCATCGACACTCTTCGAATACTTAAACGTAAACACATAGCACATAAGGTAATTTATTATCTTTAACTATCATCTATCTTTTCGATCTTCCTATAAAGCTACTACCTAAGGTTTTTCCCCCACCTCAGGTTCATAACCTAAAGCTTTGATACCAACCTGTGACACCCCCAAATCCTGGTACTTTGTTTTCACACGATTTGGTGTTCACTATCTAAATAAAACATACATCTATATACCCAATAATAAGGAATGCAAAATAAATTACAACCTTATAAATAAATAAAAATCTTCATTATAAAAAGAATTACAACTTTATCCAAAATAATCCCATGGTTTATCTAACCTTAACATAACAATTAATGCGGAAAATAACTTAACATAATCAAGTCTTATTACATATCGTAAACAAAACACAACAAGTCTTCACTTGTTCATCTAGCCTTTCCCTTTACTCGTTGACGGTACATCAACGTTCTCGACTTTAGCTGCAATGGGTTATTAATATGCAATAGTGAGCAAACAAAAGTTCACTTGGAAATACAAGAATAATAGTGACATAAACTGAATAGTTTCAATAGATTTGAATAACTTTTCTTTCATAAAGAATAAAGAATTGAATAATAATTATTTCAACATCATTTAAAATTTTGAATATTGAAATCATCTGAGGGTCATAAGACCTTGAACTTTGTCCTAGGTTATAAACATTTTCATTTAAAACCTTTAACAGTCATTTAGACTATGGACTCTCAACTCGTACTTAGGGGGATCAGCCCTTCGTACCATGTATTGTGCACAAACATTTAACGCTTTCGCATAATAACCTCCCCTAATAAATAGGGTTGTTCATCTCAGTATTTGATACAAGTCCGCACCAAAGAAAGTTTGGTTTGGATAGCTAAAAGGAAATTTGGAGTTTAAACTAACATCAACTAAGGAGTAGTTGAATCGACTCACAATAATTTAACAGTTCGATAATATAAAAATTATGAACCAAATATAATTCATAACAATAGACTTCAAAATAACTAGGCATGTATTAGAAATAACTTAAAGCATTTGAAAGATTAAGTAGATCTTACTTGAACAAATAAGTCAAGATCGTATTACTTCAACACTGTTTCATTATGAATATTAGGATACAAAATAACTTGTATAATAATTAACAAGTTAAGAATCGGAAACAAGCTTGAATAATGTAAAAGAAAGGTTTAGGAACTTATGCAATATAAAGAGTAAGGATTAGAGAATTTGCCTCAAGCGCAAGCTACACTTTACAACACAATTCACTTCCACAATTACCCTACATATTCCATGATGTTTATAACATCAATTAATTCATAACCATTACGTTTCACCGTTGAACTTCTTACTTACGCACAACTTAACAATGTAGTTTACAACTTAAGTCGCTAACTATCCACATACGTGAGTCTAAATTCACAACATGTATATCGTGCGCTAATAATATCCAAGTGCGCACTTAACATATTATTATAAGACCTCAATTTATGTTAAACATATCAAAAATATGTTATCTTATTGTTTAATACACTTAACATGTCATCACATTAAGTTAGTTAAACATGTATCGAACAAAAACTACACGAAGCATAAAAAATTTATCTGGACAACCACTAGCCCGCTGGGGCGGGTTCCCTAGGCATAATGCCCCGCTAGGACGGGTCCCCCCACTGGTGGGCTTCCCCAGCTCGCGATTGTGTAGAGAAATAAGCCAATTTGGCTTATTTTTTCGCACCAAAGTCCAATTTTAATTATCATAATGCATATAATACTTTATGAAAAAAAAATCTTAAACTTCTAACATGATTTTAACATACATAAACTCTACAACACATAATCAAAACACAATTTTTCATGATTTTGAAGAAAACACCATTGTTAAGCGTTCTTGACGAAAATTGATAATGTGAGTTTGTTTTTAAACCAAATCACGTAATTCAAATTGTACTAACTTTATTTCTTAACATATTATCATAATCTATGATCAATTTAAACAACAATTAACAATCAACACCAATCTTGATAATTTAAAAGACTCTTTTCAAAACTAGTTCAATGTAAATTCCTATTAACATGATTTTTTCATGTTCATCATATTTACATGAACTTAATCACTTAGACAACTATATGAATCATATATAAGCATATATATATATATATATATATACATAACATATATAAATCATAACCAAGTAATTTTCATGAAAATATTTTTAGAGAGAAATTCTTTTTATGAAAAACATAGAAGAACATAAAATAACAATAGGATTAGAGTTATACCCTTTTTGATTCGTGTGGAAGAAGAAGATGAATATGGAATCCTCTAGCCTTCTTAAGCTTTTCCTTCCTCCTCTTCTTCTCTCTAACTTCCTCTGTATTCTTTTCTTTGTTTTCCTCTTTGTCTAACTCTTTGTTTTAACTAAGGTATTTTGATATATTATACATATAATATATCTATAACTGACAACTACTAAATAACCCTTAATAAATATAATAATTATAATTAATGCATGAGTTGCAATTTTTGAATTTTAAAAGCCATAAGGCTTTGTTTGGCAAAAATAGTTTATTTTGAAAACTAGCTTTTTAATAGATAAGGCCATGTTTGGTAAAACAGGGTTAAAAGAGATGCAAGGGCTTTGTTTGGCAAAACTAACTTAAAACCCCTTTTTAATTACTTTTAATAAATCCTTTAACATATATTTTAAATGTTGCACTTTAATTAATTAAATCTTAACATGCTAATTTAATTAATTAAAGCTAACATTAATTATTCACATAACAATTATAATTACTCGCTAAGTATAATTTAATGTAACAATTACCACATAAATTTATCATAATTAAATTAGAATCATACCATAAAATCCTTATACATTTAATTAAATTAAATATTAAATATTCATTTAATTAATATTTTACACTTAATTAAATTACTCTATAACAATCACATAACTTATTTATTTAGCTCAATAAATAAATCAATTAAAATATTTATTTAATTCAATAAATATTAAAAATTAATATAAAATTCTTATTCGTTACAATCTTCCCTTAAAAAGATTCTACCCCCAGAATTACAACACAAAAAAAATCTCATCAAAAATCTCATTTGTTACATTTCCCCCCCCTTAAAAAGATTCTGTTTCCAGAATTGGTGTACAAGAATTTACACAAATAATTAAGCAAATAATTGGGGATATGTTTTCATCATTACATCTTTGAGTTCCCACGTAGCTTCTTTAGCACTATAGTTCCTCCAAATTACCTTAACAGAAGGTATCACTTTGTTCCTAAGAACTTGTCCTTTCCTATCGACTATTTGAACAGGAACATCTTCATAAGTTAAGTCTTTATCAAACTGTAAAGGTTCGTATTCTATTACATGTTTATAGTCGTGTTTGTAAGGTCGCAACACAGAAATATGGTAAACGTTGTGTATATTGTCTAGCTCCGGAGGTAACACAACCTCGTAAGCCACTTCGCCAACCCTCCGTAGTATCTTGAAAGGTCCAATGAAGTGGGGACTCAGCTTCCCTTTCTTGCCAAATCGAATCTTTCCCTTCCAGGGAGATACCTTCAGAAAAACGAAGCTTCCCACTATAAATTCTCGATTCTGTCGATGCTGATTGGCATACTTCTTTTATCGGTCTTGAGCAGCAACCAATCTCGTTCTGATTACCTTGACGATTTTGACGGTTTGTTGTACCAGTTTCGGTCCCAACAGTTGACGTTCACCAACCTCATCCCAACACAATGGAGTCCTGCATTTCTTGCCATACAATACTTTGAAAGGCGGCATGCAAATACTCACGTGGTAACTATTGTTGTAGGCGAACTCCACCAATGGTAAATGATCATCAAAGCTTCCTTTGAAGTCCATCACGAAAGCTCTCAGCATTTCCTCTATTGTCTGAATTGTTCTCTCAATCTGGCTGTTAGTCTGAGGATGGTACGCCGTACTCATTCGTAATTGCGTTCCCAGACATTCTTGTAAACGCTTCCAAAAATTCTATGCAAAACACGAATCTCTGTTAGACACAATAGACACTGAAACACCGTGTCGAGAAACTATTTCCTTCACGTATAACTTTGCAAACTGATCCAAGTTGTATCTAATCTTGATCGACAAGAAATGTGTTGACTTCGTCAGTCGATCCACTATCACCCATATTGCATCAAAACCTTTTGGAGTAGCTGGAAGACCAACCACGAAATCCATCGGGATATGCTCCTACTTCCATTCTGGAATCTCCAACGGTTGTAGCAATCCACTTGGTCTCTGGTGTTCTGCTTTAACTTTCTAGCACATTAAGCATTTTGTAACGCATTCAGCTACATCTCTCTTCATATTCAGCCACTAGAAATGTTGTCTGAGATCCTGGTACATCTTTGTACTCCTAGGGTGAATCGAATATCTCAAACTGTGAGCTTCGTTCAAAACCTTCTCTTTAACGTCAGGTACTGGCAGTACCTAGATTCTTCCTTCAAATCATAACAGTCCTTCGTTATCGATCTTGAACTTAATTTCTTCACCATCAGCTATTCTCTTATGGATCTTTTCACACTCCTCATTGTGAAGTTGTGCCTCTTTCACTTTATCTACCAGAGTAGAACCAGTTGTTACTTGAAATAGTTTCTCATTCAATTCTTTTGGATACTTTACTTTCAGTTCCAATCTATCCATCTCTTCTATCAACTGATCCTGATCAGTTAACATATTCAACTTCTCCTGACCCTTCCTCCTTAAAGCGTTAGCGACGATGTTAGCTTTACCCGGATGGTAAAGTATCTCGCAGTCGTAATCCTTGATCAGTTCCAAACATCTCCTCTGGTGCATGTTCAAATCCTTCTAGGTGAAGATGTACTTCAGACTCTTATGATCTGTTTATATCTCACACATTTCTCTATATGAGTAGCGTCTCCAAATCTTCAGAGCAAACACTACTGTCACCAATTCTAAGTCATGGGTCAGATACCCTTTCTCGTAGTCCTTCAGCTGACGTGATGCATAGGCAATGACCTTGCCACTCTGCATCAGCACACAGCCTAATCCCTTATATGACGCATCGCTATACACTATAAAATTTCTTGTACTGTTCGGCAACGACAACACAGGTGCAGTACTCATCCTTTTCTTCAATTCCTGAAAACTTTCCTCACACTTTTTCGTCCAAACAAACTTAACTTTATTACAAGTCAAATTCATCAACGGAGTTACGATTCTAGAAAAGACTTGGATTAATCTTTTGTAATAGCCCGCCAATCCTAAGAAACTCCTAACTTGAGACGGTGTCTTCAGCTGATCCCAAGTCATCAAAGCTTCAACCTTCGATGGATCTACCAAAATCCCATCCTTGTCAATCACGTGGCCAAGAAATTGCACACGTTCTAACCAAAATTTGCATTTTGAGAATTTCGCGTATATCTTCTCCCATCTTAGTGATTCTAATGCTAGTCTCAAATGTTCGGTATGTTCCTCCTCGATTTTGGAATAGACCAGGATGTCATCTATGAACACTACTACAAACTTGTCTAGGAATGGCTTAAACACCCTATTCATTAAGTCCATAAATTCAGCGGGTGCATTCGTTAGACCAAATGACATCACTAAGAACTCGTAATGTCCATACCGAGTCCTAAAAGCCGTCTCCGGTATATCTTCTCTCTTTACCTGCAACTGATGATACCCGCTTCTCAAATTAATTTTTGAGAAGTATCTAGCACCCTTCAATTGATCGAACAAGTCATCGATCCTTGGTAAATGATACCTATTCTTGATCGTAACTTTGTTTAACTCCCTATAATCAATGCAAACCAACATCGATCCATCCTTTTTCTTCACGAAGAAAATTGGCGCTCCCCACGGTGAAATGCTCGGCTGAATATACTTCTTTTCCAGCAATTCCTGCAGTTAATCTGTCAACTCCTTTAGCTCAACTGGAGCAATTCTGTACTGAGCTTTCAAAATCGGAGCAATTCCCAGCGATAAGTCGATTACAAACTCTATCTCTCTATCTGGCGGAAGTCCTGGCAGATCGCTCAAAAATACGTCCACAAACCCCCTAACCACTGATATCTCTTTTATCTTTAGGCTCTCCTTACGAGTATCTACTATGTAGGCTAAATACCCTACATAGCCTTGCGTCAAAAGTTTCTTGGCTTGCATAACTGTTACATAACTCATTTATCTAGGCAATTTGCTACCATAGAATACTAACTTCGACGGAGTCGTAAGGTTTACCGACTTCTTCTGACAGTCGATTATCGCCCCATGGTTGAACAACCAATCCATACCTAGTATCACATCGAATTCCCCAAGTTTTATCGGAATAAAATCTACCCTCAATTCCTGACCCTTAATGTCCAATCTACAGTTCTTGTATACAAAACTAACAGGAATAACCTCCCTATTCATAATCTCTATGTTCAAAGGATAAACTAATTCCTCTTTAGGTAAGTCTAGGGTCTTAGCAAAATCATCAGATATGAATGAGCAAGTAGCACCCGAATCAAATAATACATATTCATTTATACTACTGACCAGAATAATACCTGACACCACATCTTTTGACTGCACAGCATTCTGCACCGTCATGTTGAATGTTCGGGCAGTGGGTCAAACGGCCTGCAGTGGTCCAGCGATAGTCAAACTGCTGCCGCTGCCATTTTCCCCGCTCCTTGTTGACCCTGCTGCTGGCTTCCTCGGGCAACTTCGGGCAATGTGATCCTTCGATCCACACGTGTAGCAAGCTCCCTTCTTCGGGTTCGGGAAATTTGGCAAAATGTGGCCTTCCTAACCACAGTTGAAGCACACCCGTCTCCCCTTCATGCACACTCAAGTGTGATTCTTCCCGCATGTCGCACATGCTTCAACTTCTTCTTCTGCTGGTTTCCCTGTTAACTTCTAGCAGAGGTGTTGTCGTTCCATTTCCTTTTCTGGTTGACAGCCCCCGCTACCACCAGCCTTGGTTTCTATCTCATTCTTCTTCTTCTTTTGGTCTTGATTGAATTGGTCACCGCGTTGCTTCCACCTTCAGTGAGGATGGCCTTTTTCCAGAACAGCTGCAAACGTATTCAACTGGAACATGGAAACCTTGCTGTAAAGCCAGGTCTTAAGTCCCCGCTCAAACCTTCTCGTCTTCCTAGTGTTGTACTGACCTGGTACGTAGCGAACCTGGCTAGCTCGTCAAATTTCGCGGCGTATTCTGACACCGTCATTCCTCCCTGTTTAAGCTTTAGAAATTGGACCTCCATCTAGTCCTGTGAGCTAACGGGGAAGTACATTTCAAAGAACATTTCCTTAAAACGTTCCCACGCTATCACTTCTTCCCCCTCTCTAGTCTTGTTGGCCTGCCACCAGAAGCTAGCATCCGACTTTAACATGAAGATCGCAAAAGCCGTCTTCTGGTCCTTGCTAACTCTAGCGACGTCGAAGACCTTTTCCATTTCCATTACCCAAGTCTGGGCATCTATCGGGTTTACCGATCCCAGAAACTCCGGCCGTCCAACTACATTAATTTCCTTAAACGTTGTACCCTACACCTGCGGCTGATTGGCAAGTGCTCCCGTCTGCAAGTTCACCAACTGTTGAACCGAATTGGGATTCGGCCCATCATTATTGTTGTTGTTGTTGTTGTTGTTGTTCGTTGAACCATCTGGGTTTTGACGTGTAGGTATTCTTCTAGGAGGCATCTTTCTGTTAAAAAATATTCTTATTAGATCCTTTACTCATTTATTAAATATTCAAGTTCATATTTAAATATTTAAATAATCCACACTTGAACACATAACACGTTAAATAACTACTTTATTCATTCATAGTCTAAAAAAACATAGAATAGATAGCATTTTTGCTATTTACTTCATCTTTCCTGAACTGAACAAGTTACAGGATTACATTATCACCTTATCCCAATATTATCTCAAATTCTGTGATTTACATTTATTTAATACATAACGAAACACATAAATAAATACTTTTCTATCTAGGCATGTTAAGACGTCGCACAGCCTCTCTACTTTCTTCCTCCATCACCCTGAATGTTGTTCTGCGATCCACCATATACTATGGTAAACCTTGGAACTTAGCTGGGTAATAGAAGACACGATCCTGGGCCCTCTCTATAGCCGTATGGAAAGCATATTCTGTCTCCCTCAGCTTGGCCTTCTTTGCTTAAGCCTCGTCTTCAGCTCGGTCGGCACGTTGAGTAGCCCTCAAGCTTGTTTCCTCCGCTCTGGCGCGCTTTGCTGACTCCTCCTGGATGTCGCTCTTCAGCTTTGCTAGTTCAGCCAGTGCATCATCTCTTTCACTCTCCACGTGGATTAGATCCCACTTCACGTTTCCAACCTTAATGTCCAGCTCTTCAATGGTCTCGTTTCGCTGCTGTATGGTTACTTCAAGCTCTTCGACTTGACTATGTAGCTCCACGTTGCGGTCGTAGATCTCCTCGTACATCTCAGCACTAGTAGAGTGAGGTGGAAATTCTTCTTCAAGATCCTCCTCCTCCTCTTGCTCCTCTGACTCATCCTCGTCCTCATCATCTCGGTTAGATATCATGCTCCTGACCAGCTATGGTGATTAATGGAGATGGCTCTCTCTGAACCAACTGCTTCCAGACAACATGGATGACTCGGGGATCCTCGTCTCTAGGCATCTGGGGTAACTCCTCCCTAGCCTGACTGGACTCTCCAATGTTCATCATCTTAACAACAAAATATCGAGTCATCAACACTCTTCGAATACTTAAACGTAAACACATAGCACATAAGGTAATTTATTATCTTTACCTATCATCTATCTTTTCGATGTTCTTATAAGGCTACTACCTAAGGTTTTCCCCCACCTAAGGTTCATAACCTAAAGATTTGATACCAACCTGTGACACCCCCATATCCTGGTACTTCGTTTTCACACGATTTTGTGTTCACTATCTAAATAAAACATACATCTATATACCCAATAATAAGGAATGCAAAATAAATTATAATCTTATAAATAAATAAAAATCTTCCTTATAAAAAGGATTCCAACTTTATCAAAAATAATCCCAGGGTTTAACTAACCTTAACAAAACAATTAATGCGAAAAATAACTTAACATAATCAAGTCTTATTACATATCATAAACAAAGCACAACAAGTCTTCACTTGTTCATCTTGCCTTTCCCTTTACTCGTTGACGGTACGTCAACGTTCTTGACTTTAGCTGCAAGGGGTTATTAAAATGCAAGAGTGAGCAAACAAAAGCTCACTTGGAAATACAAGAATAATAGTGACATAAACTGAATAGTTTCAATAGACTTGAATAATTTTTCTTTCATAAAGAATAAAGAATTGAATATTAATTCTTTCATCATCATTTAAAATTTTGAATATTGAAATCATCTGAGGGTCATAAGACCTTAAACTTTGTCCTAGGTTATAAACATTTTCATTTAAAACCTTTAACAGTCATTTAGATTATGCACTCTCAACTTGTACTTAGAGGAATCAGCCTTTCATTCCATGTATTGTGCATAAATATTTAACGCTTTCGCATAGTAACCTCCCCTAATAAATAGGGTTGTTCATCTCAGTATTTGATACAAGTCCGCACCAAAGAAAGTTTGGTTTGGATAGCTAAAAGGAAATTTGAAGTTTCAACTATCATCAACTAAGGAGTAGTTGAATCGACTCACAATAATTTAACAGTTTGATAATATAAAAATTATGAACCAAATATAATTCAGAACAATAGACTTCAAAATAACTAGGCATGCTTTAGAAATAACTTAAACCATTTGAAAGATTAAGTAGATATTGCTTGAACATATAAGTCAAGATCGCATTACTTCAACAATAACTTCAACACTGGCTCATTATGAGTATTAGAATACAAAATAACTTGTACAATAATTAACAAGTTAAGAATCGTAAACATGCTTACATAATGTAAAAGAAAGGTTTAGGAACTTATACAATATAAAGAGTAAGGATTAGAGAACTTGCCTCAAGCGCAACCTACACTTTACAACATAATTTACTTCCACAATTACCCTACATATTCCATGATGTTTATAAAATCAATTAGTTCATAACCATTACGTTTAACCGTTGAACTTCTTACTTACGTTCAACTTAACAACGTAGTTAACAACTTAAGTCGCTAACTATCCACATACGTGAGTCTAAACTCACAACATGTATATCATGCGCTAATAATATCCAAGTACACACTTAACATATTAATATAAGACCTTAATTTATCTTAAACATATCAAAAATATGTTATCTTATTGTTTAATACACTTAACATGTCATCACATTAAGTTAGTTAAACATGTACCGAACAAAAACTGCACGAAGCATAAAACTTTTCTCCGGACAGCCACTTGCCCTGCTAGGGAGGGGTTCCCTAGGCATAATGCCCCGCTGGAACGGGTCCCCCCACTGGTGGGCTTCCCCAGCTCGCGATTGTGAAGAGAAATAAGCCAATTTGGCTTATTTCTTCGCACCAAAGTCCGATTTTAATTATCATAATGAATATAATACTTTATGATAACAAAATCTTAAACTTCTAACATGATTTTAACATACATAAACTCTACAACACATAATTAAAACATAAATTTTCATGATTTTTTAGAAAACACCATTATTAAGCGTTCTTGACGAAAATTGATACTGTGAGTTTGTTTTTAAACCAAATCACGTAATTCAAATTGTACTAACTTTATTTCTTAATATATTATCATAATCTATGATCAATTTAAAAAACAATTAACAATCAACACCAATGTTGATAATTTAAAAGACTATTTTTAAAACTAGTTCATTATAAATTCCTATGAACATGATTTCTTCATGTTCATCATATTTACACGAACTTAATCACTTAGACAACTATATGAATCATATATAAGCATATATATATATATATATATACATAACATATATAAATCATAACCAAGTAATTTTCATAAAAATATTTTTACAGAGAAGTTTTTTTTATGAAAAACATGGAAGAACATAAAATAACAATAGGATTAGAGTTATACCCTTTTTGATTCGTGTGGAAGAAGAAGATGAATATGGATTCCTCTATCCTTCTCAAGCTTCTCCTTCCTCTTCTTCTTCTTCTTTCTAACTTCCTCTATATTCTTTTCTTTGTTTTCCTTTTTGTCTAACTCTTTGTTTTAACTAACGTATATTGATATATTATACAAATAATATATCTATAACTGACAACAACTAAATAACCCTTAATAAATATAATAATTATAATTAATGCATTAATTACAATTTTTGAATTTTAAAAGCCATAAGACTTTGTTTGGCAAAAACAGTTTATTTTGAAAACTAGCTTTTTAATAGATAAGGTCATGTTTGGTAAAATAGGGTTAAAAGAGATGCAAGGACCTTGTTTGGCAAAACTAATTTAAAACCCCTTTTTAATTACTTTTAATAAATCTTTTAACATATATTTTAAATGTTGCACTTTAATTAATTAAATCTTAACATGCTAATTTAATTAATTAAAGCTAACATTAATTATTCACATAAAAATTACAACATAACAATTATAATTACTCGCTAATTATAATTTCATGTAACAATTACCATATAACTTTATCTAATTTAATTATCTCAATTAAATTAGAATTATACCATAAAATCCTTATACATTTAATTAAATTAATTATTAAATATTCATTTAATTAATATATTCTACTTAATTAAATTACTATACAACAATCACATAACTTATTTTTTTAGCTCTATAAATAAATCAATTAAAATATTTATTTAATTTAATAAATATTAAAAATTAATATAAAATTCTCATTCGTTACACTTATACTCATGGTCTAATTACCGAGATGAGTGCATATATTGATGACCACAGTGCCACCTTGCAGATGACTATGGAGGTTTTGAGCCGTATGGAGGCTGAGGGTATTGCACTTGCAGCTGCTCCTCCATCTTCAGAGAGAGATGCCATGGTGACATTACTGGCCCGCTTATCCCTGGGTCCATAGACTAGCTTTATTTTTCCTGCACATACTAGATCAGCCATTTTTGTCATGTACAGGACATTATGTATATATCAATCATTTTTATATATCAGAGAAATATATTTTTGATTCACTTCCCTGTTTGGATATGTATTATCATTGCTGAGTGATTACCACTTCTTTCATGACTCGATGTTGTTGATGTATCTTGAGCTTCTCCTTGATGGACTGACAGTTGAGATGTCAGAGAGTATCTCAGATGGACCTGTTGATCAGGGTAGCTTGATAGGATTTAGCTTTTATATGGTTTTGGTGTCTTAGTACTGGTTTTTATTGGTTTTTGTTTTTTCTTGAAGGTCAAACCGCACCGTAAATGGCAGCCTACGTACTCCCGGGATGAGGGAGATTAGGTCATTCGTAGTTCAATCTTCTAGTGAAAACCAAACCTGATTTGATTTGTAGGACCCGGATGCGGGTATGCATGCGTTTCAGATATAGTACTTTTTCACGGTGTCTGAAGTGATGAGTTGGGGAAACTTGCTCCCATCCATTTCTTGTAGTCTGACAGCTCCTCCTATCAACACCTCCTTGACAATGAAAGGGCCTTCCAAATTAGGGGTGAACTTTCCTTTGGCTTCGTCTTGATTGGCCAAAAATTTCTTCAGCACCAAGTCATTTTCTTTGAATTGCCGTATTCGGACCTTCTTGTTGTAGGATCGAGCAATCCTTTGCTGATATAACTGCTCGTGGAAAATGGTTGTAGCCCTCTTTTCATCTATCAGGGATAATTGGTGGTATCGGTCTTGCAACCACTGATCTTCGTCCATCTGAGCGTCTATTAACACCTGCAAGGACTCCATCTCTACCTCTATGGGAAGGAATGCTTCTATGCCATAGACTAATGAATAGAGGGTAGCCCCAGTAGAGGTGCGCATTGACGTCCTGTATGCTAACAGGGTTAGAGGCAGCAGGTCAGGCCATTCTTTATGGTTGGCGGACATTTTCTGCATGATCTTTTTGATATTCTTGTTGGCCGCTTCAACAGCACCATTCAACTTGGGCCGATAGATGACGGAATTGAGATACTTGATGTGGAACTTACTGCAAAGTTCTTTCATCATTTGATTATTCAGGTTTTTGGCGTTATCTGATATGATCACCTCTGGTTGTCCATATCGACATACAACATTGTTTCTGATGAAACTAATGATGACCTCTTTGACTTTGGGAAAAGAGGTTGCTTCAACCCATTTGGTGAAGTAATCGATCATGGTGATGATGAATCGACGACCATTGCTGGCTTTGGGTTCCACGGGACTGATGACATCCATTCCCCACATGGAAAAAGGCCATGGTGAACTCATGTTGTGTAGCTCATTTAGAGAAGCATATATGTCATTTCCATGTACTTGGCATTGAAAGCATCTCTTGACGTGATCATCATAGTCAGCTTTGAGCGAGATCCAATAATGTCCTATTCTTAGTATCTTCTTGGCCAGCAGATGACCGCTCATGTGTGGACCACAGACTCCACCATGGATTTCATCCATCAGTCTCTGGGCTTGTTCTTTATCAAGGCATCTTAACAGGCCTATTCCAGCATCTCTTTTATAGAGTGCATCTCCGCTCAGATAGAACTTCATGGCCATTTTGTGAATCCGCTTTCACTCGGATTGGCTTGCTCCAGTGGGTATAGATCCATCTCGAAGATATTCCTTGATGTCTTGATACCAAGGCTGATTGACAGGAGGTATTTCATCTGATGCTTCTCCAATGTAATTCTCGTATATCGGGGCTTTTTGAATTATAAATTTAATGTTGGGAATCCCACTCCTATCGGATATGCGGATCAAGGATGCTAACGTCACCAATGCATCAGCGAAGTCATTCCTACCCCGAGGAATATGGCTGAAGGTTTTGTCTTCAAACTCCAATGATATTTTGACGACCTGCAGATGATAGGGCAGCAAATGCAGTTCATTAGTGTGATATGCCCCAGTGGTTTGTCTGATGACCAACTCAGAGTCTCCAAAGACCAGTAGGTGTTTGATACCCATGGATTGGGCTAATTTCAACCCCATTATACAGCCTTCATACTCGGTTATGTTGTTGGTGTTGCCAAATTAAAGTTTGGTATCCACAGGATATTGTTCTCCTGTACTAGAGATAAGGACTGCCCCAGCTCCGACACCTTCCATGTTTACTGCTCCGTCGAAATACATTTTCCATGATTGGATTGTATTCTTTTGTTGGAGTTGTTGAACGATCATGATCACATCATTCGGGAAATAGGTCTCCAGGGGCTCGAACCCTCCTAAAGGTGCTTTAGCTAATTGATCTGCAATGCCTTGACCCTTGATTGACTTCTGAGTCACGTAGACAATGTCGAACTATTATAGGATCAACTGCCATTTAGACAGTCGATAATTCAACATTGGCTTGTTGAATACGTACTTGAGTGGATCCATGCGGGATATGAGGTAGGTCGTGTGCCCATGCAAATAGTGTTGCAATCTCATGGTGGCCCATGCTAATGCACAGCATGTCTTCTCGATCAGGGTGTATTTCTGTTCACCACTGCTGAATCTTTTACTGATATAGTAGATGGCTCTTTCCTTGCTACTATCATCCTTCTATCCTAGTATACAGCCCATTGCATTGGTATTAACAGACAGGTACATGAACAATGGAACTCCATTCCTTGGAGGTACCAAAACAGGTGCTTCGACCAGCTATTTCTTGATGGCAAGGAATGCTTTCTGACAATCTTCATTCCATTTAGTGGAGGAATTCTTCCTTAGTAGCTTGAACATGGGGCTGTGAGCTAGGAAATAAATCAGCTTATGAAGTTGATTCTCCCCAAGAACCCACGTATCTCCTTCTCTGGTCGAGGTATCGGCATCTCAGTGATGGCTTTGAACTTGGCAGGGTCTAGCTCGATGCCTCGATTACTCACCAAGAATCCTAACAGCTTACCTGCTTTAACGTCAAAAGCACATTTGGCGGGATTTAGCTTGAGGTTGTACTTGCGCAACCTGTTGAACAACTTCCTAAGATGTTCGATGTGATCATCCTCCCTCTGGGATTTGATGATGATGTCGTTCATATAAACCTCTATCTCTTTGTGCATCATGTCGTGAAACAGGGCCATCATGGCTCGCTGATACGTAGCTCCGACATTGATGAGGCCGAAGGATAGTCGCCTGTAACAAAAGGTCCCCCAGGGAGTGATGAAAGCTATCTTTTCCCTGTCCTCTTCAGCAACTATAATTTGATGGTAACCAGCAAAGCAATCTACAAAGGAACACATGCCGTATTGCGCCGTATTGTCTATCAGGATGTGGATAAAAGATACCGGGAAATTATCCTTGAGGCAGGCTTTGCTCAAATCCCGATAATCCATGCGAACTCGTACTTTCCCTCCGGGTTTAGGTATGGGAACTTTGTTTGACAGCCACTCCGGGTATGTTGATACCATGATGATTCTGGCTTTGAATTGCTTAACAACGTCTTCTTTAACTTTCAGACTCCATTCAGGTTTCAATCGCCTGAGCTTTTGCTTGACTAGCTTAAATTCGTCTTTGATGGGAATTCGATGGATGATAATGTCAGTGGATAGGCCAATCATGTCTTCATGTGACCATGTAAATACATCCTGGAACTGTGTTAGGAGTTCGATCAGGTCGACTTTTTGGTCATGGGTGAGGTCTATGCCTATCTAGATTTCTTTGATGTTTTCGGAGGTTCCTATGTTAATAGTGGTGGTTTGGTCGAGGTTTGGTTTAGGTTTGTCTTAGACCAATTCTTTGATCTCCTCGGGCACTTCATAATCATCTTCCTCCTCTTGATCAATATCCATCAAGTCGAAGTTCAGTTCTACATCAAAGTTGTAGTCACTTTGACAGGTTGGCATCTCATTAACAGAGACAAACATATCCAACGCTTGAGTCCTGAAAACAAAATGCTTTCACTTTAATATACATAACTGCTTAAATATACAGAGCATTTGGCAAAGAATGACAAAAGTTACATCTATAGCTGTGCAATCAAAAGTAAGCAGTTAATGAAAGCATGTTTAAAGGGAAGATGTACTCTCTGCCCCTTTACCCTTTTTGACTGAGGCAAGGGACGCTACTCTAGTTATCCAAGGTTAGATCCTCGTGAACATGGAGAATCAAAGATTTATGATTTTCCTCTTTGTCTCGGATGATGACTAAGAAATCCTTTGAAATAGGGCCATGGTTTTTCTTCGAACTACCCCCTTTTCCCTTCTTGATGCGAGGATTTTTGAATCTGATCCTCGTCGTCGCTGTCTGGGATTTCATAATTCATACCCTTGTAGTTTATGATAACCCGCATGTTAGCAAATGGGTCTCATCCTTTGTACAGGATCTTTTCTTTTCCCTTTTTGTTATCCATCTCGGATCTGGGAGTTGGTCTCTCACTTGCTGGTATAATGGGAGAAAATAACATGGTTGATACCACAGCTAGGATTTTCCTCATGCGTTTCACCCATCCGACATCCGTAAGGTTTGGCAGCAAAATTATGGAAGCATGAGCCTTAAGATTCTTGTGTGGGTTCCTGCTGAATCTAGTATGCATACAAGCCAATTATGTATGATGATAAAGCATCTACTTTGGAGACGATCTTATTAATAAAAGAATTCATTTAATAAAGGCGTTTATTTATCTACATGATGCTATTTTTATAATATGTAAATAACCCATAGTTTTAAGCAATGTTTTTAGAATCATGATGTTGATCATGCTAATGAGATCTAAATTCTTAGAAAGCTTAAAACTAAAATAGTTCCCAATCGTTGGATTACTGAAAAGGGGATTAGTAAATTCAGATTAATTGGTACATATGTTCCTTACTCATTAGATGAGGATGATTGATCTCATGATCATTTGTGTAGAGACACTAAAGCAAGTATGTAGGTGCTTATTGGAGAATAAGTTCACTGAACGTTACTCGCTATGGAATACCTAATGGAGTTTTACTTGCCTGTCAACAGGAATTCCTAATGTGATAGTAGTACAAGTGATCCTTGGACATGAGATCATCATAGTATCTTGTGTGTAATGAATTATACTTTGACTTATTCCTTAAGACCCTTAGGGTATATCAAAGGGTATGCTTGGGTGTAATAAGTTACATATGGAGATAATGAATGGTCAATAAAGAGTCTACCACTTCTAGTAAAAGAAGAGATATGTCTTATGTGATTCGTTAAATGACAACCAAGTAGTCCTTGGCCAAGGCAGAATAAAATTAGAAAGGGGTTTCTAATTTATATTATTTGGAGTTGTACATTTTCTAATCGAAATACATATAATTAAATAAAATAAGTCTTAACAGTAATTCCATGTTTTATATTTAATTGGTACATTGTATGGCGGAAGGATTGAATTGTACGGTAACTATTTACTCACAGGTTCTTTTATGATTAATATTGAAATCTATATTATCTGGAAAGTCGTTGATCGCTAAAGAGGCTTATCCCTATTGTAGAGTAAATATTATTTATTTAAATAGATTATTAGTTTTATTTATTTATTTAAAGAAGATTAGAATTGTTCTAATTGATTTATTCACAACCGTTTTAATATGGAGAACCTAAAGAGTCACAACATAAAAAGAAGAATAATTATTTAAGAATGTAATGGCATAATCGTAATAATGCATTAAGTGTAATTAATTTAATCTATGGTGATAGAATAAATTAAATAGCTTAATGTTTATTATTTAATATTTTAAAAATATTAAATATTAATTATTAAGAGGAGTCTTATTAATATTATTACAATTATTATTATTTTAATTTCTAAAAGAGTTTAGGAATTAATTTAATATTAGTACTTTCATTTATTGCTAATAAGATTAGGAAGCAAATTAATTAAATGAATCTAATTAATTATTTACAATGTGGTGGGAAGCCTAAATTAATTAAAGGAGTTTAATTAATTAAATAAAATTCTATGTCTAATAGGATTAGAAGGGTTGACCAATATCTATATAAGAGGAGTCTTATAATAGATATTAGTTGATGCAATTCTAATTGTTGGAGAGTACTTCTTTTCTATAGAGGATAAAAAACTAGGGTTTAGCCAACCACCATCCTTCTTAATAATTCCTCTTCCTTGGTGGATCGCCTCTAGAGGCTAAACACTTGGGTGGCTAACGTTGATCAAAGGAAAGAATCTAACCCAGAAATTCAAGGAGATCACGAATAACAAGAAGTTGAACTCGTACCTGTGGAAGCTTCGTTCTACAAGGGTATGATTCCATAACTTCTTATTTATCGGTTTAAATTAATAATTTGCATAAAGGATGATCCGGATAATGGTTTTGTAGAAAATTTTAAACTCTGATATACCATGCTTTTGCTAATTTTTGTAATTTGATTGTACTATAATTTCGTACAAACCCAACAGTGGTATCAGAGTCAAACCTTTATGCAATTATTAATTATTTTGATTCCATATATGTATGAATATGTATTTAGAATAATTTATTGGGAATAATTTGTAAGACCCCAACTTTTATGAATAAAGATTTAATTTTCTTTATATATTATTTCGAAATAGTAAGGTGTTGATTTGATAAATATGAAAGCTATGGGTGAAATGTGCAAATATTTTTAAAATGAGCAAGTGGTTATAAAATATTCTGGTTGTCGGGGAATATTCGTTTGGTCGTGGAATATTCTTGTTGTCGGGGAATATTTGTACGACGGCGCAGCTATTTGTGGACCCCACAACGGAATAACTGTCGGATATAGAAAGCGACAGAAATAGCCTTTTTATAAAATAACGACGTAGTTGTTACCGTTAGTACTGTTGAAATACCCGGTGGTTAAAGTACAGTGCTACGCGATGTTGCACAGTAGCACACGGTATTACACAGTATTTCGAATTATTGACTCTTACGTGAGAAGACACTTACTCAATTATTGTTACAGTAATTACTGTTCAATATTTTATATTATTAACTCAATAATTGTTACACTGGTATTTTATTGACTCAATAATTTCTACGTTGCTATTTTATATGATTGATTCTGTGACGCCCCCAGAATAGGTCCAGTCAACCCAACCTATTCTGAGTCGCCAAATACGTGGTACAGAATTCAAATACAAACCTTATATCATACGGTCGTGCAAAATACGACCACACAACTGTGAGTGTCAATACAAATATGTAAAAAATATTAATATTCAAACTAAGTCCTCATTACAATTATTATCACACTATTTATCAGAAATAGTGAGGACTACTATTGCTCTAACTCGGACCATCACTCTGTCCCCCGACTAGTTCCCGCAACATTCTCATTTCCTGAAGAGGACAACAGACGAAAAGGGTGAGCTCAACTAACTCAATAAAGAATATTATGACTAAGATAATGGAAAATAAATTATCGTTAGTCTTCAACAAATCAGATAAAATATAATGGATAACCAACTTTAGATCAATATTCGCAGTGGAAATAACAATTCATTAGAAGAGTTAAGCAGAGAATGAAGTCTACTATCTTCTATGATTTAAAAGTCCATCATCAATATTTTATCTCTGTAACATCAATCAATATACATCTCGAATCAAATATTCATCTTTGCGCTACAGGCCAAAGATATTCATTTGTATCAT
Source organism: Panax stipuleanatus (assembly GCA_020205555.1). Lineage (NCBI taxonomy): Eukaryota > Viridiplantae > Streptophyta > Magnoliopsida > Apiales > Araliaceae > Panax > Panax stipuleanatus. The sequence goes on from CM035125.1 coordinate 58,822,151, forward strand.
CAGTGGTCATGTTCATCTCAACACCTGTCATCTTTGCACTACAGGCCAAAGATATTCATCAGGTAATCATTCATCTTTGCTCTACAGGCCAAAGATATTCAATTATATCACCACTTAAGACTGAGGATGATGAAAAATCATATAAATAACGAATCCAGTGAAATAAAGGATAAGATTAAGGATTTGTAATTTAGTATATCCAATTCAAAAATACTTCGTAATAATTAATTGTGGAGCAAAATTCAAGAATAAAGCTCAAAACTTAGATCCAACCAAAGATAGTAACCTTAACAAACAATCTGGACAAATAGAAGAAAATTTAATTTTTTTCATGAATAGTGCCGTATATGTGAATAGTGTCGTATACGTGAATAGTAACCCCGACGGAAAAAGTAAGAATTTGAACATAAAATCCATGACAATATTTTGGTATAATGATATTGAAAAGAATAACATCATTTACGAAAGAAATAACATCCCTTACCTCTAAAGAACAATACTTCTGACTGGAATATCGGATATAATACCGAAGAAAACTTGCACTGAATAGCAACACTCAAAGTAATGAAATACTCACAAAAATACGCTCGATATTATAGAGAGAGAAAACTTCTGATTCTGGTGTGATTTTCAATTCTAACCTAAGAACCCTATTTATAGAAAAAGCTTAGGATGCCAAAGGAGACTAAAATAATAAAATATTATTATTTTCAAAAATTTCAGCCGCCTGGCAGCAAAAAAATTTCAACAAAAGTGGGGCCCACCCATTAAAAAAATATTTATTTTCCGAAACTTCAATAATTCATAATAAATAGCCCTTTTGTCAGAAAAATACAAATTCTATGTCTTTCCATAGAAAATTTAATTCTCTACAACTTTGTAGAATGAAGTTTTTCCAAATTCCAAACACAAATTATCTGAAATCCATAAACAGATGATTTCTCACACCAAAATACTGATAAAAACACATCAGCACTAATTCCTTCTTTAATATCCACAAAATAAATATTTCCTTATCATATAAATCAATAATTAATTATTCACAAATAATATTACAGAACTACAATATTGACAACCAGGTCGTTCCCAGGAAAGAGGGGGCCTTCCGATAAGGACTTCTCCTTACTGGCGCTCAATTAAATAACCCCTCCTAGACAGAACTTCCTTAGACATTGTCAATAATGCTATCTAATAATATTATTCAAATAATATGAATTATTGAGTTGATAATGTGAAATACTGTGCAATGACAATTATTGAATCAATAATACCAAAATATCAACTGTAGCCATTATTGAATCAATCATATAAAATGGCAACGTAGCAATTATTGAGTCAATAAAATATCAATGTAACAATTATTGAGTCAATAATATAAAATATTGAATAGTAATTACTGTAACAATAATTGAGTAAGTGCCTTCTCACGTAAGACTCAATAATTCGAAATACTGTGTAATACCGTGTGCTATTGTGCAACACCGCGTATCACTATATTTTAACTACCGGGTATTTCAACAGTACTAACGGTAACAACTACGCCGTTATTTATAAAAAGGTTATTTATGTCGCTTTCTATATCCGACAGTTTTTCCGTTGTGGGGCCCACAAATAGGTGCGCCGTCGTACGAATATTCCCCGACAAAAAGAATATTCCACGACCAAACGAATATTCCCCGACAACCAGAATATTTTATAACCACTTGCTCATTTTAAAATATTTGCACATTTTACCCATAACTTTCACATATCAATCAACACCTTACTATTTCGAAATAATATATAAAGAAAATTAAATCTTTATTCATAAAAGTTGGGGTCTTACAACCTCCCCTCCTTATGAAATTTCGTCCTCGAAATTGACGTACGTACCTGGTATGTCAAAAAGGTGAGGATACCTCGCTTTTATTTCCGATTCCAACTCCCAGGTCATTTCCTCAATAGCATGGTTTCTCCACAAAACTTTAACTTGAGGTATAATTTTCGAGCGTAGGACATGCTCCTTCCTATCCAAGATCTTGACAGGTACCTCCTCGTACGTTAAATCTTCGGCTATCTCGTCTGGTTCTAACTCAATAATGCGGTTTGGATCCTTCACATATTTACGTAACACGGATATGTGAAACACGTTATGAACACGAGACATGCTTGGAGGTAAAGCGAGTCTATAGGCCACATTTCCTACTCGGTCAAGAATCTCAAATGGACCAATAAATCGTGGGTTGAGCTTTCCTCTCTTGCCAAACCTCGTAACTCCTTTCCACGGAGCAACACGTAACAATACATGGTCCCCAACATTAAATTCCACGTCCTTTCGATGAAGATCCGCATAACTCTTTTGTCGATCTTGTGCTGTTTGTATACGTTATCGAATCATTTGGATCTTTTCTGTAGTCATACGTACTAACTCCGGTCCCAACAATGTTGTTTCACCCACCTCGTTCTAACATACTGGAGAGCGACACTTTCTCCCATACAATGCCTCGAATGGAGCCACGCCTATACTTGCCTGATAACTGTTGTTGTAGGAGAATTCCACCAATGGTAAATACTTATCCCAACTCCCTTTGAAGTCTAGAACACAGAGTCTCAATAGATCTTCAAGAGTTTGGATAGTCCTTTCCGATTGTCCGTCTATTTGAGGATGATAAGCCGAACTGAATCGTAAATCCATGCCCATAGCTCTCTGCAAACTGATCCAAAATCGTGAAGTGAATCTTGGATCACGATCCAAAACTATGGATACTAGCATGCCATGCAATCTCACAATCTCATTCACGTACATATAAGCAAGACGTTCAAGGGAATAAGTCTCTCGTATCGGCAAGAAATGAGCCGACTTGGTTAATCTATCAACAATAACCCAAATCGCATCTATGCCTTGAGAAACCTTAGGAAGACCCGTAACGAAATCCATCGTAATGTGTTCCCACTTCCATTTCAAAATCTCCAGTGGTTGCAATGGACCCTTCGGCACTTGATGCTCTGCCTTTACACGTTGACAAGTCAAACATTTCCAAATAAACTCCGCGATCTCTTTTTTCATATTGCTCCACCAAAATGTATGTCGGAGATCACGATACATTTTGGTACTCCCAGGATGGATTGCAAACGGTGTGTTGTGTGCCTCCATCATGATTCTATGCTTCAAGTCAGAATCGTTAGGAGCACAAAGTCTGGAGTTGACTCGAAGTATTCCCTCTTCATCGATTCTTGCTTCTGGAATTGCACCTTCTTCTTCATCTTCATCAGCTCCGGATCCATAGCTTGAGCAGCTTTAACTTTATCAATCAAAGCTGGTTCTACGCGTATACTTGACATCATCGCACTCGTTCCCACATATGATCTTCTACTCAACGCGTCAGCTACCACGTTCGCTTTTCCAGGATAGTATTGGATGGTATGATCGTAATCTTTCAACAGCTCAAGCCAACGTCGTTGCCGCATGTTGAGTTCCTTCTGAGTGAAGAAATATTTAAGACTCTTATGATCTGTATAGATCTCCACTTTTTCTCTGTACAAGTAATGTCTCCAGATCTTTAACGCAAAAACGACAGCTGCCAACTCTAGATCATGAGTAGGATAATTCCTCTCATATTCTTTGAGTTATCGCGAAGCATAGGCTATGACTTTCCTATGTTGCATGAGAACACATCCTAACCCTTTTCCCGAAGCATCGCTTTAAATAACAAATCCATCCAAACCAGATGGTATTGTCAGAACAGGTGTCGAAATAAGTCTCCTCTTGAGCTCTTGGAAGCTCTTCTCGCATTCCTCGCCCCAAACGAATTTTGTATCTTTCCGAGTTAACTGAGTTAATGGAGTACCGATTCGAGAAAATCCCTCTACGAACCTCCGATAATAACCAGCTAAGTCCAGAAAGCTTCGTACTTCAGTCACCGACTTAGGTTGCTCCCAGCTTTGTATTGCTTCAATCATCGCCCGGTCCACAGATACTCCACGTTTCGATACCACGTGCCCAAGGAATGCTACTTCCTCAAGCCAGAACTCGCATTTCTTCAGCTTGGCATATAGCTTGTTCTCACGAAGCTTTTGAAGTACCAGCTTCAAATGGTGCTCATGATCTTCACGGCTTTTAGAATAGATGAGGATGTCATCAATAAAGACAACAACGAATTGATCCAAATATTCCTTAAATACACGGTTCATCATATCCATGAAAGCAGCAGGAGCATTAGTCAATCCAAAAGACATGACTAAGAACTCATAATGCCCGTACCGTGTTCTGAAAGCAGTCTTTGAAATATCCTCAGTTTTAATCTTCAACTGATGATATCCAGAACGAAGATCGATCTTTGAAAAGAATTGCGCTCCTTGCAACTGGTCGAACAGGTCATCAATACGAGGTAGCGGATACCTATTCTTAATGGTGACATGGTTCAACTCCCGATAGTCAATGTAAAGTCGCATACTCCCGTCTTTCTTCTTTACGAATAAAACAGGAGCACCCCAAGGAGACGTACTAGGACGAATAAAACCGATGTCTAACAATTCTTGTAATTGGATCTTTAACTCCTAAAGTTCAATAGGAGCCATTCGATATGGGGTTTTAAAAATGGGCTTTGTAACAGGCTCAAGGTCAATAAAGAATTCAACTTCACGTTCTGGGGGTAGACCGGGAAGTTCTTCGGGAAATACATCAGGAAACTCATTAACAACGGAAATATCATTCAAATCTGATGTATTCTAGTTTAGATCAGTGACATGAGCTAAGAAAGCTTGACATCCGTTTTTCAATAAACGAATAGCCTTGGGATTTGAAATGATATTGACTGATTTTAGTGGTTTGGTGGTTTGAATTAGCACAACAGGTTGATTAGGAATATGAAAACTAACAACCTTACGAAAACAATCAATTTTGGCATGGTAAGTGGTTAACCAGTGAATTCCTAAAATCACATCAAATGCAAGTATTTTCAAAGATATAAGATCAACAGGTATGGTAAGGGTACCAATCTAAATCAAGCAAGATTTGTAAATTGTAGATGTAACAAAGGTTTCTCCTAACGGAGTTTCAACAGATAAGTCAAAGTCTAATTTATCAGAAGTCAAGTTCAAACGTTGAGCACAAGCAGGTGAAATAAAGGAATGGGTAGCACCGGTATCTAACAAGGTGTAAACTTCGCAAGAGTTTATGATGAGCTTACCAGTAATCACCTCGTGCGGAGTCCTTGCGTTTTGGGCTGTCACGACAAACACTCTTCCAGGAATCACCGACTTTGACTTGTTCGAAACCGCCTTTAGAATCACCACTCCCGTTGGGCTTGGTTTCGTAATAGGACAATCTCGAGCTATATGTCCTTCTTTTCCATAGTTATAACATGCCTTGAATTGTTGTGGGCAGTTTGGGCTGGTGTGTCCCTCTTTCCCGCATTTATAGCATACGACCGGTGGTCGTTCTCCTCCCCTAGAAACAGTTGATGCTGGTCCTGATGTCGACGTCTTCACGTTCTCATTGTTGTACCTTCTCTTCTTGAAATCTCATTCCGATTCGCTTTTTCTACTATCATGGCCACGATTACCACCTGGTTACCGCTTCTTTCATACTTCCCTCCTCGCTGGTTGTCATTGCTCCGGTGACTGCTGCCACCGGTACGACCTTGGTTGTAGTCCCTCGGTTGAACATAATCAATATCTCGTTCTAACAACTGGGCCCTGTTTGCTACATCCGAATATAGAGAAAATTTATGAGAAATGAGGTATTGACGTATTTCGGGTTTCAAACCTCTTAGAAACATCCGCGTCATACGTTCCTCATTCTCCACCAAATGAGGTGCAAACCTGGATAGCTCCGCGAACTTAGCCTCGTACTGGGATACCGTCATGCTGTTTTGTTCGAGTCTAATAAATTCTACCTCCTACATATGACGAATACTTTCAGGAAAGTACTTGTCATTGAACAATTTTAGGAACGCTTCTCAAGACATATTGAGTGCGGCAGGCTGGGTACGCTTCACGGATTCCCACCAGTAATCTGCCTCTCCACGGAACATAAACGTGGCGAATGGAACCTTCTGTTCCTTCGTACATCCCAAGACATCAAATATCTTGGTAATTTGTTTAATCCACGTCTCCGCCTTGATCGGATCCGGCTTTCCCAGAAACTCTGGTGGTCCCAATTCTTTAAACTGCTTGGCGGTGACAGTTTGCGTGTTGTTATTATCTCCACCTGTATGTTGCACACGAGTCTCCCTCGTCTGGTTTTGCATAAATTGCAAAAAAACTTCTAAACATCTCATCGTTTATCGTTTGACCAGCGTTGTTTTCAGGATGAACATTGCCTTCTTGTTGCACGTTCTCCTGGTTAGTGATTAAAGGTGTCTCCACGGTCTCATTCACTTCGTTGTTAACATTCTTAGCTGCCATTCTCAAATACTGCCAGAAAACAAGGGTTAAATAAATAAATTAACATATCACATATTAACCCTATGCTCCGACTGACCAATTAAATACCACATAAGCTTAGGTAGGACATAGTAGTGAAGGATTTACTCGTCTCTCCCCTCCTAGTTCTATTCCCCGATCTCCGCCAGAGATCATATCCCTAAGCTCTGATACCAACTGTGACGCCCCCATAATAGGTCCAGTCAACCCAACCTATTCTGAGTCGCCAAATGCATGGTACAGAATTCAAATACAAACTTTATATCATACCGTCGTGCAAAATACGACCACACTACTGTGAGTGTCAATACAAATATGTAGAAAATATTAATATTCAAACTAAGTCCTCATTACAATTATTATCACACTATTTATCAAAAATAGTGAGGACTACAACTGCTCTAACTCGGACCATCACTCTGTCCCCCGACTAGTTCCCGCAACATTCTCATTTCCTGAAGAGGACAACAGACGAAAAGGGTGAGCTCAACTAACTCAATAAAGAATATTATGACTAAGATAATGGAAAATAAATTATCGTTAGTCTTCAACAAATCAGATAAAATATAATGGACAACCAACTTTAGATCAATATTCGCAGCGGAAATAACAATTCATTAGAAGAGTTAAGCAGAGAATGAAGTCTACTATCTTCTATGATTTAAAAGTCCATCATCAATATTTTATCCCTGTAACATCAATCAATATACATCTCGAATCAAATATTCATCTTTGCACTACAGGCCAAAGATATTCATTTGTATCATCAGTGGTCATGTTCATCTCAAAACCTGTCATCTTTGCACTACAGGCCAAAGATATTCATCAGGTAATCATTCATATTTGCTCTACAGGCCAAAGATATTCAGTTACATCACCACTTAAGACTGAGGATAATGAAAAATCATATAAATAACAAATTCAGTGAAATAAAGGATAAGATTAAGGATTTGTATTTTAGTATATCCAATTCAAAAATACTTCGTAATAATTAATTGTGGAGCAAAATTCAAGAATAAAGCTCAAAACATAGATCCAACCAAAGATAGTAACCTTAACAAACAATTTGGACAAATAGAAGAAAATTTATTTTTTTCATGAATAGTGCCGTATACATGAATAGTGCCGTATACGTGAATAGTAACCCCGACGGAAAAAGTAAGAATTTGAACATAAAATCCATGACAATATTTTGGTATAATGATATTGAAAAGAATAACATCATTTACGAAAGAAATAACATCCCTTACCTCAAAAGAACAATACTTCTGACTGTAATATCGGATATAATACCAAAGAAAACTTGCACTGAATAGCAACACTCAAAGTAATGAAATACTCACAAAAATACGCTCGATATTATAGAGAGAGAAAACTTCTGATTCTGGTGTGATTTTCAATTCTAACCTAAGCACCCTATTTATAGAAAAAGCTTAGAACGCCAAAGGAGACTAAAATAATAAAATATTATTATTTTCAAAAATTTTCCGCCACCTGGTAGCTAAAAAATTTCAACAAAAGTGGGGCCCACCCATTAAAAAAATATTTATTTTCCGAAACTTCAATAATTCATAATAAATAGCCCTTTTGTCAGAAAAATACAAATTCTATGTCTTTCCATAGAAAATTTAATTCTCTACAACTTTGTAGAAGGAAGTTTTTCCAAATTCCAAACATAAATTATACGAAATCCATAAACAGATGATTTCTCACACCAAAATACTGATAAAAACACATCAGCACTAATTCCTTCTTTAATATCCACAAAATAAATATTTCCTTATCATATAAATCAATAATTAATTATTCACAAATAATATTACAGAATTATAATATTGACAATCAGGTCGTTCCCAAGAAAGAGGGGGCCTTCCGATAAGGACTTCTCCTTACTGGTGCTCAATTAAATAACCCCTCCTAGACAGAACTTCCTTAGACATTGTCAATAGTGCTATCTAATAATATTATTCAAATAATATGAATTATTGAGTTGATAATGTGAAATACTGTGCAATGACAATTATTGAATCAATAATATCAAAATATCAACTGTAGCCATTATTGAATCAATCATATAAAATGGCAACGTAGCAATTATTGAGTCAATAAAATATCAATGTAACAATTATTGAGTCAATAATATAAAATATTGAACAGTAATTACTGTAACAATAATTGAGTAAGTGCCTTCTCACGTAAGATTCAATAATTCGAAATACTGTGTAATACCGTGTGCTATTGTGCAACACCGCGTATCACTGTATTTTAACTACCGGGTATTTCAACAGTACTAACGGTAACAACTACGCCGTTATTTATAAAAAGGTTATTTTATAACCACTTGCTCATTTTAAAATATTTGCACATTTTACACATAACTTTCACATATCAATCAACACCTTACTATTTCGAAATAATGTATAAAGAAAATTAAATCTTTATTCATAAAAGTTGGGGTATTACAGATTCAATAATGGCTACAGTTGATATTTTAGTATTATTAATTCAATAATTGTCACTGCACAGTATTTCACATTATCAACTCAATAATTCATATTATCTGAATAATATTATTAGATAGCATTATTAACAATGTCTAAGGAAGTTCTGTCTAGGAGGGGTTATTTAATTGCGCGTCAGTAAGGAGAAGTCCTTATCGGAAGGCCCCCTCTTTACTGGGAACGACCTGTTTGTCATTATTGTAGTTCTGTAATATTATTTGTGAATAATTAATTATTGATTTATACGATAAAAAATATTTATTTTGTGGATATAAAAGAAGGAATTAGCGCTGATGTGTTTTTATCAGTATTTTGGTGTGGAAAATCATCCGTTTATGAATTTCGGATAATTTATGTTTGGAATTTGAAAAAACTTCCTTCTACAAAGTTGTAGAGAATTAAATTTTCTATGAAAAGAACATATCATTTGTATTTTTCTGACAAAAGGGCTATTTATTATGAATTATTGAAGTTTCGGAAAATAAATAATTTTTTTATGAGTGGGCCCCACTTTTGTTGTTTTGTTGAAAAAAAAATTCTGATTTTTCTGGAGAGCAGCCGACGGCGGAAAAAAAATAAAATAAAATATTATTTTATTACTTTAGTCTTCTTTGGCATCCTAAGTTTTTCCTATAAATAGGGTGCTTAGGTTAGAATTGAAAATCACACCAGAATCAGAAGTTTTCTCTCTCTATAATATCGAGCATATTTTTGTGAGTATTTAGATACTTTGAGTATTACTATTCAGTGCAAGTTTCCTTCGGTATTATATCCGATATTCCAGTCAGAAGTACTATTCTTTTGAGGTAAGGGATGTTATTTTCTTTCGTAAATGATGTTATTCTTTTCAATATCATTATACCAAAATATTGGCATGGATTTTATTATAAAATTCTTACTTTTTTCGTCGGGGTTACTATTCACGTATACGGCACTATTCACGAAAAAAATTAAATTTTCTTCTATTTGTCCAAATTGTCTGTTATGGTTACTATCTTTGATTGGATCTAAGTTTTGAGCTTTATTCTTGAATTTTGCTCCACAAAGTATTATTATGGAATATTCTTGAACTTGAATAAACTAAAATACGAATCTTTAATCTTATCCTTTATTTCACTGGATTCGTTATTTATATTATTTTCATCATCCTCAGTCCTAAGTGGTGATATAACTGAATATCTTTGGCCTGTAGAGCAAAGATGAATGATTACCTGATGAATATCTTTGGCCGTAGTGCAAAGATGACAGGTGTTGAGATAAACATGACCACTGATGATACAAATGAATATCTTTGGCCTGTAGTGCAAAGATGAATATTTGATTTGAGATATATATTGATTGATGTTACAGGGATAAAATATTGATGATGACCGGTTATTTCCGCTGCGATTATTGATCTAAAACTTGTTGTCAATAATATTTTATCTGAATTGTTGAAGACTAACGATAATTTATTTTTCATTATCTTAGTCATAATATTCTTTAATGGGCTAGTTGAGCTCACCCTTTTCATCTGTTGTCTTCTTCAGGAAATGAGAACGTTGCGGGAACTAGTCGGGGGACAGAGTGATGGTCCGAGTTAGAGCAGTAGTAGTTCTCACTATTTCTAATAAATAGTGTGATAATAATTGTAATGAGGACTTAGTTTGAATATTAATATTTTTTACATATTTGTATTGACACTCACAGTTATGTGGTCGTATTTTGCACGACCGTGTGATATAAAGTTTGTATTTGAATTCTGTACCATGTATTTGGCGACTCAGAATGGGTTGGGTTGACTGGACCTATTCTGGGGGCGTCACAGTTGGTATCAGAGCTTAGGGATATGATCTTTGGCGGAGATCGGGGAATAGAACTAGGAGGGGAGAGACGAGTAATCCTTCACTAGTATGTCCTACCTAAGCTTATGTGGTATTTAATTGGTCAGTCGGAGCATAGGGTTAATATATGATATGTTATTTGTTTAATTAACCCTTGTTTTATGGCAGTATTTGAGAATGGCAGCTGGGAATGTTAACAATGAAGTGAATGAGACCGTGGAGACACCTTTAATCACTAACCAGGAGAACGTGAAATAAGAAGACAATGTTCATCCTGAAAACAACGCTGGTCAGACGATAAACGATGATGTTTAGAAGTTTTTTGCAGTTCATGCAAAACCAGACGAGGGAGACTCGTATGCAAAATACATGTGGAGATAATAACAACACGCGAATTGTCACTGCCAAGTAGTTCAAAGAATTGGGACCACCAGAGTTTCTGGGAAAGCCAGATCCGATCAAGGCGGAGACATGGGTTAAATAAATTACCTAGATATTTGATGTCTTGGGATGCACGGAGGAACAGAAGGTTCCATTTGCCACGTTTATGTTTCGTGGAGAAGCAGATTACTGGTGGGAGTCTGTGAAGCGTACCCAGCCTGCCGCACTCAAGATGTTTGGGGAAGCATTTCAAAAACTGTTCAATGACAAGTACTTTCCTGAAGGTATTCGTCATATGAAGGAGGTAGAGTTTATCAGACTCGAGTAAAACAACATGACGGTATCCCAGTACGAGACTAAGTTCGTGGAGCTGTCCAGGTTTGCACCTCATTTGGTGGAGAATGAGGAACGTATGACGCGGATGTTTCTAAGAGGTTTGAAACCCGAAATACGTCAATACCTCATTTCTCATAAATTTTCTCTATATTCGGATGTAGTGAACAGGGCCCAGTTGTTAGAATGAGATAATGATTATGTTCAACCGAGGGACCACAACCAAGGTCGTACCGGTGGCAGCAGTCATCGGAGCAATGACAACCAGCAAGGAGGAAAGTATGACAGAAGCAGTAACCACTCCGGTGGTAATCGTGGCCATGATAGTAGAAAAAGCGAAGCGGGGGGAGATTTCAAGAGGAGAAGGTACAACAATGAGAACGTGAAGATGTCAACATCAGCACCAGCATCAACTGTTTCTAGGGGAGGAGAACAACCACCGGTCGTATGCTATAAATGCGGGAAAGAGGGACACATCAGCCCAAACTGCCCACAACAGTTCAAAGGATGCTATAACTGTGGAAAAGAAGAACATATAGCTCGAGATTGTCCTGTTGCGAAACCAAGTCCAGCGGGCGTGGTGATTCCAAAGGCGGTTTCGGACAAGTCAAAGCCGGTGATTCCTAGAAGAGCGTTTGTCGTGACAGCCCAAAACGCGAGTAATCCACACGAGGTGATTACGGGTAAGCTAATCATAAACTCTTGCGAAGTTTACACCTTGTTAGATACCGGTGCTACCCATTCCTTTATTTCACCTGCTTGTGCTCAACGTTTGAACTTGACTTCTGATAAATTAGACTTTGACTTATCTGTTGAAACTCCGTTAAGAGAAACCTTCGTTACATCTACAGTTTACAAATCTTGCTTGATTCAGATTGGTACCCTTACCTTACCTGTCGATCTGATATATTTGAACATACTTGCATTTGACGTGATATTAGGAATTGACTGGTTAACCACTTACCATGCCAAAATTGATTGTTTTCGCAAGGTTGTTAGTTTTTATATTCCTAATCAACCTGTTGTACGAATTCAAACCACCAAAACACTAAAATTAGTCAATATCATTTCAAGTTATAAATCTATTCGTTTATTGAAAAACGGATGTCAAGCTTTCTTAGCTCATGTCACCAATCTAAACCAGAATACATCAAATTTGAATAATATTTCCGTTGTTAATGAGTTTCCTGATGTATTTCCCCAAGAACTTCCCGGTCTACCTCGAGAACGTGAAGTTGAATTCTTTATTGACCTTGAACCTGGTACAAAACCCATTTCTAAAACCCCATATCGAATGGCTCCTATTGAACTTCAGGAGTTAAAGGTCCAACTACAGCAGTTGTTAGACATCGATTTTAGTCGTCCTAGTACGTCTCCTTGGGGTGCTCCTATTTTATTCGTAAAGATGAAAGACGGGAGTATGCGACTTTGTATTGACTATCGGGAGTTGAACCATGTCACCATCAAGAATAGGTATCCGCTACCTCGTATTGATGACCTGTTCGACCAGTTACAAGGAGCACAATTCTTTTCAAAGATCGATCTTTGTTCTGGATATCATCAGCTGAAGATTAAAACTGAGGATATTCCAAAGACTGCCTTCAGAACACGGTACGAGCATTATGAGTTCTTAGTCATGTCTTTTGGATTGACATCCTGCTGCTTTCATGGATATGATGAACCGTGTATTTAAGGAATATTTGGATCAGTTCCTTGTTGTCTTTATTGATGACATCCTCATCTATTCTAAAAGCCGTGAAGATCATGAGCACAATTTGAAGTTGGTACTTCAAAAGCTTCGTGAGAACAAGCTATATGCCAAGCTGAAGAAATACGAGTTCTGGCTTGAGGAAGTAGCATTCCTTGGGCATGTGGTATCGAAACGTGGAGTATCTGTTGACCCGACGAAGATTGAAGCAATACAAAGCTGGGAGCAACCTAAGTCGGTGACTGAAGTACGAAGCTTTCTGGGCTTAGCTGGTTATTATCGGAGGTTCGTAGAGGGATTTTCTCGAATCGCTACTCCATTAACTCAGTTGACTCGGAAAGATATAAAATTCATTTAGAGCGAGGAATGCGAGAAGAGCTTCCAAGAGCTCAAGAGAAGACTTATCTCGGCACCTGTTCCGACAATACCATCTGGTTCGGATGGATTTGTTATCTACAGCGATGCTTCGGGCAAAGGGTTAGGATGTATGTCCTCATGCAACATGGGAAAGTCATAGCCTATGCCTCGCGAAAACTCAAAGAATATGAGAGGAATTATCCTACTCATGATTTAGAGTTGGCAGCAGTCGTTTTCGCGTTAAAGATCTGGAGACATTATCTGTACGGGGAGGATGTGGAGATTTATACGGATCATAAGAGCCTTAAATATTTCTTCACTCAGAAGGAACTCAACATGAGGCAACGACGTTGGCTTGAGCTGTTGAAAGATTACGATCATAACATCCAATACCATCCTGGAAAAGCGAACGTGGTAGCTGATGCATTGAGTAGAAGATCATATGTGGGAACGAGTGCGATGATGTCAAGTATACACGTAGAACCAGATTTGATTGATAAAGTTAAAGCTGCTCAAGCTACGGATCCGGAGCTGATGAAGATGAAGAAGAAGGTGCAAGAAGGTGCATTTCCAGAAGCAAGAATCGATGAAGAGGGAATACTTCGAGTCAACTCCAGACTTTGTGTCCCTAACGATTCTGACTTGAAGCATAGAATCATGATGGAGGCACACAACACACCGTTTGCAATCCATCCTGGGAGTACTAAAATGTATCGTGATCTTCGACATACATTTTGGTGGGGCAATATGAAAAGAGAGATCGCGGAGTTTATTTCCAGATGTTTAACGTGTCAACGTGTAAAGGCGGAGCATCAAGTGCCGAAGGGTCCATTGCAACCACTGGAAATTCCGAAATGGAAGTGGGAACACATTACGATGGATTTCGTTACGGGTCTTCCCAAGGTTTCTCAAGGCATAGATGCGATTTGGGTTATTGTTGATAGATTAACCAAGTCTGCTCATTTCTTGCCGATACGAGAGACTTATTCCCTTGAACGTCTTGCTCATATGTACGTGAATGAGATTGTGAGACTGCATAGCATGCCAGTATCCATAGTTTCGGATCGTGATCCCAGATTTAATTCACGATTTTGGATCAGTTTGCAGAAAGCTTTGGGCACGGATTTACGATTCAGTTCGGCTTATCATCCTCAAACAGACGGATAATCAGAGAGGACTATTCAAACTCTTGAAGATCTATTGAGACTCTGTGTTCTAGACTTCAAAGGGAGTTCGGATAAGTACTTACCATTGGTGGAATTCTCCTATAACAACAGTTATCAGGCAAGTATAGGCGTGGCTCCATTCAAAGCATTGTATGGACGAAAGTGTCGCTCTCCAGTATGCTGGAATGAGGTGGGTGAAGCAACATTATTGGGACCGGAGTTGGTACGTATGACTACAGAAAAGATCCAACTGATCCGACAACGTATACAAACAGCACAAGATCGACAAAAGAGTTATGCGGATCTTCATCGAAAGGACGTGGAATTTAATGTTGGGGACCATGTGTTATTACGTGTTGCTCCGCGGAAAGGAGTTACGAGGTTTGGGAAGAGAGGAAAGCTCAATCCATGATTCATTGGTCCATTTGAGATTCTTGACCGAGTAGGAAATGTGGCTTATAGACTCGCTTTACTTCCAAGCATGTCTCGTGTTCATAACGTATTTCACATATCCGTGTTACGTAAATATGTGAAGGATCCAAACCGCATTATTGAGTTAGAACCAGACGAGATAGCTGAAGATTTAACATACGAGGAGGTACCTGTCAAGATCTTGGATAGGAAGGAGCATGTCCTACGCTCGAAAATTATACCACAAGTTAAAGTTTTGTGGAGAAACCATGCAATTGAGAAAATGACCTGTGAGTTGGAATCGGAAATGAAAGCGAGGTATCCTCACCTTTTCGACATATCAGGTACGTACGTCAATTTCGAAGACGAAATTTCATAAGGAGGGGAGGTTGTAAGACCCCAACTTTTATGAATAAAGATTTAATTTTCTTTATATATTATTTCGAAATAGTAAGGTGTTGATTTGATAAATATGAAAGTTATGGGTGAAATGTGCAAATATTTTTAAAATGAGCAAGTGGTTATAAAATATTCTGGTTGTCGGGGAATATTCGTTTGGTCGTGGAATATTCTTGTTGTCGGGGAATATTCGTACGACGGCGCAGCTATTTGTGGACCCCACAACGGAATAACTGTCGGATATAGAAAGCGACAGAAATAACCTTTTTATAAAATAACGGCGTAGTTGTTACCGTTAGTACTGTTAAAATACCCGGTGGTTAAAGTACAGTGATACGCGGTGTTGCACAGTAGCACACGGTATTACACAGTATTTCGAATTATTGAGTCTTACGTGAGAAGGCACTTACTCAATTATTGTTACAGTAATTACTGTTCAATATTTTATATTATTGACTCAATAATTGTTACACTGGTATTTTATTGACTCAATAATTGCTACGTTTCTATTTTATATGATTGATTCAATAATGGCTACAGTTGATATTTTGGTATTATTGATTCAATAATTGTCACTGCACAGTATTTCACATTATCAATTCAATAATTCATATTATCTGAATAATATTATTAGATAGCATTATTGACAATGTCTAAGGAAGTTCTGTCTAGGAGGGGTTATTTAATTGCGCGCCAGTAAGGAGAAGTCCTTATCGGAAGGCCCCCTTTTTCCTGGGAACGACCTGTTTGTCATTATTGTAGTTCTGTAATATTATTTGTAAATAATTAATTATTGATTTATATGATAAGAAAATATTTATTTTGTGGATATAAAAGAAGGAATTAGCGCTGATGTGTTTTTATCAGTATTTTAGGTGTGGAAAATCATCCGTTTATGAATTTCGGATAATTTATATTTGGAATTTGAAAAAACTTCCTTCTACAAAGTTGTAGAGAATTAAATTTTCTATGAAAAGAACATATCATTTGTATTTTTCTGACAAAAGGGCTATTTATTATGAATTATTGAAGTTTCGGAAAATAAATAATTTTTTTATGAGTGGGCCCCACTTTTGTTGTTTTGTTGAAAAAAAAATTCTGATTTTTCTGGAGAGCAGCCGGCGGCGGAAAAAAAAAATTAAAATATTATTTTATTACTTTAGTCTTCTTTGGCATCCTAAGTTTTTCCTATAAATAGGGTGCTTAGGTTAGAATTGAAAATCACACCAGAATCAGAAGTTTTCTCTCTTATAATATCGAGCGTATTTTTGTGAGTATTTAGATACTTTGAGTATTACTATTCAGTGCAAGTTTTCTTCGGTATTATATCCGATATTCCAGTCAGAAGTACTATTCTTTTGAGGTAAGGGATGTTATTTTCTTTCGTAAATGATGTTATTCTTTTCAATATCATTATACCAAAATATTGGCATGGATTTTATTATAAAATTCTTACTTTTTCGTCGGGGTTACTATTCACGTATACGGCACTATTCACGAAAAAGTTAAATTTTCTTCTATTTGTCCAAATTGTCTGTTATGGTTACTATCTTTGATTGGATCTAAGTTTTGAGCTTTATTCTTGAATTTTGCTCCACAAAGTATTATTATGGAATATTCTTGAACTTGAATAAACTAAAATACGAATCTTTAATCTTATCCTTTATTTCACTGGATTCGTTATTTATATGGTTTTTCATCATCCTCAGTCCTAAGTGGTGATATAACTGAATATCTTTGGCCTGTAGAGCAAAGATGAATGATTACCTGATGAATATCTTTGGCCGTAGTGCAAAGATGACAGGTGTTGAGATAAACATGACCACTGATGATACAAATGAATATCTTTGGCCTGTAGTGCAAAGATGAATATTTGATTTGAGATATATATTGATTGATGTTACAGGGATAAAATATTGATGATGACCGGTTATTTCCACTGCGATTATTGATCTAAAATTTGTTGTCAATAATATTTTATCTGAATTGTTGAAGACTAACGATAATTTATTTTTCATTATCTTAGTCATAATATTCTTTAATGGGCTAGTTGAGCTCACCCTTTTCATCTGTTGTCTTCTTCAGGAAATGAGAACGTTGCGGGAACTAGTCGGGGGACAGAGTGATGGTCCGAGTTAGAGCAGTAGTAGTTCTCACTATTTCTAATAAATAGTGTGATAATAATTGTAATGAGGACTTAGTTTGAATATTAATATTTTTTACATATTTGTATTGACACTCACAGTTATGTGGTCGTATTTTGCACGACCGTGTGATATAAAGTTTGTATTTGAATTCTGTACCATGTATTTGGCGACTCAGAATGGGTTGGGTTGACTGGACCTATTCTGGGGGCGTCACAGTTGGTATCAGAGCTTAGGGATATGATCTTTGGCGGAGATCGGGGAATAGAACTAGGAGGGGAGAGACGAGTAATCCTTCACTAGTATGTCCTACCTAAGCTTATGTGGTATTTAATTGGTCAGTCGGAGCATAGGGTTAATATATGATATGTTATTTGTTTAATTAACCCTTGTTTTATGGCAGTATTTGAGAATGGCAGCTGGGAATGTTAACAACGAAGTGAATGAGACCGTGGAGACACCTTTAATCACTAACCAGGAGAACGTGCAATAAGAAGACAATGTTCATCCTGAAAACAACGCTGGTCAGACGATAAACGATGATGATTAGAAATTTTTTGCAGTTCATGCAAAACCAGACGAGTGAGACTCGTGTGCAAAATACATGTGGAGATAATAACAACACCCGAATTGTCACCGCCAAGCAGTTCAAAGAATTGGGACCACCAGAGTTTCTGGGAAAGCCAGATCCGATCAAGGCGGTGACGTGGGTTAAACAAATTACCAAGATATTTGATGTCTTGGGATGCACGGAGGAACAGAAGGTTCCATTTGCCACGTTTATGTTCCGTGGAGAAGCAGATTACTAGTGGGTGTCTGTGAAGCGTACCCAGCCTGCCGCACTCAAGATGTCTTGGGAAGCATTTCAGAAGCTGTTCAATGACAAGTACTTTCCTGAAAGTATTCGTCATATGAAGGAGGTAGAGTTTATCAGACTCGAGCAAAACAACATGACGGTATCCCAGTACGAGACTAAGTTCGTGGAGCTGTCCAGGTTTGCACCTCATTTGGTGGAGAATGAGGAACGTATGACGCGGATGTTTCTAAGAGGTTTGAAACCCGAAATACGTCAATACCTCATTTCTCATAAATTTTCTCTATATTCGGATGTAGTGAACAGGGTCCAGTTGTTAGAACGAGATAATGATTATGTTCAACCGAGGGACCACAACCAAGGTCGTACCGGTGGCAACAGTCATCGGAGCAATGACAACCAGCAAGGAGGAAACTATGACAGAAGCAGTAACCACTACGGTGGTAATCGTGTCCATGATAGTAGAAAAAGCGAAGCGGGGGGAGATTTCAAGAGGAGAACGTACAACAATGAGAAAGTGAAGATGCCAACATCAGCACCAGCATCAACTGTTTCTAGGGGAGGAGAACGACCACCGGTCGTATGCTATAAATGCGAGAAAGAGGGACACATCAGCCCAAACTGCCCACAACAGTTCAAAGCATGCTATAACTATGGAAAAGAAGGACATATAGCTCGAGATTGTCCTGTTGCGAAACCAAGTCCAGCGGGCGTGGTGATTCCAAAGGAGGTTTCGGACAAGTCAAACCCGGTTTTTCCTGGAAGAGCGTTTGTCGTGACAGTCCAAAACGCGAGAAATCCACACGAGGTGATTACGGGTAAGCTAATCATAAACTCTTGCAAAGTTTACACCTTGTTAGATACCGGTGCTACCCATTCCTTTATTTCACCTGCTTGTGCTCAACATTTGAACTTGACTTCTGATAAATTAGACTTTGACTTATCTGTTGAAACTCCGTTAGGAGAAACCTTTTGTTACATCTATAGTTTACAAATCTTGCTTGATTCAAATTGGTACCCTTACCATACCTGTTGATCTTATATCTTTGAAAATACTTGCATTTGACGTGATTTTAGGAATTGACTGGTTAACCACTTACCATGCCAAAATTGATTGTTTTCGTAAGGTTGTTAGTTTTCATATTCCTAATCAACCTGTTGTGCGAATCCAAACCACCAAACCACTAAAATCAATAAATATCATTTTAAGTTATAAAGCTATTCATTTATTGAAAAACGGATGTCAAGCTTTCTTAGCTCATGTCACCGATCTAAACCAGAATACTTCAGATTTGAATAATATTTCCGTTGTTAATGAGTTTCTTGATGTATTTCCCGAAGAACTTCCCGGTCTACCTCGAGAACGTGAAGTTGAATTCTTTATTGACCTTGAACTTAGTACAAAACCCATTTCTAAAACCCCATATCGAATGGCTCCTATTGAACTTCAGGAGTTAAAGGTCCAACTACAGGAGTTGTTAGACATCGGTTTTATTCGTCCTATTACGTCTCCTTGGGGTGCTCCTATTTTATTCGTAAAGATGAAAGACGGGAGTATGCGACTTTGTATTGACTATCGGGAGTTGAACCATGTCACCATCAAGAATAGGTATCCGCTACCTCGTATTGATGACCTGTTCGACCAGTTACAAGGAGCACAATTCTTTTCAAAGATCGATCTTCGTTCTGGATATCATCAGCTGAAGATTAAAACTGAGGATATTCCAAAGACTGCCTTCAGAACACGGTACAAACATTATGAGTTCTTAGTCATGTCTTTTGGATTGACTAATGCTCCTGCTGCTTTCATGGATATGATGAACCGTGTATTTAAGGAATATTTGGATCAGTTCCTTGTTGTCTTTATTGATGACATCCTCATCTATTCTAAAAGCCGTGAAGATCATGAGCACAATTTGAAGTTGGTACTTCAAAAGCTTCGTGAGAACAAGCTATATGCCAAGCTGAAGAAATGCGAGTTCTGGCTTGAGGAAGTAGCATTCCTTGGGCACGTGGTATCGAAACGTGGAGTATCTGTTGACCCGGCGAAGATTGAAGCAATACAAAGCTGGGAGCAACCTAAGTCGGTGACTGAAGTACGAAGCTTTCTGGGCTTAGCTGGTTATTATCGGAGGTTCGTAGAGGGATTTTCTCGAATCGCTACTCCATTAACTCAGTTGACTCGGAAAGATACAAAATTCATTTGGAGCGAGGAATGCGAGAAGAGCTTCCAAGAGCTCAAGAGAAGACTTATCTCGGCACCAGTTCTGACAATACCATCTGGTTCGGATGGATTTGTTATCTACAGCGATGCTTCGGGCAAAGGGTTAGGATGTGTTCTCATGCAACATGGGAAAGTCATAGCCTATGCCTCGCGACAACTCAAAGAATATGAGAGGAATTATCCTACTCATGATTTAGAGTTGGCAGCAGTCGTTTTCGCGTTAAAGATCTGGAGAAATTAACTGTACGGGGAGAAAGTGGAGATTTATACGGATCATAAAAGCCTTAAATATTTCTTCACTCAGAAGGAACTCAACATGAGGCAACGACGTTGGCTTGAGCTGTTGAAAGATTACGATCATACCATCCAATACCATCCTGGAAAAGCGAACGTGGTAGCTGATGCATTGAGTAAAAGATCATATGTGGGAACGAGTGCGATGATGTCAAGTATACGCGTAGAACCAGCTTTGATTGATAAAGTTAAAGCTGCTTAAGCTACGGATCCGGAGCTGATGAAGATGAAGAAGAATGTGCAAGAAGGTGCAATTCCAGAAGCAAGAATCGATAAAAAGGGAATACTTCGAGTCAACTCCAGACTTTGTGTCCCTAACGATTCTGACTTGAAGCATAGAATCATGATGGAGGCACACAACACACCGTTTGCAATCCATCCTGGGAGTACTAAAATGTATCGTGATCTTCGACATACATTTTGGTGGGGCAATATGAAAAGAGAGATCGCGGAGTTTATTTCGAGATGTTTAACGTGTCAACGTGTAAAGGCAGAGCATCAAGTGCCGAAGGGTCCATTGCAACAACTGGAAATTCTGAAATGGAAGTGGGAACACATTACGATGGATTTCGTTACGGGTCTTCCCAAGGTTTCTCAAGGCATAGATGCGATTTGGGTTATTGTTGATAGATTAACCAAGTCTGCTCATTTCTTGTCGATACGAGAGACTTATTCCCTTGAACGTCTTGCTCATATGTACGTGAATGAGATTGTGAGACTGCATGGCATGCCAGTATCCATAGTTTCGGATCGTGATCCCAGATTTACTTCACAATTTTGGATCAGTTTGCAGAAAGCTTTGGGCACGGATTTACGATTCAGTTCGGCTTATCATCCTCAAACAGACGGACAATCAGAGAGGACTATTCAAACTTCTTAAGATCTATTGAGACTCTGTGTTCTAGACTTCAAAGGGAGTTGGGATAAGTACTTATCATTGGTGGAATTCTCCTACAACAACAGTTATCAGGAAAGTATAGGCGTGGCTCCATTCAAAGCGTTGTATGGACGAAAGTGTCGCTCTCCAGTATGCTGGAATGAGGTGGGTGAAGCAACATTATTGGGACCGGAGTTGGTACGTATGACTACAGAAAAGATCCAACTGATCCGACAATGTTTACAAACAGCACAAGATCGACAAAAGAGTTATGCGGATCTTCATCGAAAGGACGTGGAATTTAATGTTGGGGACCATGTGTTATTACGTGTTGCTCCGTGAAAAGGAGTTACGAGGTTTGGGAAGAGAGGAAAGCTCAATCCACGATTCATTGGTCCATTTGAGATTCTTGACCGAGTAGGAAATGTGGCTTATAGACTCGCTTTACTTCCAAGCATGTCTCGTGTTCATAGCGTATTTCACATATCCGTGTTACGTAAATATGTGAAGGATCCAAACCGCATTATTGAGTTAGAACTGGACGAGATAGTTGAAGATTTAACATACGAGGAGGTACCTGTCAAGATCTTGGATAGGAAGGAGCATGTCCTACGCTCGAAAATTATACCTCAAGTTAAAGTTTTGTGGAGAAACCATGCAATTGAGAAAATGACCTGGGAGTTGGAATCGGAAATGAAAGCGAGGTATCCTCACCTTTTCGACATATCAGGTACGTACGTCAATTTCGAGGACGAAATTTCATAAGGAGGGAAGGTTGTAAGACCCCAACTTTTATGAATAAAGATTTAATTTTCTTTATATATTATTTCGAAATGGTAAGGTGTTGATTTGATAAATATGAAAGTTATGCGTGAAATGTGCAAATATTTTTAAAATGAGCAAGTGGTTATAAAATATTCTGGTTGTCGAGGAATATTCGTTTGGTCGTGGAATATTCTTGTTGTCGGGGAATATTCGTACGACGGCGCAGCTATTTGTGGACCCCACAACGGAATAACTGTCGAATATAGAAAGCGACAGAAATAACCTTTTTATAAAATAACGGCGTAGTTGTTACCGTTAGTACTGTTGAAATACCCGGTGGTTAAAGTACAGTGATACGCGGTGTTGCACAGTAGCACACGGTATTACACAGTATTTCGAATTATTAAGTCTTACGTGAGAAGGCACTTACTCAATTATTGTTACAGTAATTACTGTTCAATATTTTATATTATTGACTCAATAATTACACTGGTATTTTATTGACTCAATAATTGCTACGTTGCTATTTTATATGATTGATTTAATAATGGCTACAGTTGATATTTTGGTATTATTGATTCAATAATTGTCACTGCACAGTATTTCACATTATCAACTCAATAATTCATATTATGTTAATAATATTATTAGATAGCATTATTGACAATGTTTAAGGAAGTTCTGTCTAGGAGGGGTTATTTAATTGTGCGCCAGTAAGGAGAAGTCCTTATCGGAAGGCCCCCTCTTTCCTGGGAACGACCTGGTTGTCATTATTGTAGTTCTGTAATATTATTTATAAATAATTAATTATTGATTTATATGATAAGAAAATATTTATTTTGTGGATATAAAAGAAGGAATTAGCGCTGATGTGTTTTTATCAGTATTTTGCTGTGGAAAATCATCCGTTTATGGATTTCAGATAATTTATGTTTGGAATTTGGAAAAACTTCCTTCTACAAAGTTGTAGAGAATTAAATTTTCTATGAAAAGGACATATCATTTATATTTTTCTGACAAAAGGGCTATTTATTATGAATTATTGAAGTTTCGGAAAATAAATATTTTTTTATGAGTGGGCCCCACTTTTGTTGTTTTGTTGAAAAAAAAATTCTGATTTTTCTGGAGAGCAGCCGGCGGCGGAAAAAAAATAAAATAAAATATTATTTTATTACTTTAGTCTTCTTTGGCATCCTAAGTTTTTCCTATAAATAGGGTGCTTAGGTTAGAATTGAAAATCACACCAGAATCAGAAGTTTTCTCTCTCTATAATATCGAGCGTATTTTTGTGAGTATTTAGATACTTTGAGTATTACTATTCAGTGCAAGTTTCCTTCGGTATTATATTCGATATTCCAGTTAGAAGTCCTATTCTTTTGAGGTAAGGGATGTTATTTTCTTTCGTAAATGATGTTATTCTTTTCAATATCATTATACCAAAATATTGGCATGGATTTTATTATAAAATTCTAACTTTTTTCGTCGGAATTACTATTCACGTATACGGCACTATTCACGTATACGGCAATATTCACGAAAAAATTAAATTTTCTTCTATTTGTCCAAATCATCTGTTATGGTTACTATCTTTGATTGGTTCTAAGTTTTGAGTTTTATTCTTGAATTATGCTCCACAAAGTATTATTATAAAATATTCTTGAACTTGAATAAACTAAAATACGAATCTTTAATCTTATCCTTTATTTCACTGAATTTGTTATTTATATAATTTTTCATCATCCTCAGTCCTACGTGGTGATATAACTGAATATCTTTGGCCTGTAGAGCAAAGATGAATGATTACCTGATGAATATCTTTGGCCGTAGTGCAAAGATGACAGGTGTTGAGATAAACATGACCACTGATGATACAAATGAATATCTTTGGCCTGTAGTGCAAAGATGAATATTTGATTTGAGATATATATTGATTGATGTTACAGGGATAAAATATTGATGATGACCGGTTATTTTCACTGCGATTATTGATCTAAAACTTGTTGTCAATAATATTTTATCTGAATTGTTGAAAACTAACGATAATTTATTTTTCATTATCTTAGTCATAATATTCTTTAATGGGCTAGTTGAGCTCACCCTTTTCATCTGTTGTCTTCTTCAGGAAATGAGAACGTTGCGGGAACTAGTCGGGGGACAGAGTGATGGTCCGAGTTAGAGCAGTAGTATTTCTCACTATTTCTAATAAATAGTGTGATAATAATTGTAATGGGGACTTAGTTTGAATATTAATATTTTTTACATATATTTATTGACACTCACAGTTGTGTGGTCGTATTTTGCACGACCGTGTGATATAAAGTTTGTATTTGAATTCTGTACCATGTATTTGACGACTCAGAATGGGTTGGGTTGACTGAACCTATTCTGGAGGCGTCACATAATTAATTGTATAAAATTATTATTATTATTATTTGAAAGAAAAAAATTTGAAAAGCATCTTCTTTTTGAAGTTACATTATTTCGAATTCGCGAAACATGTTTTTCCCGTGGCTTTGATCTGTATAAGGGAATCACCCCCACGAATTCAATTAGAATAAAAGTGACCCGTGAAGCAGCTTAACCCACGAATTGGAAAAGGTATTTCGTAAGCCTGCAGGATTGTTTTTTCAAATAAAAAAAAAATGGTAACTCAAAGGTGACCCAGGAGACACCTTTTTTGAAATAAACATGGATTCACATTATACAAGTAACGTGATACTAGTGTGTGTGTATATATATATATTAACCATGAATAAGAATTTCAAAAACGTGTCCTAGGATTTTTTTTAAAGGACGGTTATATATATATAATATATATTATATATAATATTCTTAATAATTTTATAATTAAAATAAAGAGTTTATTTTAATCTTGAAATTAAATTTCATGCAATTTAAAATTGTCCATTAAATGATATTCATATATATATAGGATGTTTTAATTCATGAGATAAATATTTAGTTATTGATATATATATATATATGGTGATATGTATGATAATAAATAGAGATTGATTATGGACTATTTGACCAATGTGATTGGATTTTATTTTAGTTGAATGCTTGAATGAATGGATTTTATTAAATGGGGTCTGCGTTCCTCGTCTTCTCTAGTTTTTTCTTGATGTAAAATTTTATCTCCCTCCTATGTACTTCCCCTTGACTACTGATCAAAGTTCCTATTTAAATTAAATAATTTAATGTAATAGAAATAGTTAGAATTATCTTGAATAAATTGGAGACCAAGGAGCAAGGAGCGCGTAAAAACCTGTTTGTATGGACCCCGAGTTTAAATGTAATAGTTACGTTTAAATTTAAATTCTTGCACTCCTAGATTTAACCTTTTGGTTCAGTTGGTGGCTCTAGTGAACCAAACTAGAATAAAAGTCTATAATCAATCCGGGTAGAATATATTATTTTATATGTGCATGCTAAGTATTATATATATTGTATTTTATGCAAACATGTTTCGCATGTTTAATAAAATAACGCATATTTTATATATATATGTGCATGCGCGCTAAACAAGATGAGACAAATAATAACAAACCCCTCAAAGAAATTATATTAAGTCCGAAGCGTTCAATGATATTTGGAATATCGAACGTCGCCTTCTAGCATGATAAATTAATAGAGTATTAAATATTTAATATGAGTTTGTTGTGCTATCCACAAGGCGAGTATTGTGTATTTAAGATATTAATTTAATCACATTTGATGCTTATCAAGAAAATTGAACAATATTATTTTGTTGTGCTATCCACAAAGACAAATAGTTTTCTTTTTTGAATTTATGGGAGTGCTAGGCTAGACTTAACTTAAATCATTTTAGTTCGGATGTGCACACACTTGACCATTATGATTTAAGAGGCAAAATAAAAGGAGTTACATGTTGATGTAATTGGCAAAGAGTTGTCTACCTATTTATTTATATATCGTTTATTGTGTTATCCACAAGGCTATATACATTTGAAATGGGATCCTTATTCTCACTAGCAAATTTTTAATTAGACGTTGTCGAACTATATAAGTGAGGGTAATATAATTTGAAAAAAATAGTGGGAGATACCAATTTAAAATAAGACCTAATTTATTTTGGTATATAAAATTAATTAAATGAATGTTTGCTAAAATGTTGTATTTTCACATACAGAAATTTAAAAATGTCGAAATCACTAATTTCACTGCGTAGCATACTTGATGCTAACAAACTGACCGGGCCGAATTACACGGACTGGTTAAGAAATCTGAGAATAGTTCTCATTGCTGAAAAGATTTCTTATATCCTAAATTCACCTGTCCTTGGAACAGTTCCAGAATCAGCCTCTGAGGAAGAGATTGCCACTATTGGAAAGTGGCAAGATGATACATCTGTGGCTCAATGCATCATGCTCGCATCTATGAATAACGAGCTTCAGCGTCAGCATGAAAACATGGATGCTCCTACTATGTTGTTTCACCTCAAAGAGTTGTATGGTGAACAAAGTAGGACCGTTAGATATGAGATATCTAAGGAGTTCTTCCGATCTCGAATGACCAAGGGCAAGGTGAACATAAAGGAATAAAAGAAACCTGATCCAGCTAGCAAAGGAATGTGCTTTCATTGAAACGAGTCGGGTCATTGGAAGAGGAACTGCAAGAAGTTTTTAGCAGAGAAGAAGCTTGGAGAAGCTTCGACTTCCAATCAAGGTTTGTTCATGATTGAAATTAATTTTTCAGAAAGTCAAAATTCTACTTGGGTATTGGATACCGGCTGTGGTTCTCACATATGTAATACTGTGAAGATACTAGTCAGAAGTAGAAAATTGAACAAGAATGAGGTTGTCCTACGAGTGGGAAATAGAGCAAAGGTTACAGCATTAGTTGTAGGCACTTATTGTTTAGCACTACCTACGGACAAGTCCATTTATTTAAATAATTGTTATTTTGTTTCGAATATCATTAAAAACGTTATTTTTATTTTTGTATTAGATATGGATGGATTTGACATTATAATAAAGAACAACAGTTGTTCTATTTATAAAAACAATATTTTATATGGTGTTGGTAGTGTACGAAATGGACTTTATATACTTGACTTGCATGAAAATATACTTCAAATAGAACAAATTAAGAAAAAGAAAAGAGATGATGTTAATTATACCTATATGTGGCACTGTAGATTCGGTCATATCAATGAAATAAGATTATCCAAGTTGCGTAAGGATGGGCTCCTGGAGCTATCTGATAATGAATCATATCCAAGTTGTGAATCTTGTCTCATGGGTAAAATGACTAAATCTCCTTTTAGTGGAAAAGGAGAAAGAGTTACAGAGTTGTTAGCGTTGATTCACACAGACATTTGTGAACTTATGACAATGAATGCATGGGGAGGGTATTCTTATTTTATTACTTTCACTGATGATCACACAAGATTTGGATATATGTATTGAATGAAATACAAATCTGAATCATCTGAAAAGTTCAAAGAGTTCAGAAGTGAAGTAGAGAAACAAACGGGCAAGAGTATTAAGATTCTTCGAGTAGATCGAGGTGAAGAATACTTAAGTAGTGAGTTTCTCAATTGTCTCAAAGATAATGGTATAATTTCACAATGAACTCCACCAAGTATACCACAGTTAAATGGAGTATCTGAAAGGAGAAATCGAACATTGTTGGACATGGTTCGTTCCATGATGAGTTTTATCGATCTTCCAATATCATTCTAGGGTTATGCCCTAGAAGCGGTTGCATGTCTACCAAATAAGGTCCCCTAGAAATCCGTCCCCAAGACTCCACATGAGATGTGGACAGGGAGGAAAAATGGTCTTAAGCATGTTAAGATTTGGGGATGTCCAGCTTGTGTGAAAAGTTTTCAAAATGATAAGTTTGGGACAAGATCTAATAAGTGCACGTTTGTGGGATATCCTAAAGAAAGATTGGGATACTATTTCTATAATCCTACTAAGTAAAAGGTGTTTGTTGCGAAACACACCGCCTTCTTGAAAAAGGAGTTTATCCTTAAAGGGGTTAGTGGGAGAAAAATAGATCTTGAAGAAATTCAAGAACCACAAACCACTACAGATCAAGTGGATGAACCTGTCCAAGTAGAACACCTACTGTACAACACCCTATTCATAAATCTGGAAGAGTATCGAAGATACCTGAAAGGTATGGGTTCGTTATAGAGGATGACGATGAGGTACACGTCATGAATGATGATGATCCATTGAATTACATACAGGCTATGAGTAATTAAGACTCAGAGAAATAATAAATGACCATAAAATTTAAAATGGATCTTTGAAGCAATGCACAAGACCGTTTGGATTTTACTTGCGATTGCAGCTTATTATTACTAGATCTGGCAAAATGGACGTGGAGACGCCTTTTCTCAAATATAAATTATTAAAGGAGAATGTATGTATGATACAGCCAGATGAATTTGTTTCAATGGTTGAAGTAATTCATGTATATGAGCTACAACAATCCTTTTATGGATTGAAGCAAGCTTCTCGTAGATGAAACATCCATTTTGATGAGACAATCAAAGAGTTCAATTTTATCAAAAATGAGGACGAACTATGTATGTACAAGAAGGGTAGTGGGAGCGCTGTTTCATTTCTTGTAATATATGTTGATATATTACTGATAGGGAATGACATTCATATGCTACAATCAATCAAAATAAAGTTGTCTAAACATTCCTCCATGAATAATTTGCGTAGAACATCTTACATTGGGGATATAAATCTGTAAAGATATATTTAAAAGAATGTTCGGCTTAACCCAAGGAACATATATTCATTAGATGCTAAAGGTGTTTAGCATGGCAAACTCCAAAAGGTGTCTCATGATGATGAGCCATGGAGTGTATCTCTCTAAAGTTGTCCTCAATAAAAGATAGATCACATGAGTTACTATCATAAATGCAATGAAATATACGAGACTTGATGTTGATCAATTATATTCTGGAGAAGATCACTGTAAGACAGTGATAAACATCTTAAAGTACTTAACTGATACTAAGGATGTCATCATGACACATGATAGGTCTGAATTAAACTAGAGGACTAAATAGACTCAAGTTTTCAGACTAACCAAGGCAACAACAAATCCACTTTAGGGTAAGTCGTAACCTTGAAAGGTGATGAAGTGAATTAGAAAGGTTCTAAACAGCAAAAAGTTGCTGGTCTAGTGACAAAGACAAAGTATATAACTGTAAGTGAAGCTGCAAATTGATGTTTCGGATGAAAAGTTCATTACAGAACTAGGAATAGTTCCTAAGTCTCATCTTGAATCCAAACATGTGTTGCGGCACTTTAACTAAAGAAATTATTGAAAGAGGAGACGTCACCTGGGAGCGTGTAGACTCTCAAGACAACATTGCAGATCCATTTATTAAAGCTTTAACACAAAAAGCAGTTTGATCGTCACTTAGAGAAGATGGTATGAGATACCATGGCGATTGGCTTTAGTGCAAGTGGGAGATTGAAAGTAGTATGCATACAAGCCAATCATGTATGATTATAAATCATCTACTTTGGAGAAAATCTTATTAATAAAAGAATTCATTTATTAAAGGCGTTTAATTATCTACATGATGCTGTTTTTATAATAAGTAAATAACCCATAGTTTTAAGCAATGTTTTTAGAATCATGATGTTGATCATGCTAATAAGATCTAAATTCTTAAAAAGCTTAAAACTAAAATAGTTTTCAATCGTTGAATTACTAAAAAGAGGATTAGTAAATTCGGATAGATTGGTACATATGTTGCTTGCTCATTGGATGAGGATGATTGATCTCGTGATCATTTGTGTGGAGACACTAAAGCAAGTATGTAGGTGCTTATTAGAGAATAAGTTCACTAAACGTGACTCACTATGGAATACCTAATGGAGTTTTACTTGCCTGTCAATAGGAATTCCTAATGTGATAGTAGTACAAGTGATCCTTAGACATAAGATCATCATAGTATCTTGTGTGTAATGAATTATACTTTGACTTATTCCTTAAGACCCTTAGGGTATATCAAAGGGTATGCTTGGGTGTAATAGGTTACATATGGAGATAATGAATGGTCAATAAAGAATCTACCACTTCTAGCGAAAGAAGAGATATGTCTTATGTGATTCGTTAAATGACAACCAAGTAGTCCTTGGCCAAGGCAGAATGAAATTAGAAAGGAGTTTCTAATTTGTATTATTTGGAGTTGTGCATTTTTTAATCGAAATATATATAATTAAATAAAATAAGACTTGACAGTAATTCCATATCTTATATTTAATTGGGGCATTATATGGTGGAAGGATTGAATTGTACGGTAACTATTTACTTACAGGTTCATTTATGATTAATGTTGAAATCTATATTATCTGGAAAGTCATTGATCGCTTGAGAGGCTTATCCCTATTGTAGAATAAATATTATTTATTTAAATAGATTATTAGTTCTATTTATTTATTTAAATAAGATTAGAATTATTCTAATTGATTTATTCACAACCGATTTAATATAGAGAACCTAAAGAGTCACAACATAAAATGAAGAATAATTATTTAAGAAGGAAATGACATGATCGTAATAATGCATTAAGTGTAATTAATTTAATCTATGGTGATAGAATAAATTAAATAGCTTAATGTTTATTATTTAATATTTTGGAAATATTAAATATTAATTAATAAGAGGAGTCTTATTAATATTATTACAATTATTATTATTTTAATTTCTAAAAGAGTTTAGGAAGTAATTTAATATTAGTACTCTCATTTATTCCTAATAAGATTAAGAGGTAAATTAAATAAATAAATTTAATTAATTATTTCCAATGTGGTGGGAAGCCTAAATTAATTAAAGGAGTTTAATTAATTAAATAAAATTTCATGTCTAATAGGATTAGAATGGTTGACCAATATCTCTATAGGAGGAGTCTTATAATAGATATCAGTTGATGCATTTCTAATTATTAGAGAGTACTCCTTTTTTATAGAGGATAGAAAACTAGGGTTTAGTCAAACACCCTCCTTCTTGATAATTCCTCTTCCTTGGTGGATCACCTCTAGAGGCCAAACACTTAGGTGGCTAACGTTGATCAAAGGAAGGAATCTAACTCGAAAATTCAAGGAGATCACGAAGAACAAGAAGTTGAACTCGTACCTGTGGAAGCTTCGTTCTACAAGGGTACGATTCCATAACTTCTTATTTATCGGTTTAAATTAATAATTTGCATATAGGATGATCTGGGTAATGGTTTTGTAGAAATTTTTAAACTCTGATATACCATTCTTCCGCGAATTTTTGTAATTTGATTGCGCTATAATTTCGTACAAACCCAACACCTGCGGCTTGATCCGGATGAATATCCCAATCCGGCTCTCCCAGTCTGGCTCGGGATTTGTACTGGACTCTGGATACATTGCTGATTCTTTCCTAACCCTTCTTTAGGTTGGAAACCCAAAGATATCATCTCTTGGCCTACTGTCATTACTTCAGGGGAGAATTTAGACTTCAATGTTGGTGCTCCAATAGGTAGATACTGAGTATCACTCACCTCTAGAGCTTGAAAACTTGCAGGTTCAATCTCTGCATCCAGACTAATCACCGGCATGTCTCCCTATATGCAGACAGGGTATTCTGGTTCGACGTTGACCGTGATGAGGTTGTCGTTGATAATATATTTGAGCTGTTGATGGAGGGTGGATGACACTACCCCTGCCATATGGATCCATGGCCTGCCCAGCAACAAGTTGTATCCAGTGGCAATGTTGAGCACCTGAAAGGACACATAGAAAGTGTGTGGGCCAATCTCTAATGGAAGCTCTATCTCTCCCATAGCTTGTCGGCGAGATCCATCGAAAGCCCGGATGATGACATGACTAGTTTTGATCCAGTTTGGGTTGATCTTCATCCTCTCCAAGGTGTCATATGGACAGATATTTAGGGATGATCCTCCATCTATGAGCACACCTCTGATCACATACCCAGAAGACATTACAACTATGTTCATGGACTTACGATGGCCTGTTCCTTCTGCAGGGATATCATCGCCAGTCAAAGAAATCACATTGCTGTTGAAAATATGTTCTACCATGTGACGGAATTTCTCGGCATCCATGGTATGTGGCAGATGGTCTTTTTCTAGTACTTTCACTAGAATGTTACTATGTTCCACCGAGGATATGTCGGTTATCATAGTTTGTTCAATAGTTCTTAATACAAGTCGTAAAGTTTTCAACTCAATTGGTTTTCAAATACTAAACTCTTATGACCTACAAGTTAAGCATGCAAGGTATCTTGAGTTCACATTTCATATGTATTTATAAAACTAACTAAGTTGCGAATACATGCTAAAAAGGTTAGATTTCAAAAAGGCGAAAGGTTTTATAAACAAGGTCTTCGTCCTTTAACTTTTCTTTCAAAAGATTATAACTTAAACTCTAATCCTACTAAAATATATTGCAATACGCATTAACACATGTTTAAGGATCATGTAAGCTCCTTAAGTTAAGTTAGGTTAGGTTACAAAGCTTAAAAAATCAACAGCACAGTTTTGGTTCCCTGGTCACCCCCCGCCGGGGAGGGTAAATGAGCCACAGGGGGCCCGCTGGGGCGGCAAGGCCCTTGCATTCTCTGGCCACCCCCCGCCGGGGCGGTAATTTGGCTTATAAGAAGCCCATCGGGGCAGGCATAGCAGTTGCAGTTCGAAAATTCTTTTCCCCTGCTGCGAACAAACATCCCAAAATCACAACATACAACAATTTTAAGCATACCCACTATGTATAAACTCCATAAACTTACTACCCAATATACATAGCATGATTCAAACAACCATTTACAGATTTCCACAAGGTTAGTTCATCAATTTGGACATTAAAAGCAAGTATTTCAAGACATTTCTAAAAACTTGTAAAACTTGAAATTTGGTAGCATAGAACATGATCAACACCTTAGCAACAAGTATATGAGCTTGACTAACATCATGGTATCCATTATCAAACTAACTAACAAGAAATTTCAAGACTTTGAAGAAAAATGATACCAAAACATAGAATGGGGATATTACCTTCTATAGCAACCAAAATGAGAAGGGAATGCTCCATTTTATAGGTAAAGGAAAACCCATACAAGTCCATTGCCCTAGAGTTTGAACCCAAAGGAAGAAGAAGAAGAATGGTGGACAAAGAAGAGTAGATAGCTTGGCAAATCATGGCAACTATTTTGCCCACACCCCTCTTCATCATTGGCTATAATTGCTAGCTTGAGGAATACAAGGAGAAGGAAGCTAGGCTTGTAACCTTTGTGCAATACACGAAAATGAGAAAGAAGGGAAAATGACTCTCAATTTGGGACACTACCCTTAAAACTCAGCATTTCATATTATTAGCATACATGGGTTTATTTGATATTTGCCCACAAATGAGCATACATATACACTCACTCATACATTACACACATAGAATTATATAATCCTTATACATTGGTTTAATGCAAATAATATTCACTTTAGACTAGAATGATTTAGTTGGGTATCAATATTATTTTCCATAAAACTCATTATTCCAAATTCTACGTAAATATTAAAATAATTATTTAATATTAATTATTTATTTAGTCAAGGTCATTTTCCCTCATAGGTTGAGAATACTAATTTAAATACTCCCACACACATCATGGGGTCACATAAGACTCTTTCATACCACTTAGTAATTTACATAAGTTAAGCTTACTTTTATCATATAGTTTTATATAATAATTATTCACATTCCAATGTCACACCTCATTTTACAATCCATATTATACAACTACATACATATATATCTACATGTATATATATACATATTCCTATCATCATACATTACACATTGGGCCACATCAAATTAAATCAATTAGGCTTATCACACTAAAGCACATGGACTCTATTATTTAATCTAGCACATAAATTGATTGGGCCACATCTCTTAATTCTTACAACATATCACATTAATGTTGTTGGGCTTGGATATATCCTAAGTCCAATACATTATTAATTCAATGATCAAACTAGATTAGGAATTAATTAGGCCGCACAAGGCTTATCACTTAAGCTTAATTAAGCTCGTTATTGTTTCTATGCTCGTACCACACAAGGCATTTCAACGAGTTTAGCAGAAACTCCACATTCTTCCTTAATTATTATATATTCAATTTGAATGAGCTCATCTCACAACACATATATATATTTATATTCAAATAAATATTCATTTCCACAAATATATTCATTTAATAATATTCAAAAATTCTCGGGTATTACAGGTATGATAGTGATGGAAAAATTAGATACGATCCAACATCATGTAACTATGTTGGCTAATCTGATAGTGCGCCAACATCAGGATACAAGGAAGCTTTTCACTCAACTATTAGAAAGTCAAGAGAAAAAAGTGGTTATTCAGAATGTAAGCATATCTCCCTCCAAGATCAGCCAACTAAATGAAGAAGATCAAAGCATGCTAGATGGACGAGAAAGGTGGAATGATAAAATTACTAGAAGATCTTGCCAAAGGAAAAAAATCGTCTGAAGGAATGTGAACTCCCAAATAGGAAATATCAAACAACATTCCAAACACTGGAAAACCCTCAAAATCCTACGGCACCGAGAGTCAGGGAAAATAGGCAGAGAATGGTATTCACGCCATTGGGGGACTTATTGGAAAATGTGTTAGCACTGTTTGTTTCACAGAGAAAGATTACTGAGTTGCTGCCTCCTGCAAAACCAGAGATGAAAAGTTATGATGACACCAAGATATGTCCTTACCATTCTAACTCACCTGGACATGCAACGGAGGAATGTTGGTCTCTAAAACACAAAATCCAGGATCTCATTGAAAATGGAGAACTGAAGATAAAAGTCCCCATGACCAGAAAAGGCGAAGGAGAAATAAAGAGCTTAAGATCTCCACTTGAAACAGGCAGTTCAAAGGAGGTGACGGTTATGAGCACCAATCCTGGCAGAACACAAGGTGGACTAATCCTAATATTGGGAATGATAGAGGACATAAGAGAATCCCCCAAGGAAATTCATCCACCATCATCTAACATCTTGTTGCCAAAAGTTAGCAACCACATTCCTGACTTTACCCTCCTAGATGATGAGAAGGAGATACTGATCCTTCCCACTATGGAAAAAGCCAAAAAGGAAAGATCCTTGAGAGAAATACAACAACAGTTCGAGAGTGATTTCATAGTCAAATCCTCTCAAGCCTATGAGAAAGGTGAAGGAACAGATGAAGAAAAAGGTGGTGAAGTTGTTGGGGAAGCCAACCTATCGAGGAATCTAGAGTTCATCCCTTTTTGCAACGAGTCCAATTTGAGCCTCCGTAAGGGATATGCTGAATCAGAAGACGATCAAGTTATGGCCACGATTGAAGATATTTAGAACTAGGAGGTAACCTCTATCACGAGCCTCAAAGGTAACATAACCACTGATAACTGGACTATCAGGCCTTAGCTAGCCAGGAAGACGTAGATCTAAAAGAAAGTTGTGAGTTCTAGGAGATGTTAGGACGTTATCACTTTATTATTGATAAGTACATAGTATTCATGATTTTTTATTCCTTTACATTTGGTTTTATTACATGTTTCATGTGTATATGAGCTTAATAAGTTGTTTATTATTTTCAGGTGAATTAAAGCTAAAAGGATGGAAACAAGTTGATTTGGAGTTGAATTGAAGAGGAGTTTGACCAGCAGTTGACTTTCTCAATATTTGGAGATTCTTACATAGAATTGGATTGATATTACTATTAGAATTAGGACTTCTTTGGACTGAGATTTTATTTCCTTATTAGATTCTATTTCTTTATGGAAACTAGTTATAATTGTAATTCCTTTTAGGATTTGGATTCTTAGTTCTTATAGGATTTAGGCCCTTGTCTAGCACTATAAATAGAGGATGATAGTTAAGGTTTTATTCATTCAATCTTCTACCAACTATCATACCTCATTGAAGTGCAGACTTGGAGCATGTCAGGATAGTTTCTTTATTCAGTTCTAAAGGGAGGTGGAACCTTGTTACAAGTAATTGATTAATTAAGTATTATTATTTATTCTTTCTTATATGAAATTTCTTCTGATAATCTGTTTTCATTGATTGCATGCTAATTGATCTAATTAATTTGATATGGCCAATTGAGTTAATTTAATCATTATCATATGCTAGATTAAGATTGGTATTACGTGTAATTGATATCTGTCTTCATCACAAGTAGTAAATTAGTGATACTAATTGTGGACAAGCTTTTGGGTATTGCTAAGATTATCAGAAAACAAGTTAAACAAATCGAGCTTATGTGTTTGTTGCTTGGATTAGCCTAATTATCTATTTCTTAATGCTTCTATCATATTAAATCTAGAGAGCTTGTTCTAGGTTATATGCTAGTTGAATCTGGTGAAGAGCTTGTTTCATACAGTGAATATCTAAGGAGAATTTCGGATAGCAGAGCTTATTGTTATTTAGGGTTAATAGTTTCATTGAATGGTAAAGAATAATAACTTGATTAATTGATTGCTGTGCTTGGTGAAACTGAACTACAGAACTGAAGTTTTTACATATTTGGTTAATCTCTTTATTTAAATTTTGTTTTTCTTAGTTTAAAACAATTTCAAAAATCCCCCATCTTTATTTTCTGTTAAAATAGTAGAATAAATCTAAAACAAACTTACTCTCTGTGGGATCGATCCTTGCTTACTACTGTGCTAATTATTTAAATTCGTGAAGTGAAAGTGAGGTTAATTTAGGAGTGTAAACGACAGCTCCCAAATTTTGGCGCCGTTGCCGGAGAGTGTTATTTGTTTTTGTTTATTCTTTGTTTTCGTTTATTTTTATTATTTTATTTTTATTTTATTTTATTTCTTTTTGTTTTATGACTCAATCCTCTCACTCTAATTTTGATCAAGAGATAGAGAAAATTGTAGATACAAAAGAAGCTCTTGTTCCAATACTTAAAAAGGAAAAGATGGTGGTGCCGAACAACATCCGGACTTTAAAAGAACTGGCTAATTCAGACCTTGATCAGCCATCCCTGTGTATTAAATATCCTACCTTAGATGTTGCTTTTGAACTTAACTACGGACTAATTCGCTTTTTGCCTATTTTTCGTGGTCTAACAAGTGAAAATCCATATACGCATCTAAAGGAGTTCCATATGGTGTGTTCCACGATGAAATCACAAGGAGTGTCAGAGGAGCAGATCAAACTTAGACTTTTTCCTTTCTCATTAGCAGATTTGGCTAAAGACTGGTTATACTATCTTCCTTCAGGATCAATACGATCATGGACTGATATGCAAAGGCTATTCTTGGAGAAGTATTTTCCTGCATCAAGAGTTGCCGATTCAAGGAAGAAGATATGTGGAATTAGTCAGTTCAATGGAGAAACTCTCTACGAGTATTGGGAAAGGTTCAAGAAGTTGTGTTCCAGCTGCCCTCCCCACCAAATTGATGAGCAACACTTGATTCAGTACTTCTACGAGGGACTGATACCAACGGAAAGAAGTATGATCGATGCGGCTAGTGGAGGAGCATTAGAAGACAAGACACCGGAGGCTGCAAGAAATTTGATTGCAAACATGGCCGCTAACTCACAACAATACGATCATGCTCCACAAAGGGTAAGTGAGGTAGGCACGAGTGAATTGGCACAGTAGATTTCTAACTTAACTGCTGTGGTGCAACAATTAACAACAGAAAACGTATCGGTTGCAAAAGTACGTGGAATTTACTCAAAATCAGGGCATACAATAAATGATTGCCCCATAGTGCAAGAGGATGTAATTGTTCATCAAGTTAATGCTGTGGGGGCATTCTTCGGACAAAATCCGCATCAATGTGATCCTTGGGCAGAAACTCACAATTCCGGATGGAGAGATCATCCCGACTTGAGCTATGAATGTACTAGGCCACCAATGCAACCTGTCCTTTCAAGTATGCAGCAAGATCTTCAGCAGACTCAACCTCAGTACCACACAAAAAACGAAGAAGTACCTGTCAATTCTGGGACATCTATGGAGGATATGTTCAAGGCATTCATGAGCCGAACACTACAGTTCATGAGTCAGACACAGCAGTTCCAGCAGGAGACAAGAACTTCTGTTCAAGATCTGAGGGATCAAGTTGGTCAGCTTGCAACCAAAGTAGGGAGGTTGGAATCTCAAGGCTTCGAGGAGTTACCTCTTCCGTTTGTTGAGAACTTCAGTACAATGGGATTTGACAAAGAGGAGTAGGAGGATTCAGTGCTTACTCCGGGAACGGACTGTAATATGGAATTTGACGAAGAGAATGAACAAGAGGAAGAAGAGAATAATTTGATAAATTCTGCAGATCTCGACAAGAAAGACGTGGATTCATCTCCATCAG
This sequence comes from Panax stipuleanatus, assembly GCA_020205555.1. Classification (NCBI taxonomy): domain Eukaryota; kingdom Viridiplantae; phylum Streptophyta; class Magnoliopsida; order Apiales; family Araliaceae; genus Panax; species Panax stipuleanatus. The sequence continues at coordinate 58,861,130 of CM035125.1, forward strand.
TACAACTAACAAAAACAAGGAGTGCTACACACCATCGTACCTTTACCATGAAATTGGACAATGCAAAGTTCCAGTTCAACGCAGATCAGGCTAAAAGGTATCTTGATAATATTAAATCTGTTTTTGTTATTGATGTTGTGGATTATTTAGTGCATGAATCTTTTGATCGAATACAATTATACGAGGAGGATTTGGTGGCTGGAAAGGAGCAAAATCATGAAGTAAACAATGTTCCTCAATTAAGGAAGAAACTGTTACCAATCCACTTGAAGTTCACAACTCCAATTACATAGAAAGAGAGGGAAGATGTCAGGCTAATGACAATAAACAAGGGCAGCTGCTTGGGAGGCAACCCAAGAATTCAGATTTGATCTTTCTATCCCTTTTCTTTTTAATTTGTTAGTTGTAGTTCTTTCTTCTTTGCATGATTTTCTTACATTGGGGACAATGTAAGGTTTGAGTGTGGGGGGGAGAGATTTAGGTTTTTATTTTATATTTAGGGATATTTAATCTGCCAATTTTGAAATGAAATAGGACCATCTTGATGCCTTGAATTTTTTTTTTAATTTTTTTGAAAAATTTGATTTCCATAATTCTATTTTGCCTATGTGTTCGAAGGTTAAAGTTAAAAATGAGAATCAATGCTAAAAATTCAAAATCTGTTTAATGCTTAATTGGTTAATGATTGAGAAAAACTAAGTCATGAGCCATAGTAATTGATTTAAATTGAATTTGTGTCTCATGAGCACTTGAACATGTGATATATGCTTAGTTGGCTAAGTTATCTGTGGAGTTGTCTATGTGCACTAATCTCATGCTCTAGAACTATTGAACTGCTTAAGCGTTTTGCAGGACCATGTGAAAAAAAATAATAAGAAAAATTGAAAACCAGTGAAATTGTTGAAAAAGAAACACAAGAGAATTCATGTGGTGGGATGAGATGGAGCGTAAAACGCACTCTCCCATAAACACGTGCGGATAAGTGAGATGGAGCATAAAATGCACTCACTTACAAAAGAATGATTGAGGAAGGTGAAACGGAGCATAAAATGCATTCATCGAAAATAAAAAAAATTAAAATGAAAAGATTCTGATAAAAAATAAAGCAGAAAAAGTATGTTTTGAGTTTTTGAGTGGTGTGCACGGTTTTTGCTCCATGGTAACTAAGTTGAGTAAGTATGTGGATCATAGACAAGGGCTTATGTGGTTACAATTTAACTTAATAAAACTCATTGGTGAAGTGGTGAGGTACTTATCTTGAGTTGATTGATGAAGTGTTGATCATGTTTTTGTGGGTTTAGTGTTGATAATCATGATCTGATCTTAAAATCTTTTGACGTTATGGTTGAGTAGAGTTTCTGGAAATTAAACTTTTAGTTTACACGAGGACGTGTAAAAGACTATGTGTGGGGGAATTTGATAAGTACACAATATTCATGATTTTTTATTCCTTTACATTTGGTTTTATTACATGTTTCATGTGTATATGAGCTTAATAAGTTGTTTATTATTTTCAGGTGAATTAAAGCTAAAAGGATGGAAACAAGTTGATTTGGAGTTGAATTGAAGAGGAGTTTGACCAGCAGTTGACTTTCTTAATATTTGGAGATTCCTACATAGAATTGGATTGATATTACTATTAGAATTAGGACTTCTTTGGACTGAGATTTTATTTCCTTATTAGATTTTATTTCTTTATGGAAACTAGTTATAATTGTAATTCCTTTTAGGATTTGGATTCTTAGTTCTTATAGGATTTAGGCCCTTGTCTAGCACTATAAATAGAGGATGATAGTTAAGGTTTTATTCATTCAATCTTCTACCAACTATCATACCTTATTGAAGTGCAGATTTGGAGCATGTCAGGCTAGTTTCTTTATTCAGTTCTAAAGGGAGGTGGAACCTTGTTACAAGTAATTGATTAATTAAGTATTATTATTTATTCTTTCTTGTATGAAATTTCTTCTGATAATCTGTTTTCATTGATTGCATGCTAATTGATCTAATTAATTTGATATGGCCAATTGAGTTAATTTAATCATTATCATATGCTAGATTAAGATTGGTATTACGTGTAATTGATATCTGTCTTCATCACAAGTAGTAAATTAGTGATACTAATTGTGGACAAGCTTTTGGGTATTGCTAAGATTATCAGAACACAAGTTAAACAAATCGAGCTTATGTGTTTGTTGCTTGGATTAGCCTAATTCTCTATTTCTTAATGCTTCTATCATATTAAATCTAGAGAGCTTGTTCTAGGTTATATGCTAGTTGAATCTGGTGAAGAGCTTGTTTCATACAGTGAATATCTAAGGAGAATTTCGGATAGCAGAGCTTATTGTTATTTAGGGTTAATAGTTTCATTGAATGGTAAAGAATAATAACTTGATTAATTGATTGCTGTGCTTGGTGAAACTGAACTACAGAACTGAAGTTTTTACATATTTGGTTAATCTCTTTATTTAAATTTTGTTTTTCTTAGTTTAAAACAATTTCAAAAATCCCCCATCTTTATTTTCTGTTAAAATAGTAGAATAAATCTAAAACAAACTTACTCTCTGTGGGATCGATCCTTGCTTACTACTGTGCTAATTATTTAAATTCGTGAAGTGAAAGTGAGGTTAATTTAGGAGTGTAAACGACAGCTCCCAATTATCGTTATGCCTTTTATGTTCCATGCATGTAGATATCAAAAAATCAAAATATCAAAAAATTAAAAAATTAAAAAATTAAAAAATTAAAAAATCAAAATCAATCAAAGAATCAATGAATCAAACCAATTAGGTTTTGTAAAAACTCGAACTACAAATGACCTGATCTCCATCCACCCGGGAGTATGTAGGCAGCCATTCCTGGTGTGGTTAAACCAAACAAAAAAAATTCAAAAAACATTCAGACCAAACAAGAAATTCAAAAAGCCATTAAACCAAACTCAAACCCAAAAGAAACACTTCTCAAACCATTCAGACAAAACCTGAACTACGAATGACCTGATCTCCCTCAACCTAGGAGTACGTAGGCAACCATTTATGGTGCGGTCTGACTTTCAAAAAAAAATAAAAAAACCAATAAAAACTAGTCCCAAGACACCGAAACCTTATAAAACCCAAATATTATCAATCCGCCCTGGTCAACAGGCCCTACTGAGGTATTCTTCGACATCTCAATGTTAATTCATCAAGAAAAAGCTCATGATAGATCAACGACAACAAGTCATGAAAGAAGTAGTAATCACTCATCAATGGCAATATATATCTAATAGGTAAGTGAATCAAAATGTATTTCTCTAATATATAATATTGTTTGATATATGCACTGTGTCTTGTACATGACAAAAATGACTGATCTAGTATGTGCAAGAAAAATAAAGCTAGTCTATAAACCCATGGACAAGCGGGATAGCAGTGCCAACATGGCATCCCTCTCAGAAGATGGAGGAGCAGCTGCAAGCTTATGACCCTCGGTCTCTATACGAGCAAGAATATCCACAGCCATCTGCATAGTACTGATGTGACCATCTATGAAAGCACTCATGTCTGCAACCAGACTGTGTGTATATGATCCGAGTGCAGTACTGTCCATAATATAAACATCACGGGTAGCTGTGGCCTCGTCCCTCTCAACATAAGCAGCATCTCGAGCAACTAATGACTCCTCAATCTCCTCAAAAGCTGCATCTCAGGTAGATCGAGCCTCATCTCTCTCCTCAAAAGCCACATCTCGAGTAGATCAAGCCTCCTCAAATTTAACAAATGATGCATCTCGGGTATTTCGAGCCTCGTCTCTCTCAGCAAAAGCGGCATCCCTGCTAGAAAGGACTGTCAACATCAGTGCTCTAGCCTGATCCCTCTCAAAGGTCATCCTAGCTAATGAATTAATAAGAGCTGGATCTGTCCCAGTCAGAATGCTCGGGGGGTCACTGACTAAAGATGCTGTCAAACCAATAAATAAATCATCCTCGGTGGGAGAATCAGGATCCTCCATAGGCCCCTCCTAATCAGAATCAATACTCGAAGTTGACTGGATAACCGCAACCAATGCAATTTCTGCCTCCAACCATGCAGAATACTCTGAAGAACAATTTGGATGGCTATAAGAAAAATCAGCCCTCTCCCTACGAGTCCAACAATCATAAGTCCTAGTAAGGCCAGCTGACTACAAAGACGAAGTGGATATCCGCTAATCTCTAGCCCCCTCAAGGTGGTGAATGCTCTGAAGCTGATCAAACTGGCCCATGGCTGCCAGCAGATGATATGTGGTCACCCTTCTCAAACCTGCCAAGGGCAGGTAATCCATACCGTCTACATGAGTGATGAAGCTGTAAGGGGGAGCTAAACCTTGAGCAAGGTAAGATAGAAAATGGATGATCAATCGCCATCAAAAAGGCCAACCAAGATGCCGTATTTGTACACTCTGCCGACAAAAAAGAGTAGGATATGGATATCGCATGAGTAAAGAAGTACCCATGATGTCTGAAAGTGCCGATGGGACTCAAGTGTGTCATGAACCACACGTACAGCAAAACGACGCTGCCCCTAAAAAACCTCACTAGATGGTAATGGCAGAATGTGGCCAACCTCAAAGTCTCGGCTAATATCATAGTCATGATGGCACAACCCTGCCTGAGAGGATGAACCACTACCACCAAGACAATATCCAAGTGGTCCATATATAGTGGCATATACAAATAAGCTGTGACGCACATCAATAGAACGTCCACACATGTAAACTGCCACTCATCTGCGGGGATGATAAAATCACCTGAATATCGCTCGTAGCTGTCCAGCCGGCCAATGCAATTGATCAAAAAATCCAGGGACACCACATGCAGCGCAGTAATCTCCTCAGTGAGGACTCTGCGTCTCAGACCAGTCATGAACGGTAGTCTTATGTCACTAATGGTTGTTCTGGCACATAGCAGATCTAATGCCAAACCCGTGAGGCACTCATACTCCTCCAGCATAGGAGTCAACTCATGAAGGCCAAACCTAAAAAGCCTACATTTAAGAAAGACACTCAAGATCGATGACACATGTTGAGACGACCCAATGACACCTCAATGTTGTTCCATCAAATCTAGAGCAAGTCTCGAAAGGAAGAGACATCAATACATCAAGACGACCAGTCACAGGTATGAAATGGCAATCATCATAGGATGCAACATGTTAGTAACTCATCACTCCTGAAGAGTGAGAAGACTTGATCTCCTTTGACCCACAGAAGCACATGGGCTACCATCGTGGCAAAGTTTATCCCATACCCTATGACCTGTTCCTTGAGGGGAAAAAAGGCCACAGATTAAACCTCACAGATCAAACCAAATTCGATTGAAGCCATCACATCACCAAGTAAGGTAAGCTCTTAGATCCCATTCAGTGGAGTCCGAAGGCCTCTCTAAAATCATTAAAGTTGAAACAATAAACACATTGATATATCAAGCATGATCATCAGCAAGGGCCTTTAAAGAGCTGATATCCTCAATCTGAAACCTTGATCAAATTAGAAGAATAAAACCATCCAAGCTAATTGCGCCTACAAGTCAAAACGAGGATTGGGGCAAATCAAAGGTCAAAAATCCACTACCGGTTCACCATGTGGGTCATGAGGAAAAAGACTCTTGCGATCTCGACATCTTATCAGCCCATCGGTCAAACATACAATAAAGCAATTATCGCATATGACAAGCAAGACCGGGGCAGGTTTAGAATCAATGATAACTCAATGTTGGGGCCCTTACAACAGGACTGGGGCAATTTTAGAAATAGTGACAACTTAACACTGGGGCATTTATCAACCACCCAATGAAAATGCACCAGTCGGCACCATCAGCATGGTCTGTCATCATCAAAGCTTCCATTATTGGCGATCCGGTATGATCAATCGGTCTTTTTTAATCATAATTTTCTTAGAATACTATGATCCACTGATAAGGTACGACTCTTTCATCTGTTTATGTTCTTTTTCCAGTTACATGCATTGGCAATGGTATACATGTTAAGTATAGATAAATCTGGTGTTAGAATCTTAGAAAAAGGTTTTAAAAAGAGAAACTTTTTGCTTAACTTGTTATGAATTGGATTAATTTTGATAAGTATCCGTGGAGCAAGGATCATGGGAATGATTAGAGAATTAAGACAATTTAACCTTTTGATTAGGCACGACATCCTAGTTTAAAGCGCTTTTTGGAACAAACTTGACCTCATATGCATGTTTGTACTTTGCGATCGCCCTAACTCTTAGTTGTGGGGTATAAAACTATGGCAACAAGGATAACAATTAGTATCCAGCCTAATGTCTCGAATCGTGGCCTGGTTTACTCGAGTTATTAAGCTTGAGGGGTGTCTTTACACCTAGTGCCCTAAAGCCATTTGGTTTCAGAGTCACCGGCCCAACGCTCGTTACATGGGTAACTCAGTGCCTAAGAAAACGAGCATTACAAGAAGAAGAAGGCAAAATCTGAGCAGATCTGAATCGTGGCTTAGGTTACTCAACTAATTAAGCCCGAGGGGTGTCTCTACACCTGGTGCCCTAAAGCTGTCTGGTTTGGGAGTCATCGACCCAACACTCGCTACACAGGTAATTTAGAGCCTAAGAAAATGAATCTTGTATATGCTCAGGTGAGGATCAAATAGAGCAAACTGCCTGACTTGTCTCGAAGTGTGGCCTTTGTTACTCGAGCCAGTAAACTCGAAGGGGTGTCTTAACACCTAGTTCCCTAAAGCCGTCTGATTTAGGAGTCATTAGTCCAAAACTCGTTAAATGGGTAACTCTGAATAGCATAAGAAAATGAGACAAAGTTAAGTGAGTAAAGCAGGAAACATTTTACAAGATAAAAGTGAGATCATCTAAAGTCATAGAAGAGAAACCCCTGCTAAGGGTTGCGTTACTCATAGTGCACATGTCATATGATGTTAATTATGTGAAGAGCAGTGTCTAGAGTGAAGATGAGGTGTCTGTGATAGAGGGAAATAAGTCTTTTAAATCTGATCCTACCCATGAAAAATGACCATGGATGCTTAAAAGTTTTCTTGCGATTTCATAACTTGTCAAATGAAAATTTTAATTTCCTTAGGAAAAAATCATTTTCATAATTAATTTCAAGATCTTTAGCGATAAGATAAAAGCTCAGTGTGACGCCCCCCCCCCCCAGAATAGGTCCAGTCAACCGAACCCATTCTGAGTCGCCAAATACATGGTACAGAATTCAAATACAAACTTTATATCACACGGTCGTGCAAAATACGACCACACAACTGTGAGTGTCAATACAAATCGTATATAATACAAAATATTAATATTCAAATTCATTCTTTATTTATTACAATTATTATCCCACTATTTTTCAAAAATAGCGAGGACTACTACTGCTCTAACTCGGACCATCACTCTGTCCCCCGACTAGTTCCCGCAACATTCTCATTTCCTGAAGAGGACAACAGATGAAAAGGGTGAGCTCAACTAGCCCAGTAAAGAATATTACGACTAAGATAATGGAAAATAAATTATCGTTAGTCTTCAACAATTCAGATAAAATATTATTGATAACAAATTTTAGATCAATAATCGCAGCGAAAATAACTGTTCATCATCAATATTTTATCCCTGTAACATCAATCAATATACATCTCGAATCAAATATTCATCTTTGCACTACAGGCCAAAGATATTCATTTGTATCACCAGTGGTCATGTTCATCTCAACACCTGTCATCTTTGCACTACGACCAAAGATATTCATCAGGTAATCATTCATCTTTGCTCTACAGGCCAAAGATATTCAGTTACATCACCTTTTAGGACTGAGGATGATGAAAAATATTTTAAATAACGAATCCAGTGAAATAAAGGATAAGATTAAGGATTTATATTTTAGTTTATTCAAGTTCAAGAATATTCCATAATAGTACTTTGTGGAGCAAAATTCAAGAATAAAGCTCAAAACTTAGATCCAATCAAAGATAAGAACTTTAACAAGCAATTTGGACAAATAGAAGAAAATTTAATTTTTTCGTGAATAGTGCCGTATACATGAATAGTGCCGTATACGTGAATAGTAACCTTGACGAAAAAAGTAAGAATTTCATAATAAAATCCATGCCAATATTTTGGTATAATGATATTGAAAAGAATAACATCATTTATGAAAAAAAATAACATCCCTTATCTCAAAAAGATAGTACCTCTGACTGGAATATCGGATATAATACCGAAGGAAAATTGCACTGAATACTAATACTCAAAGTATTGAAATACTCACAAAAATACGCTCGATATTATAGAGATAGAAAACTTCTGATTCTGGTGTGATTTTTAATTCTAACCTAAGCGCCCTATTTATAGGAAAAGCTTAGGATGCCAAAAGAGACTAAAATAATAAAATATATTATTTTTATAAAAAAAAATCCGCCGCCTGGCGGCTTTCAAAATTTTAGAATTTTCAACAAAAGTGGGGCCCACCCATTAAAAAATATATATTTTCTGAAACTTCAATAATTCATAATAAATAGCCCCTTTGTCAGAAAAATACAAATTCTATGTCCTTCTATAGGAAATTTAATTCTCTACAACTTTGTAGAAGGAAGTTTTTCCAAATTCCAAACATAAATTATCCGAAATCCATAAACGTATGATTTTTCACACCAAAATACTGATAAAAACACATCAGCGCTGATTCCTTCTTTTATATCCACAAAATAAATATTTCCTTATCATATAAATCAATAATTAATTATTCACAAATAATATTACAGAACTACAATATTGACAACCAGGTCGTTCCTAGGAAAGAGGGGGCCTTCCGATAAGGACTTCTCCTTACTGGCGCGCAATTAAGTAACCCCTCCTAGACAGAACTTCCTTATACATTGTCAATAATGCTATCTAATAATATTATTCAAATAATATGAATTATTGAGTTGATAATGTGAAATACTATGCAGTGACAATTATTGAATCAATAATACAAACTATCAACTGTAGCCATTATTGAATCAATCATATAAAATAGCAATGTAGCAATTATTGAGTCAATAAAATATCAATGTAACAATTATTGAGTCAATAATATAAAATATCAACGTAGCAATTATTGAGTCAATAATATAAATATTGAACAGTAATTACTGTAACAATAATTGAATAAGTTTCTTCTCACGTAAGACTCAATAATTTAAAATACTGTGCAATACCGTGTGCTACTGTGCAACACCGCGTATCACTGTATTTTAACCACCGGGTATTTCAACAGTACTAACGGTAACAACTACGCTGTTATTTTATAAAAAGGTTATTTCTGCCGCTTTCTATATCCGACAGTTATTCTGTTATGGGGTCCACAAATAGTTGCGCCGTCGTACGAATATTCCCCGACAACAAGAATATTCCACGATCAAACGAATATTCCCTGACAACAAGAATATTTTATAACCACTTGCTCATTTTAAAATATTTGTACATTTCACCCATAACTTTCATATTTATCAAAACAACACCTTACTGTTTTGAAATAATATATAAAGAAAATTAAATCTTTATTCATAAAAGTTGGGGTCTTACACTCAGTGAATACAAGCATTCAATTTCATAAATTTTAATTTTAATTGCCTCATTCACAAGATCATACTAATCCCGAAGGCCCGAGCCATCAAGCTTTTGGCACATTTTGTTATTTGTCTAATGTGTAGGATATTGCTCACTCTGGATGTAGTCAATAAATTGAGTTTCTTCTATGAACCTCAATAACAACATGCAAAAAGGCTGGGGAATTTCACCATTCAATGAAATAGAAGGAGTCTACGGCAGGACCAAGCTCCTCATCAAAAGAAAAAGGAGAACTCATAAAAAAAATCAAGGCGACATAAGCTTGTCCCAACAAAAGAAAGGAAAAAATCTCAAGAGAGTCCTTAATTAAGAAAAAATAGATGCCCGATGACAAACGGTCTGGAAAATGAAATCTACATCATCAAACATATCAACCTGTGCCAAGTCCTCACAAGTCAAGGCCTCTACACCCAAAGTTCAAATTTGGGCAGTAAAATAATGGGCTACATCCTCCAGGATGCCAGCAACACCCGGGTCATTAGCCAAGCCAGCATCTAACCTAGCAGGGTCGCAAGTAAAGAGCTCGCCCCTTTTTATAATCAATGATCAAACCGTTGGCGTCAATCCAGCGTAGCATCGGAGAGGGATCCGGTGATATAAGTCGTTGAACACTACTTCGGCGAAGATATCGGGATATCTCCTAATAAAGCCATCAGTGTATGGACCGCCAGAGGGACCAGCACCAGATCAAGATCCAAAAAAATAGCAGGCTTAGTAGGATCCGCACCAAAGACGACATATAAAAGGGGAACATCCGAATCTGCTCGACGAATTACAAAAATAGCCATATGGGAGTGGGAATTGATAGGCCTATCAAAATCCATGCCTGAAAAGAAACTCCAAATCACCTCAGAAAGGGTGAGGTATGGTTCTACATCAATTCTATTAAGCATATGCATCAACCTAGGGCAAATAAAGATCATCATATCATGTCTGGTCTGCACATGTGAAACAAGCGCTATATCAGCGCACATCTCCATTTAAAAGTTAAGAATTCATACCCAGTAGACTTAAATATGCATACGCATTAAATACCCAGGCTCGAGAAAAAATTCTGCTATTGAAAACTACCATCAGGGTAGGCACCGTTGTCAACTACTAGCAAGGTAGGCTTAGTTGTCAAACTACCAGCAGGGTAGGCACCGTTGTAAACTGCTAGTGTAAACATCGAGAAGATCCGATGATTTTGGAACATCATCCCCAGCAGAAATGTAGAAAATATTTCAGTTTATCTTCATCAAGCAAGCATCTGTAACATCGGTAGAAATCAAATCGATGGAGTTAACACCAGTATAAACATCAGCATCACTAATGAAAGTCAATCGTTGAGATCAGCCCCAACACAGGCATCATCCATGACAGGTAAGGGTAAGCGATTTGCGATGCGATATGCGATGCAATTTGCGATACGATATGCAATTTGCGAAGTGTGAAATGCGATTTACAAAAATATTTTAACATTCATTGCATTGCGATTTGCATCAAAATATATATCTTGTCATATTTTAAGTGTCTAGTAAATCTTTATCATGTTCATTCTACTACATTACATAAACATGATAAAGAGGGGCATCTGTAGACACTCAAAATTTTGTTTTCTTGTTACTAACCATACAGGAGGGCAAAAGCGACTTTTTCCACTACTGGAGAACAACCCCGTAGGATTATGACATCAAACCAGAACCCCAGAGAAAGCCCTGGGAAATCATCAAACCAACTTCAGAGATAACCCTGAAGACAGACAAAATTTAGCAGCAGTCGAATCCCGGAGATAACCCCGAGAAAGATAGTTGTAGCCACGTCAAGCCCCGGCAACAACCCAAGGAGGTATAGTCAATCTTCAAAGACAGTCACAAAGCATCAAATCATCCCCAGAGACAACCTTGAAGAGACCAAGTCAACCTCGAAGATAACCATGAGGAAGAACAGAGTCGGTTGGGATCAAAACCTCAGAGACGATCTGGAGAAACTGTCAAAAACCATGTCAATCCTGGAGGCAACCCCTGGAGGGGCAAAATGGTCATTTTACCAACTTAAAATCAAATCAAGCCAAATTGATGCAATGAGGGTCAGAAAAAACCATAATATCAATCCCGAGTGAAAACAACACAAGACAGCTCAACGGACGGATTGCAAAAAAAGGAAGATGTGATCATAAACCCATCTTCTTGGATTCAAAAAAGGTCAAATCTCATGTCATTGTGTAGCTTTCGAAAAGAGCATTCCGAAAAGGTATAGTACGCCTCAAATAGACACTCTGATCAAAAGTTAGAAAGTTTTGAATCTGACATCGCATTAGTCGGAGTGCATGTACTTCAAGACGACGGGACCCACAGGAGTGGGCCCCACTCGAGGAGCCGCAGGTAGAGTCACGGCAGTAGCAGGTAGAACCGCTACCATTTTGGTCTATAAATAAGACCCCCTAGCCTTAGAAAAATAAAAAATAGAAAAATGCTTTGAAAGTCTGCCCGTTTCCTCCCTTAGCCCTACTTCATGTACTTCAAACTTCAATTTTATTCTTCTAACACGTTTGTATACGTATATTCTATGACATACCAAAAATCAACCGGTGGAAACGTCCATTTGAAGCCTACAAAGTGGCAAAAAGCCCGTGTAGCAGTCTATTGTAAGTATTTTTACGATCAGACTCGTTTTCTACTTTAATACGTATATGTGAACGTAAATATAAAGTTTTGTCTTTCGGTTTTGCTTGGAACTCAGTTCTATGGCCGTTTTAGCTAACATTTTTGTATATATTAGTATATATATACATTTTTCTTAGTTTGCACAGCATGGATCGACGATCCGTGACTTTTACTCGCTTTTATGTATATGTATATATATATGTATTAACTTGTTTGGCTTGGACCGCTGATTCGTGGCCTTTTTAGTTTTATTATATGTATATTTGACTATATATATTAACTTTTAATTTAGTTAGGCTTGGATTGCAAAATTGTGGCCCTTTTACTACTTATATATATATATATATATATATATATATATATGACTATATATATATAGTTTTTCTGACATCGTTTAGCCTAGATTGCTAATTCATGGCCTTTTTTGCTTTAATATATATATATATACTAACTGTATATATTAACATTTATATTTCAGTTTGGCCTAAATTGGAAATTTGTGGCCTTTTAATGGCTTTTATAATATATATATATATATATATATATATATATATATATATTTACATTCTGTCGAGCCTGGAGTAATTCGTGGCTCTTTTACAGCTTTTGTATATATCTATATATGTATATATATACATATATATATATATATATATATATATATATATTGTAGAAACTTAAAATTTTATTGTCCCTGTTACTAACACTGTAGGAGGCAAAATTGTCCATTCAAATAAACCCAAGTATCAATATCGGGCAGTCAACTCAACCCCGATCTCAATACCGGGCAATCAACTCAATCCCGGTCTCAATATCGGGCAGTCAATTCAACCCTGGTCTCAATATCGGGCAGTCAATTCACCCCGATCTCAATACTGGGCTGTCAACTCAACCCCGATCTCAACCCGGGAGGTACAGGTTATCCCCAGTCTCAACCCGGGAGGTACAGGTTAGCCCCTGTCTCAACCTGGGAGGTACAGGTCAACCCCGGTCTCAACCTAGGAAGTACAGGTCAGCCCCGGTCTCAACCCGGGAAGTACAGGTCAGCTCCGGTCTCAACACGGGAGGTATAGGTCAGCCCATGTCTCAACCTGGGAAGTACAGATCAGCCCCAGTCTCAACCCAGGAAGTACAGGTCAGCCCCGATCTCAACCTGGGAGGTACAGGTCAGCCCCGGTCTCAACCCAGGAAGTACAAGTCAGCCCCAGTCTCAACCTGGGAAGTACAGGTCAGCCCCGGTCTCAACCAGGGAAGTACAGGTCAGTCCCGGTCTCAACTCGGGAAGTACAGGTAAGCCCCGATCTCAACTTAGGAGGTTAGGTCAACTCCAAAAGCAGTCCTGAAGCATCACAACATCTCCAGAGGAAAACCTGGAGCGACCGAGTCAGCCTCAGAGACAACCGTGAGGACAAACAGACTCGAATGGGATCCAAATCTTGGAAACAACCCCAGGAAGTCAGCCGAAGGCCATGCCGACATTGAAGGCAACCCTGAGAGGGGAAAAATGGTCATTTTACCAACTCTAAGCCTATTCGATCAAACTCAAGCTGAATTGATGCCACGAAGGTCAAAATGAACCATAACGATGATCCCGAGTACAAACAGCGCAAGACAGCTCAACGGATAAACTGCGGGGAATCGAAAACCTAGGTATGAACCCATCTTCTTAGACCCAAAAAATACTTTATCTCATATCATTGTGACACTCTCGGTGAGGGCTTTCCGGAAAGGTATAGCACACCTTAAACGGACGCTCCGATCAAAAGTTAGAAAGTTTTGAATCAGACCTCGCATTGCTCGGAGTGCACGTACTACAAAATGACAGAACCCGCCATGTGGGACCTGCCATATGGAGCCGCACCTCTACCTACGACAGCAGCAAGTAGAGTGGAGGCTCCCTGGTCTATATATAGAGGTGCACCCCCCTCTCATTTCAAGAATTTAGAAACGCTCCGAACCCCTGCACGTTTGGTTTTCTGTCTATTTTCTTGCCTTCCAAACCCAAATGTTTTCACTCTAACACGTAGATATACCCACAAACTAACACATATCAAAAAATAACCGGTGGATTATTAGGTTTAAAGCCTACGATTTGGCAAAAAGCCCGTGTAGAAGTCCATTGTGAGTATTTTTACGATCAGCAAGTCAATACTACTTCTTCGCACTTTTATACACTTGCATAACAAGTTTCATTTTCTAAATATGCCCGGAACTGTGTCACCCCCAAATTCCAGGACCGTCACGGGGTCGCTCGAATTCGGTTTGTCACGTGCTCATGGTAATATATCACAATAATAATAACTAAATATCATACAATCACAGCGGAAAATCTATTCTAGAATAATTTACAATGATTTATTATAATTATTCTCCCAAGTCTCGCAACCTACAGTACTTAATAGATTACATAATAATATCAATTAACGACTTATTACATAATCTAACTTAAGCTTAAACATAATTAAATCTAGTCTTACTACATCATCTTAATACAATATCAAAATATTTAAAAACATAGAAGAGACAAGCTAGTTGGTAGCCTTGCCCTTGCCTTTATCAATGCCTGAAGATTCACCATGCTCTGCCTTAACTGAAATGTTTTAGGGAAAGCAAGAATGAGCACAAATTGCCCAGCAAGTAATACACAACAAGGGTAAGTGATATAATTCTTAATTCTCGAAAGGGTATAACAAAGTTTAATAGTTCAAGGATAACAAGAATATCAACAGTTTTCAATAATAGTCGCTAAGGACAGAATAATATCAATGTGATTCAATAACAAATCAATTCAAGATTTCAAGATAACTGAATACTGAGCAGTCACTAAGGACTATGAACTTCTACTAGAATTAACAGTAATAAACTGAAAATCCAACAAAAACAGGTACAACAGGTGATCAGCCTAAAGCACCATCGTTATGCATAACAATCAATCATACTCAAGTGTGCACATCAGTTCTCCGACAATTATATATTCTCTTCAAAGAAGGTTGTTCTTCTCAGTCAAATACAAGATCCCGCACCAATCAATTAGTTTGGATCGCTTTTCAATAGCATAAGTCTAGCCTAATCAAATGGCATAGACACTTTCACAATATTCAAGAACAATACTAAGTTCAACATGAATAATAGCTTTAATGAAATAAGAGTTCAAGTATGCTAATTCAATTCAAACAATTAAGTAGGAAACTAGTTCTCAATATACAAAGATAGAATACTTGTACAGTAAAAGAGTGTAAGTTAGAAAACTTGCACAATCATAGATTTCCTTGCATAAAGTAAATGCGTCGGTTAGGATACTTTACCTTTAGTGTAGTTTATCCACGTTAAGTAAAGCAACACTTTCGAATCCTATTTATAGTGTATTATAAGTATAGGATATTCATTAGCTAACTCATTCGGTACATAAGCTTGTTACTCAAATATACACACATTGTATTTCCTAGTCACACGTCATTACATACTTATACACATTCGGTATGAAATCAAATTATGAATTCAAATAACATTTGTATAGCATTATGTTATTTTTAATCGAGTAGGCTTTCTTTAGCTATGGAATTACTTTTCTTAAGTTAATCATCTTCATACATCATTACTATCATGTGAGACTACCACAAATAGCAATTATATTTAAATTAGCGAGTTATAGAATTACCTATAAGTTAACCGTCAAAAATTGGATTCAATCATTAACATGTGATATCACCTTAGCTATCATGCTTATTTTAAACATATGAGGCGATTATATAACTCATTCCAGGCATGCTTATGAGTATTCATGTAACTATCGTAGTTATTAGTTTGAAAACATGTTTCGTTTACTCTAAACTTGGTTTCACGACATGTAACATAGTAGGAAATCATGAATGAGACTTTAACAAGTCTAAAAGTATTATCAAGTATGATCACAACTTTCAGAATACGAATCCTGTAATAACATGTTAAGGTTCACCATCAAGGCTTCTATTTTATCAGTAAGTCTTACTAACATGTTCGTGTTACATCATGAAATCCATATACATAAGTCAATAGGTCTGACACGCATTTCAAGGTTATATAAACATGCTCGAAAAATCAGAACCTAGAATCCTAATATAACATGTTAGAGTCCATGTAAACGCTTGTGTTTTCAAAATCATGGGTTTTCTTTTTATGTTAAGTAAACTATGGAAACATATATTGCATAAGAGGGACTCCATAAATCTTGTTACATTTACTTAGTATGAATTATAATTTCACTGCTCTCGGACTGGGCAAACAGATAGTCAAGCTAGTTATTTCTGGCTTGCCTGCATAGCGGCGCTGCAGCGCGGCAACAACAGCAGCAAGCTGGCTCTGCGACGCTGGTGGTGCTGCGGCGCGGCAACATTAGCATCAAGCTGACGCTGCGGCGCTAGTGGCGCTGCGGCGCGGACAATGGCGCTGCGGCGTGGGGACATTTCTGCACACTGCCAAAACCGACCCAAAACCTCCCATTTCGTCGATTTCAACATACCTAGATGCTATTAGACTTCTTTAACTTACTAACACATATATATATATGCTTATATAACAGTCAATCGCCATTTACCAATTCCCAATTTCATGAACTCCAACTAAATTCAGGAATTGAAACAGAAATCTTAGAACAGAAAATGAAAATAAAGAACGATGAGCTTGTGAGCTATATTGTAGTTCCAACATGTATGTAAGTCCACAATACACTACACAAGCTTTCTACAATTCAATTATACTTCAATTTCATATGATCGAGAATTTAAATTTTTGACAGAAATAAGAAATGGGGTTTTTGTTAGAGGATAAAAATGATTAGCAAGGAAGAGGGATTATACCTCTGTAAATGAAATCGAACTTGCTAATAAGAACTCTCTCAGCCTCAGAGAATGCTATCACTGATATATGTATATGCTCTCCCTTTCAACACTTAGCAAATCTCAGCAATTGAAAATATGAAAGAGATGGGTTTTATTTATAGAGAAATCCTTACACAGACAATGCAATTGTCCATTAAATTGAACCAATAGATTGAAGCTTTGTATATTAGCTAAGGAAGAGTTGGTATAGTGGTTGAAGAACACTGTTGTGCCCACTCCCCATATCATGATTTGCTAGAATACTGAGTTTGAGAGAAGAGTGTAGGCTAGCTTCATGATGCATTTCACGTGTACAAGGTTTGTGTTTATTAATATGGGACAAGGCAATATCACTCTCAGCACTCTATCAATTTGTACAATGCAATGTTATAACATATATTATACACTTAGGTTAGCTCATATATATACATACTGTATATTTAGATTACAATTACAATTACAATGTAATCCCAATAATACTATTATGTAATTCATACAATGTAGTAAATATAATTTACACACATATAATCCATGTACATTTTATTACACCGGTATAATTTAATCGGATACTATCACATTTATTATTAAATTCTACAATCAACAATTGATTATAATATATCCATAACAAATTATTTTAATGTATACTCGTACACAATTGTCACCTAAGCATTATCATGTAGCTTTCTCAATTCAATATCTTTACTATATAGTTTACGTATAATTGTATAACCACATTGCACTACTTCATACAACATATAGGTAGCTATCGTACCTTATACATTTAATTCGCATGCTTGCATGTAACAATTAATACAACCTCATTTTATTCATAACTTACTTATTTGTTTTATTATTCATAATGTCAAATAAATAAATTATTCATCTTATTGATTAATTAACAATAATATTAATTAATCCATTCCTCATCGATTATTAATAACACCTAATTAATAATCATAGGATTAATTATCACATTAACAAATATAATTCCCAGCATATTTATAACCAAGTGTTTTATTATTATATTTTTTGCAATAATAATAATCACATATTATTAATCAATCACAGTTAATATTCCACAACAATTAATTAATATTCTACAATTAATATAGATTAACTGTTTGCTTAAATTAATATAATCATTCTCATATTACGTCACTGTGCCACACAAGGCTATCAATGAGTTTATCGCAAACTCCATCAATTTCTCAATTATTATAATTATTCAATTTAATAGAATTGAATTAATCCTTCTCATAACACAAAATCATTTATATTAAATAAATTCTCATTTCCATTAATATTTTCATTTAATAATAGATGGAAATTCTCGGGTATTACAGGAACTCAGTTTCGTGGCCGTTGTTGTAAGATCCCGAAACCCTAATAAGAAGCCTGTTATGTAAATTATGTGATTATTAAATAAAATCTCTTCGTTCTGAATGTATATTATGTTATTATATACTCTATTTAAGAATTAGGTCAAATAAATTTTTGTCCAAAAATTGACGTGCTTGACACCTCGTGCTTAAAATTTTTCTACTTATTCGAACTTTTCAGTACATTTGATTTTTCAAGCTGCTTTGTCGTGCTTACACTGACAAAATGCTTTGTCGTGCTTATTAGGATTTATACAAACCCTAGTTTAGGAAACCCTAATTTTAAATTAGGAAACCCTAAACCTAAATTTGAAAACCCTAACCCTAATTACTAAACCCTAACCCTAATTACTTATTACAAACCTAAATTAAATTATCCTTAACTCTAATTATGTTACCTAAACCCTAATTAGGTGTTAATTACATAATTATAACATCCTAATCATGAAAAACAAAATCCTAATTGCATTTAAGGTTAATTAAAGTAGGATTTAGCTATTAATTAAGGTGAACTAGCTTACAAGTAGGTGCCAACACATAGGACCAGGTGCAATGAACTTGCTATCAGATAAAAATCCTCCCCAAAGCAGCACAAGTATTATGGCTAGGATATTTTTGGAGGCAAGTAGGTCAAAAAGACCAAAAACCCTAGCTTCCAAGTTCTATAAATGGCAGCCCATATTCTGGCCAAAACCCACGAAATTCTGAAGCTACAACACTCATAGTACATGCCATAACAAGCCCAAGCAATCACAAGATCAGAATCAGTAGCTAGAAAAAAAAATCAAGCAAGAAAGGTAAAAACCCTAACTCTATGCTAGATCTTTGATGCTATAAAAAAATTATTGTTTAGATGTTTAGTAATACAAAATAACATGTTAGTAATTGATCTGGGTTCATAGAATATGTTCCCATAACGTTTAGATGCATCAAAATGAAGTTTTTAGCAAATTAAAACTTCTGGAAAAACAGGTCTGACAGTCGAATGTCAGGGCCTGTAGATCAGTGTATGTTAATGAATTGATGTGTTAGTTGTATTGTAATTGTAGTATGACATGAGCTTAGTAAACTAGAAGTGAAATCATGTTAAACGGATCAACAGGTTGAGAGATACGATCGATTCAAAGTGCCTACTCGATTCGCTTGTTTCTGATTTCTGGGTTACCCAGAAATCTTATGAACAGCCGAGCGAGGTACTTTGACCGACATGTATATCTCAATCTTTATGTTGTTTATGTTGTATTTTGTATCTATGTTATAGTATGACATGTTGAGTACACCACTGAAGCACTCTAGTACATAAGAAAATCATAGGATTACTGGAATTAATGGTCAAATAGCGTTGACCGAGCTTGACAGGGTTTTCTAGGTTTTCCAGAAATCTGAAGAATACCAAGAACAGCCCTTGGGTGTACTTTGACCGACTTAGATCTAGACCTTAGTAACATAATCAGTCCAAATAAGTGTCACCTACATGTACGTTAGTATATAGACTACAACTCAAAACAATCAAAACACAAATATATCACACATACCGAAAGATCTAAGAACCATAAAAACATTGACCGATGTTGACCACGTTTTTGGGTTACCCAGAAACTGATAAATAGGCTTGGCAGAGACTTTGACCATTAATAACGTATTGTTATGTTATACTTAGAGTCCAGAAGTGATACTAAGTTGTAGTACTACATGAATATTACACGACTGAAGCACTTAGCAACCTAGAAACAAAATAAACCAACAAGATTCATGATGGTCAAACGGGCTACCCGGCGTTGACCAAGTTGGTTCTTCAGAAATGAAGAACACCTAAGGCTACGCTTTCCGTCGCTAAAGGCCTATAGCAACGGACAGAATTAAAAATATTTTTTGAAAATTAAAATAATTAAAATAAATAGAAATAATTATTAAAAAATTATTAATAATTATAAAATCAGTTTTAAAAATTATTTTAAATTACAAAAAATTAACTTTTGGTATTTTAGCATAAAATTCAATAAATATTTTATTTATTTATAAATAAATTACTAATAATTTAATTAAATAAATCATTTATAAATAATAATAAATTATTTAAAAATGATATTTATATTCTGAAAAATATAATAAATGACTATTAATAATTTAAAAATAAAACTAAGATTTTAAAAATTATTTTAAAAATAAATATTAAATATCTATAAATAAAATAAATGATTTAAAAATCATTTAAATAGATAATGAAATGTTTAAAAATTATTTTAAGCTTCTAGAAATTATTATAAATGATAAATAAATTATCAAAAATAATAATAAAGCTTATAAATAAAGTTTAACTATACAGTTGACAAAATAAATACATATAAATATTTTAGGACCCCGAAATCATGTCAAACTTAGACTGAACTTGAATAGTTTAAGTAGTTAGGTATTGCTATCGATACTAACGAATTATATAAATATGTTTTAACATATCTAGGTGTTTCCAATACTTCAAGTAGCGTTTTATAATCGTTCTTCGGTCGGGCAAGTATTCTAAACCCTACTAATTTACTTTACGCACGTACTTGAACCCTATTTAAATTCTGTTCAATATATTATACCGAACCAAGTTGTTACCAGTTATTGTGAAGTTATTGCTATTGTTTCAGCATGACTTAAGAAATGAATTGCTTATTCAGTTAATATTATATTATTATTTATTAAGCATAAACTGTTGGTCAAACCAAATTATTTTGGAAAGACATCTTATACTGAGATAAAATTACCCTGAAAGGGGACTTGTATAGTGTTAGTAAAACACTTGAAGTGCACGTGGGCACGGTTAGGATGATATGCATACTCCTAGGATATTGACTAGGCTGATCCCCTATATCATATCCGAATGAAATAGATATATTTCTAAGTCCTTGTGATTGACAGAAATGGTTGATATGACTCCGATTCGGTTATCAACCCTAAGTTAAAATTACTTGTTGAACTATCATTTCTTCAAATCAAACATTATATTTATAATTATAAACTTGCTGAGCGTGTCATAGCTCATTCTTGCAAATTATTTCCTTTGCAGTGCTAGACGGTAACCCTGGAACATCTGGAACAAATAAGGGGAAGATGCCTTGTGTTAATTAGTTTAAATTAACATTTTAACGTTGTAAAGTCTTTTAAAGATCTTTGTTTTGTAATTCAGTACTCTATATTGAGAACCATGTAATCAAACTTATTATATATATTATCATCTTTTATTTCCGCAACCGTGTTTCTTTATATTTTTAGATGATCGAATAGTATAGTAGAATTAGTACAACATCCCTAAGAATGATCTACCCAAGTGAGGATATTGGCAATATGGACTGATCATGTTATTGCCGATATTCTGGATTTTGGCTATATAAGTCTTAGGGATAATAGATATTCATATGATGCAGTCTTTACACATTCTGAGTGAGGATATTGGAAATATGGACTGATCATGTTATTAGCGATATTCTGGATTTCAGTTGTGTAAGTAATATGAATAATAAAAACTCATCAGATACAGTCTATACACATCCAAGTGAGGGTATCCAAACACAGCTATGTATAGTCTTGATAAAGGATCATCATCTGTTATGGGATACTGTGAATCTTAGATGGATAAAAATTATATCTTATTGAGTAAATATCATTGATTCAGTTAGATGTGATCACCAAATCGGATACCGCGGGTGTACAGATTTGGGGGCGTTACATTAATTGAATAATTGCGTGAGCACCAAATCGGATACCACGGGTGTATAGATTTGGGGGCGTCACAGTTGTTGTCAACTTTTGGTACATTTTTGTACATAAAACTCATTTTCTGGCATTTCTACAACTCGGATTGACGATCCGTCGCTTCCGACAGCTTTTAGATACTTGCATCTTCGTTTTGAACAACTTCGCCGAACTGGGTTATCTTCCCAGTCCGGATTTGGCTTTTTTTGTATATTTTTAATTGTATATATACTAACTTTTCAATTCTGTCTAGCCCAGATGTCAAATTCGCAATAGTTTATTATTTTTATATATAAATATGCATATATAAGCAGCCTTCACCACACTGGATTATCTTCCCAGTCTTGGTTGACTACTTTTCTGTCTCTCTCTCTATATATATATTTATATTTCAGTTCGGCCTGGATCATTCTGTGGCCATTTTACTGCTTTTATATATAAATATGCATATATAAGCAGCCTTCAGCACACTAAGTTAACTTCCCAGTCTTGGTTGACTACTTTTCTGAACATTTACATTCCAGTTCGGCCTGGATTATTCTACGACCTTTTAAATTTTTTGGCACCATTCACCATTACTGGATTATCTTTCCAATCCTGGTTGACTATGTGCCAACTCAGATTTTTTTTAAAATTATAAATGAGAATTTAATGAATAAAATTCTTATTATGAGACGTTTTGAGTTTGAGAATGTGTATATGTGTCATATATGGTGAAATATGTGAATTTATGTGAAGATAATTTAAATGTTAATTTTGATATTTATTGAATTAAATAAATATTTTAATTGAATTATTTATTGAGTTAAATAAATAATTATGTGATTATTATGGAGTAATATAATTAAGTGTAATATATTAATTAAATGAATATTTAGTATTAATTTAATTGATAGAATAATTTTATGTTATAATTCTAATTTAATTGAGATAATTAAATTAGATGAGTAATGTGATGAGTGTTACATGCAATTATAATTAGCGAGTAATTATAATTATGTGACAATGTTTATGTGATTATTTGATGTTAATTTTAATTAATTAAATTAGAGTTAAGATTTAATTAGTTAAAGGATAATATTAAGAATATGTGTTAAATAATTTATTAAAAGAATTAAAAGAGTTTTAAAACCGTTTTTCCAAACAAGGCCCTTACACCGTTTTAAATCAGTTTTGCCAAACAGGGCCTTAACTATTAAAACTTGTTTTTAAAATAACTTGTTTTGCCAAACAAGCCTTAGGGCTTTTAAAATTCAAATTGTAACTTCTTTGTATTAATTATAATAATGGTAGTAATGGGTGATTTAATAATTGGGAGTTATATATATATATTATATAGTTATACATATAATATATATAGTATCAGTTTATGTTTTGTAAAAACTACGTTAGTTTAGAAGTTAGAAGGGTTAGTATGTGTTAGAGAGAAAACACAAAAAATCTAGAGTTAGAGAGAAAGGAAAAGAGAAGAAGAAGGGAGAAAGAAGAAAGAGGAAGAGGAAGTTTGAGAGAGTCAAACACATCATCATCATCATCATCTTGTTCTCCTAAGAAACAAGGGTATAATCTCAATTTCTTGTTCTTCTAAATATATTTTTATGTTTTCTATAAGTATTAGTTCTTTGTGTATATGAATTAACGAGGAATTTATATAAATATGATGTATATGTATGAATTGGGTTCATATATGTTTATAATTGAGTTGTATACTTAATTGGATGTTTAATTCATATATATATATATATATATATATATATGATGAACATGAGGAATTCATGTTCATCAAAAAGTCACAGTGAAAGTATTTTGAAAAATATATATATAGTTTCTTTGAAAATCAAAATTTCATGGTTGATTGTTAGTTGTTGCTTAAATTGATGTTAGATTATGTTAATATGGTTATAAACAAATTCAAACATATTTTGAATTGTGTATTTCGTTTTGAAAATAAACTACAGTGTTCAATTTCATCAAGAACACTTGTCAATAATTTTTCTTCAAAAATCATGGAATTGATTGTTGTAAACTATGTTTTTTAAGGATTAAATGTGTTGAAAAATGTTAGAAGTTTAGAAAGTATGTTTTCTATTAAAGTTGTTATAAATTGTATTGACTGGAAGTGGAATTTGGTGTGGAGAAATAAGCCAAATTGGCTTTTTCTCTGCACAGTTCGCGAGCAAAATTTGAACCCCTGGAGGGGGCCCGCCCCGGCAGGGGGTATGCAAAAAGTTTTGAAGCTTTGTTTATTTTGTACATTTTATTTGGAACATAAAAGTTAACCTAATGTGTGATGTGATAACATATTAAACTTACATTAGAATGCTAAATGATTTCTAATATATTATATTGATAAAATATAATATGTAATTATAATTTGAAATAATTATAATTATAGTAAAGGTTTAATTTAATTTGTTAAATTATAATGAATATAGTTTGATTATTATAATCAAAGTAAATATTTAACTTGAAGTATAATTTGTGTAATTATAACTTAATATGTGATTATAATTTAGAATAATTATAATTAAGGTAAATGTGTAATTGAAATTGATTATTTATAATCTAAGTAATTATTTAATTTAAATTATAATTGGTTTAATTATAGTTTAATGCATGATGTAGTTTGATTAATTATAAATTATAATTTGTTTAATTATAATTTGATTAATTAGAGTAATGGTTTATATTAAATTATAAGTTGTGTAATTATAATTGATTAATTATAAATAAAGTGGATGTTTAAATTATAATTTGTTTAATTATAATTTAATATGAGTATGTAATTATTAGTTGATTAATTATGTGAAAATATAATGTGATTATCTGATGAATTTTAATTATGCGTTAATTAACTATTAATTTAATAGTTAATGAGGAATGGGTTAACCTAGATTGGTTAACTAACGATGAGGATTAGCTATGTGATAATTAACTGATATTGTTAATTATACATATAATTTGACAGTGAGTGTCAAACGAGTAAATAGAAGAGAATTAGAAAGTATAAAGTAGAAGTTACTTAAGTGTTTGCTAAACGTCGCTATGAGACTAATAATTTATGCGTATGGTAATACGTTATGTAGGATCCTGAAGCAGATTATATTAAGCTATTTTTCGGTAATTGGTAATCTACGAGCCAGGCAAGTCTTTTAGTTCCTATTTTCTACGTGAACTTGATGATGAACTGTTTTAAATTGTATTGCAAAGAGCATGATATGTTATATATGTTATAAGCATGAAATGTTAGAGTCAATGTATGACTACATTGATTTATTTAAATAATGTTGATTGAGTAATGAACTCAATCTTTATAATTATTATGTGAGTTAAAGCATGTATGCTATGTTACTTCAGTAATTATGAAATGTATGTTAAGCATGTTATTATGTGCTATGTGATGCATGAAAACTGTTAGGTCTTGCTGAGCTGTCGAACTCCCTCTTGCATATAACCATTTTTTGCAGGTCAAGGATGCAAGGTAATGATATGTGCTTAGTGAATTGTAGAGATCAATATTCACAAAGATTACTAATGTTTTATGAGAAATGTAATTGATGTTTTGATTGTATCATCATAGTTAAGTTGTTGTAAGTTGGGTTATCCGATGTGTATGGATAATAATTGTAATGTAAAAATTTGTATAGTCCTTTCGTTGTAGCTATTCATGTAATAGAATTGAATCAAAGTTTTGTAATGTTAAGGTTGCGATTCAGGATAATAAAGAAAGATTTATAAAAGTTTAAAATATTCCGCATTTTTTTTAGTGATTTTATTATCGAATAATGATGTAAGGTTAGAATAAAATTGTATTGTTAACGATCGAGTATGAGAATTATATTGTATGAATTTTGGGGTCGTTACAGACTACGTTTCTGTATATATTTATATTTTAGTCCGGGCATAGGCGTGAAAATCCATCGCCCTTTTTACTGTTTTTCTACATATATATTTCAATTCTGTCAAACCTGGATCATTCCGTGGCTTTTATACAGCTTTTATAAATATATATATATAGATATATATTTTAATTCCAGTCCGGGCACCGGTGTGAAAACCCATCGCCCTTTACAGCTTTCGTATATATAATTATATATATATTGCTTTACTCGCTTTTATTAAATTGTTGCTTTAAATATTTATTTTATATGAATCGGCACTAGCATATCTGCAGCCGAACTAGATTTATTTAAATCTCGCCAACTCTAGCTTTCAAACGGTTCAAAATAGGTCCAGATAGAACCGGGAAGCTAGAATGGCTGAGATTTATTTAAATCTAGCATTTTTTCTAGTTTCAGTTATCAAAGCTACCTCGCGGCCCTTAGATCGCTATCTAGTGGGAACGAGATGCTTCGGCCAGGTGCGAGCCAAGATTTACTGAATGAATCCTTGGTTCTGGCAATATTTGGATATATTTTTGTACAAAATTGAGCTGTGTAGGTTTATTGGCCTCCCTATGTGAGCCTAGGAATCATGGGATTCATGATCCAACTAATCAAAATCTGATTCCCACGATGGACAAACTCCATTTTACAAATGTACCTTGCCAGTTTTTCTGTAAAAAATGTACATACAAAATACCTTAAAACGGTTATCCGGATTTAAGGTCTCAACATAGTGAAAATATGATTTGTCGTGTCAGAGTCCCTCCGATGGCTATCATGCCAATGAGGAGACTGACACTTGTATATATGTTGTGGTCGAGGATGCTTCGCAGCCCGACAATCACTATTCAAATTGTGCCTTAAGGCTAAAAAAGATAAAAATGAAGTATCAATATGCTTTAATTCCTATGTTAGCGTAAGGGTTTGAAAACCTTCTTTCAAAACAACATGCAATAATCTTTTCGAAAAAAGATGTTTTTGCAAATCAAATCAAACACTTTTGCAAATCAAATCAAAGACTTTTTGCAAATCAAATCGAACCCTTCGTATATAGGTTCAACGATGCATAGACATGCTTTTGATCAAATATAGGCCCAATTTTTCAAACAGCATTCACACACACACTTTAGTTTTTAAGAAAAATATTGAAAAGATGTGGTACCGTGTTTACACGGGAGTTGTGGGGTGCCTAACACCTTCCCCACACTTAACTAAGCCCCCGAACTCAAAACTTTTGTTTCAAAGATCAAGTTTCTACAGTGTCCAGCAATTAGGCCTCCTTCAAACAAAACTCGGTTGAGTTGGTACAACCATGTCAAAACTACCAATTGGCGACTCTATAAAACATTCAAATCGTCGACATGATACATGTTGGCCTTTTTCTAAAAAACCCTTCAAAACCTTTTTCACAAATAAAAAGAGAAAGGATATAGATAACTTAGGAAGGGAGAAAGATCCGGGTTGAGACCCGACCAGCGGATTTTTTCTCTACGTCGACAGGTGGCGAATCTACTGGGGTCAGTAGAGGGCTTAGGCCGTGTTCAAATCTTTTCAAACATTTCCCTTTCTAAACTACGTATGTGTGAATACTGCGTCTTTACAATAAATGAATGCGTGAATGCTGCGTATTTACATTGAATGGATGTTAATGAATGCTTTCCTGTTTTTAGTGCTTCGCACCCATATTAGTGCTTCGCACCCATATTAGTGCTTCGCACCAATGTCATCATATGCATACGGTAAGGCACGATGTATGTGAATGTATGTTGTGTGATTCCTCCTTCGGAAGGAAAAACACGTCGGTGATAAGTAATGACTCTGGGGACGGCTAAGTCTTTGGGGGCTCATGAAAATGCACCACCGAGATTCGCTCCAGTTGAAAGATCGGATTAATTTCCCCTCTAGTAGATTGCGATGATCTGGGGGCCTTCATGCCAAAAAGTTGCGAGAGTAGCCAAAGATAGGTCAGCCTCTGATTAACCAAATCCGATGGGAAGCTTCTTCATGCCTTCCTCTTTCAATTCAATATCAAGTTTTCAATTTCAATGTAAAGGCACACAATGTAAATATCATAATAAAGATTTACAATCCTTATCATATACATCTTGTCATCCTGTCATAAAAACAACTGACCTCCGTTTTTCAGGATAAGATTAAAAAACCATAAAAATACATCATGGCATGCATCCTATCCATACCTACATTAGGAAATTGACACACCTATGTTTTGTTGTAAGTGAAAAATTGGTCATGTCACTAGATCTAAGTTTAAAAAGGCACTAAGTTCATCCACGGATATGACTTCTAGTGCTTAACCAGAATCCACATTTGTATCTAGGGAAGTGTTTGAAGAACTAAAGAATCAAATAGCTGAATTGGCCAGTTTTCTGAGAGAACAAAGCAAGGCCTTTAAAGGGAAGCTAGCCCAAGCTCACGTAGAACCGGGAAGACCTGGTAGTAGTGATGGCGGTTAAGAGACTGAAAAGGCAGAGAGTCAGATTCCTGGACCCCAAAACCAGGACACAACCAACAAAACCCCTGAAATCACCATCCTCAACAAAGAGCAGGAAGCTGGTGACATTCTACAGAAAGTAAAACAGATGGAAGAAACCATCCGGTCTATCAAAGGGACTGGGGCATTTGGCAATGTTAATATTACTCTGACCTCTGTATATTCCCCGGGGCTCGTTATCCTGAAAAATTTAGAACTCCTGATTTTGAGAAATACGATGGATTGGGAGACCTTTATACCCACCTGAAAGTATTCATTGGAGAACTCGGATCCTATGCAGAGGACAAGAAACTTTGAATGCAGTTATTTTAGAAAAGTCTGACCGAAGAGGCTAGAGCCTGGTACGCCTGTTTAGACAACTCCAAAATTCACAGCTGGGAAGAGTTGGCCCATGCCTTCCTCAGTCAGTATAGCTTCCAATCTCAGCTAGCTCTGGACAGATACCAGATAACCAAAATCAAGAAACAAAACACTGAATCATTCAGAGAATATGCACAACGGTGGAGGCGGGTCGCAGAACAAGTCATTCCACCTATGAATGAGACTGAGATAGTCATAACTTTCATCGATATTCAAGAAGCTCCATATTATGAGAGCCTAGCAGGCATAGGAAAACCATTCTCTAAAATGATCAAACATGGCAAGATGGCAGAAATGGGGCTGAAGTCTGGGAAGATAAAGGATCTAACCGCCCTCGAAGCTGTTGCTGAACATATCGTCCAGAAATTACAAGAGTAATCCCCGGAGGATACACAAAAAGAAAGATGAAGAAGTGCCCTTAGTGTTACAAGGACAGAATCAAAGAGGCGAGTCAAACAGTATGCCCATTCAAATGAAGAACTATATCCGTTTCCAAGCTTCAGCACAGCCTTTAAGCCCTCTATTTCAAAAAAATATGGTGGTCAGGCGTTGAAGAAATTTCACCCCTCTAGGGGATTCACTCGAGAATGTGCTAAAGCTGTTAACGGCACAGAAGAAGATTGTACAACTCCTTCTACCAACTAACACTGGTGGATGGAATTTCGACCCAAGTAAGAAGTGTGCTTATTATTCCGGATCCCCGGGCTATGACACTCAAGACTATTGGTCTCTCAAGCATAAAATCCAAGATTTGATTGACAATGGAGAGATTATGGTGACAAAACTAGAACAACCACACGTACAAGACAATCCCCTCCCTCAACACAAAGAAGAAAGTGTCAACATGATCAGTACATAAAATGGAGGAGGATCCAAATACATCTGATATGTTGGAGAATCAACTCTATCTAGCAACAACAGCCCAGACAGTTGGGAAGTCTCAGAAAGGTGATTCCTGATAGAACAGGAGATTAGGTTTATCAAGGAACAAATTAAACAGTTAGCCGAACTGGTCGTATACCAACATTAAATCACCAGGCTGCAGATAAACCAGACTAACCCGCCTGATGCAAATTCTTCCACACCGGAGATCAGTCCCATCTCCATGAAGGATCACTACCAGTCTCATGAGCATGAACCTTGGGCTGACAAAATGGTAAAAGGAGAGAATTGCTAAGATGGCAGGAAGTTCCTATTTCACTAACCTGAACCAGCCAATGGAGGAAATCCTCCATATGTTAATAAACGAGGGAATGGTTGCAGATCTATTACCTCCATTGAACCCTCGATCCAAGAAATTCAAGCCTGACCAAATCTGTCAGTACCACTCCAATGCACCCGACCATGATACTGAAGATTGCTGGGCACTTCGTAACCTGATTCAGAATATGATTGAAAATGGTGACTTGATAAGAGGGGATCTGGATTATGGCCTCCCAGATGAAGACATTCTCTTTATTCCCACCGCGTGGAATCAGGATACAGTGGATGTTGTTTCCTGTGACAAGGAGCCATCCCTCACACCCTTAGTACTACCAGGGAAAGAGGTCAAAGAAACATAAAATCCTGTGAAGGTGGCCGCACTTGAGCCTTTAATCTTGCCCTTCAGACCTTAGTTTCCAATTATTAGTCTGAAGAGGGTCCAATGGAACTACGGGAATGATGAAGGTTCCACTTTAAACAACATTGCCATCGTACCAAAGGATAATCCATTGTACCTGCCTCAGCGGGTGATCAAAGCAGTCCTCAAAGCCAAAGAAAAGGTGGCTGATGAGAAAATCAAAAAGTTCCTCAGTAAAATGGGACACAATGAAATCAAAATAGTGTAAAGATTGAAAGATGCACCCAAGCAGATGTCCATCCTAACTTGGTTTTATCCTAAGTGGATCATCGCAAAATTCTAGTGAAAGTACTGGAAGAAGCCCATCTACCACGTACCGTGGATGCCGAAAAATTATGTCACGTGGTAGAACATATTTTCAACAGCAATGTGATATCTTTCACTGACGATGATATCTCTGCAGGAGGGACGGGCCATCGTAAGTCCCTACATATAGCTATAATATCATCCGAGTATGTAATCGGAGGTGTACTCATAGATGTAGGATCCTCCCTCAACATTTGTCCCTATTACCCCTTAGAAAGAATGAAGATCAACCTGAACTGGATCAAAACCAGTCATGTGGTCATCCGGGCTTTCAATGGATCTCGCCGACAAGCTATGGGAGAAATAAAGCATCCTCTAGAGATTGGTCCACATACTTTCTATGTGTCCTTTCAGGTGCTCAACATCGCCACTAGATACAACTTGTTGTTGGGTAGGCCATGGATCCACATAGCAAGGGCAGTGCCATCCACCCTCCATCAACAGCTCAAATACATTATCAACGACAAACTAATCACGGTCAACGCCAAACCAGAATACCCTGTCTGCATATAGGGAGACATGCCCGTGATTAGCCTAGATGCAGGGATTGAACCTGCAAGTTTTCAAGCCCTGGAGGTGAGTGATACTCAAAATCTACCTATCGGAGCACCAACCCTAAAGCCAAAGGTCTCCCTTGAATTAATGACAGTGGGCCAAGAGATGGTATCCTTGGGTTTTCAACCTGGAAAAGGGTTAAGAAAGAACCAACAAGGCATCACAAGTCCAGTACAAATCCCGGGCCAGACAGGGAGAGCTGGATTGGGTTATTCACCCAGGTCAAGCCGTCAGAACACACACAAGCATCCTAAGGCTCATGCTTCCATAATGTTGCTGCCAAACCTTACGGGGGTCAGATGGGTGAAACCCATGAGGAAAATCCCAGCTGTGATATCAACCAGGTTATTTCCTCCCATTATACCAGCAAGTGAGATAATAACTCCCAGATCCGAGATGGATAGCAAAAAGGGAAGAGAAAAGATCCTGTACAAAGGACGAGACCCATTTGTTAATATGCGGATTATCATAAACTACGAGGGTATGAATGATGAGATCCCAGACAACGACGACGAGGATCAGATTCAAATTCCTTGCATCAAGAAGGAAAAAGGGGCAGTTTAAAGGGAAACCTTGCCCTTATTATAAAAGATGTCTCAGTCGTTATCCGAGAAGAGACAGATAATCATAAATCCTTGATCCTCCCTGTTCATGAGGATCTAACCTTGGATAACTGGAACAGTGTCCCTTGCCTCAGTCAAAAAGGGTAAAGGGGCAGATAGGCTATCTGCCCTTTAAATATACTTTCATTTACTGCTTACTTTTGATTGCACATCTATAGCAGTAACTTCTGTCATGCTTTGCCAAATGCTATGTATATTTAAGCAGTTGTATATATTAAAATGAAAGAATTTTTATTTTCAGGACTCAATCATTGGATATGTTTGTCTCTGTTGATGAGATGCCAACCTGTCACAATGACTACAACTTTGATGTAGAACTGAACTTCGACTTGATGGATATTGATTAAGAGGAGGAAGATGACTATGAGGTGCACGAGGAGATCAAAGAATGGGTCGAAGACAAACCCAAACCAAACCTCGACTAAACCACCACTATCAACATAGGAACCTCCAAAAACATCAAAGACATCCAGATAGGCATAGACCTCACCCAAGACAAAAAAACCAATCTGATCAAACTCCTAACGCAGTTTCAGGATGTCTTTGCATGGTCACATGAAGACATGATTGGCCTGTCTACTGATATTGCCATTCATCGAATTCCCATCAAAGATGGATTCAAGCCAGTCAAACAAAAGCTCAGACGATTACAACCTGAATGGAATCTGAAAGTTAAAGAAGAAGTTATTAAACAATTCAAAGCCAGAATCATCATGGTATCAACCTACCAGGAGTGGCTATCAAACATAGTTCCCGTGCCAAAACCCGAAGGGAAGGTACGAGTCTGCGTGGATTACCGGGATTTGAACAAAGCCTGTCTCAAGGAAAATTTCTCAGTACCTTTCATCCACATCCTGATCGACAATACGTCACAATATGGTATGTATTCCTTCGTAGATTGCTTTGTCGGTTACCATCAGATCATGGTTGTTGAAGAGGATCAGGAGAAAATAGCTTTCATCACTCCCTGGGGAACCTTTTGCTATAGACGACTATCCTTCGGCCTCATCAATGTCGGAGCCACGTATCAGAGACTCATGATGGCCCTATTCTATAACATGATGCACAAGGAGATAGAGGTCTATGTGGACGACATCATCATCCAATCCCGGAGGGAGGATGATCACAGAGACTATCTCAGGAAGTTGTTTAATAGGTTGAGTAAGTACAACCTCAAGCTAAATCCCGCCAAATATGCTTTTGGATTCCAATCAGGCAAGTTGCTGGGATTCCTGGTGACTAATCGAGGCATCGAGCTAAACCCTGCCAAGATCAAAGCCATCACAGAGATGCCGATACCTCGAACAGAGAAGGAGATACGTGGGTTTCTAGGGAGAATCAATTTTATAAGACGATTCATTTCCCAGCTCACAGCAACCTGTGAACCCATCTTCAAGCTACTAAGGAAGAATTCCTCCGCAAAATGGAATGAGGATTGTCAAAAAGCTTTCCTTGCTATCAAAAAGCAGCTGATCGAAGCACCAGTCTTGGTACCCCCAAGGGACGGAGTTCCCTTGTTCATGTACATGTCCTTCAATGCCAATGCAATAGGCTGCATGCTGGGACCGAAAGATGATAGTAGCAATGAGAGAGCCATCTACTACATCAGCAAAAGATTCAACAGTGGTGAACAGAAGTACACCCTGATCGAGAAAATATGTTGTGCTCTATCATAGGCCGCCATGAGGTTACAACATTACCTCCATGGGCACACGACCTATCTCATATCTCGTATGGATCCACTGAAATACGTATTCAATAAGCCAATGTTAAATTATCGACTGCCCAAATGACAGTTGATCCTACAACAGTTCGATATTGTCTACATGACTTAGAAGTCCATCAAAGGTCAAGACATTGCAGATCAATTAGCTGAAGCACCATAAGGAGGATTCGAGCCCCTGGAGACTTATTTCTTGGATGATGGGATCATGACAATTCAATAATAACAACAAGAAAATATAGTCCAACCATGGAAAATGTATTTCGACGGAGCGGTAAACATAGAAGGTGCCGGAGCTGGGGCAGTCCTTATCTCTGGTACAGGATAACAATATCCTGTGGCAACCAAATAGTAATTTGGCAACACCAGCAACACAGCCGAGTATGAAGGCTGCATAATGGGGTTGAAGTTAGCCCAATCCATGGGTATTAAACATTTACTAGTCTTCGGGGACTGTGAACTAGTTATCCGACAAACCACTGGGGCATATCACACCAAGGAACTACATTTGTTGCCCTATCACTTGCAGGTTGTTAACATATCTTTGGATTTTCAAGACATAACCTTCATCCATATTCCTCGGGGTAGGAATGACTTTGCTGATGCATTGGCGATGTTATCTTCTTTGATCCGCATATCCGATATGAGTGGGAATTACATTGGAGACATATCAGATGAAATACCTCCTATCAAATGGCCTTGGTATCAAGACATCAAGGAATATCTCCGAGATGGATCTACACCCGCTGGGGCAAGCCAAGCCGAGCTAAAGTGGATTCATAAAATGGCTATGAAGTTCTATCTGAGCAGAGATGCACTTTACAAAAGAGATGCTGGAATAGGCCTGTTAAGATGACTTGATAAAGAGCAAGCCCAGAGGTTGATGGATGAAATCCACGGTGGAGTCTGTGGTCCACATATGAGCGGTCACCTGCTGACCAAGAAGATATTAAGAACAGGACATTACTGGATATCGCTCAAAGCTGACTGTGATGATCATGTCAGAAGATGCTTTCAATTCCAAGTACATGGAAATACCATACATGCTCCTCCAAATAAGCTACACAACATGAGTTCACCATGGCCTTTCTCCATGTGGGGAATGGATGTGATCGGTCCAGTAGAACCAAAAGCCAGCAATGGTCATCGATTCATCTTCACCATAATTGATTACTTCACCAAATGGGTTTAAGCTGCCTCATTTCCCAAAGTCACCAAAGAGGTCATCATTGGTTTCATCAGAAACATTGTCGTCTGTCGATATGGACAACCGAAGGTGATCGTATCAGACAACGCCAAGAACCTGAACAATCAAATAATGAAAGAACTTTGCAGTAAGTTCCACATCAAGCATCTCAATTTCGTCATCTATCGACCCAATATGAATGGTACTGTCGAAACAGGCAACAAGAACATAAAAAAGATCATGCATAAAATGTCCGCCAATCACAAAAAATGGCCTGACCTGCTGCCTCTAACCTTGTTAGCATACAGGACGTCAATGCGTACCTCTACTGGCGCTACCCCCAATTCATTGGTCTATGGCATGGAAGGATTCCTTCCCATAGAAGTAGAGATGGATTCCTTGCGAGTGTTAATAGACGCTCAGATGGACGAAGATCAGTGGTTGCAAGACCGGTATCACCAACTGTCCCTGATAGATGAAAAGAGAACTACAACAATTTTCTACGAACAGTTATATCAACAAAGGATTGGTCGATCCTACAATAAGAAAGTCTGAATATGGCAATTCAAAGAAAAGGACTTGGTGCTGAAGAAAGTTTTGGCCAATCAAGATGAAGCTAAAGGAAAGTTCGCCCCTAATTGGGAAGGCCCTTTCATTATCAAGGAGGTGTTAACAGGAGGAGGTGTTGACAGGAGGAGCTGTCAGACTACAAGAGATAGACGAAATAGATTTTCCCCAACTCATCAATTCAAACACCATAAAAAGGAATTATGTCTGAAACACATGCATACCCGCATCCGGGTCCTACAAATCAAATCAGGTTAGGTTTTCACTAGAAGCTAGAACTACGAATGACCTGATCTCCCTCCACCCGGGAGTACGTAGGTAGCCATTTCTGGCTGCGGTCAAACCAAACAAAAAATTCAAAAACTTATCAAACCAAACTCAAAAGAGACACTTCTCAAGCCTCTCTCACACAAAAAATTAAACTACGACTGACCTGATCTCCCTACACCGGGAGTACGTAGGCAGCCATTTACGGCACGGTTTGACCTTCAAGAACCAATAAAAACCAGTTCCAAGACACCGAAATCATATAAAGGCTAAGTCCTATCAAGCTACCCTGATCAACAGGCCCATCTGAGATACTCTCTGACATCTCACTGTCAGTCCATCAAGGAGAAGCTCAAGATACATCAACAACAGCGAGTCATGAAAGAAGTGGTAATCACTCAGCAATGACAATACATATCCAAATAGGGAAGTGAATCAAAAATATATTCCTCTAATATATAACACTGTTTGATATATACATTGTGACGCCCCCAGAATAGGTCCAGTCAACCCAACCCATTCTGAGTCGCCAAATACATGGTACAGAATTCAAATACAAACTTTATATCATACGATCGTGCAAAATACGACCACACAACTGTGAGTGTCAATACAAATATATAAAAAATATTAATATTCAAACTAAGTCCTCATTACAATTATTATCACACTATTCATCAGAAATAGTGAGGACTACTACTGCTCTAACTCGGACCATCACTCTGTCCCCCGACTAGTCCCTGCGACATTCTCATTTCCTGAAGAGGACAACAGATGAAAAGGGTGAGCTCAACTAGCTCAGTAAAGAATATTATGACTAAGATAATGGAAAATAAATTATCGTTAGTCTTCAACAATTCAGATAAAATATTATTGACAACAAGTTTTAGATCAATATTCGCAGCGGAAATAACCATTCATCATCAATATTTTATTCCTGTAACATCAATCAATATACATCTCGAATCAAATATTCATCTTTGCACTACAGGCCAAAGATATTCATTTGTATTATCAGTGGTCATATTCATCTCAACACCTGTCATCTTTGCACTACGGCCAAAGATATTCATCAGGTAATCATTCGTCATTGCTCTACAGGCCAAAGATATTCAAATATATCACCACTTAGGACTGAGGATGATGAAAAACCATATAAATAACGAATCCAGTGAAATAAAAGATAAAATTAAGGATTCGTATTTTAGTTTATCAAAGTTCAAGAATATTCCATAATAATACTTTGTGGAGCAAAATTCAAGAATGAAGCTCAAAACTTAGATCCAATCAAAGATAATAACCATAACAGACAATTTGGACAAATAGAAGAAAATTTAGTTTTTTCGTGAATAGTGCCGTATACGTGAATAGTAACCCCGACGGAAAAAGTAAGAATTTCATAATAAAATCTATGACAATATTTTGGTATAATGATATTGAAAAGAATAACATCATTTACGAAAGAAAATAACATCCCTTACCTCAAAAGAATAGTACTTCTGGCTGGATATCAGATATAATATCGAAGAAAACTTGCACTGAATAGTAATACTCAAAGTATCTAAATACTCACAAAAATACGCTCGATATTATAGAGAGAGAGAACTTCTGATTCTGGTGTGATTTTCAATTCTAACCTAAGCACCCTATTTATAGGAAAAGCTTAAGATGCCAAAGTAGACTAAATTAATAAAATAATATTATTTTTTTTAAAAATCTCCAGCCGCCAGCTGCTCTTCAAAACATCAGAATTTTTCAAAAAAAGTGGGGCCCACCCAGTAAAAAAATATTTATTTTCCAAAACTTCAATAATTCATAATAAATAGCCCCTTTGTCAGAAAAAATACAAATTCTATATCCTTCTATAGAAAATTTAATTCTCTACAACTTTGTAGAAGGAAATTTTTCCAAATTCCAAACATAAATTATCCGAAATCCATAAATAGATGATTTTCTACACCAAAATACTGATAAAAACACATCATCACTAATTCATTCTCTTATATTCACAAAATAAATATTTCCTTATCATATAAATCAATAATTAATTATTCACAAATAATATTATAGAACTACAATATTGACAACCAGGTCGTTCCCAGGAAAGAGGGGGCCTTCCGATAAGGACTTCTCCTTACTGGCGCGCAATTAAATAACCCCTCCTAGACAGAACTTCCTTCGACATTATCAATAATGCTATCTAATAATATTATTCAAATAATATGAATTATTGAGTTGATAATGTGAAATACTGTGCAGTGACAATTATTGAATCAATAATACAAACTATCAACTGTAGCCATTATTGAATCAATCATATAAAATAGCAACGTAGCAATTATTGAGTCAATAAAATATCAATGTAACAATTATTGAGTCAATAATATAAAATATCAACGTAGCAATTATTGAGTCAATAATATAAAATATTGAACAGTAATTACTGTAACAATAATTGAGTAAGTGCCTTCTCACGTAAGACTCAATAATTCGAAATACTGTGCAATACCGTGTGCTACTGTACGACACCGCGTATCACTGTATTTTAACCACCGGGTATTTTAATAGTACTAACGGTAACAACTACTCCGTTATTTTGTAAAAAAGTTATTTCTGTCGCTTTCTATATCCGACAGTTATTCCGTTGTGGGGCCCACAAATATCTGCGCCGTCGTACGAATATTTCCCGACAACAAGAATATTCCACGACCAAACGAATATTCCCCGACAACCAGAATATTTTATAACCACTTGCTCATTTTAAAATATTTGCACATTTCACCCATAACTTTCATATTTATCAAATCAACACCTTACTATTTCGAAATAATATATAAAGAAAATTAAATCTTTATTCATAAAAGTTGGGGTCTTACAACCTCCCCTCCTTATGAAATTTCGTCCTCGAAATTGACGTACGTACAATGTCGAAAAGGTGAGGATACCTCGCTTTCATTTTTGATTCCAACTCCCAGGTCATTTCCTCAATAGCATGGTTTCTCCACAAAACTTTAACTTGAGGTATAATTTTCGAGCGTAGGACATGCTCCTTCCTATCCAAGATCTTGACAGGTACCTCCTCGTACGTTAAATCTTCAGCTATCTCGTCTGGTTCTAACTCAATAATGCGATTTGGATCTTTCACATATTTACGAAGCACGGATATGTGAAAAACGTTATGAACACGAGACATGCTTGGAGGTAAAGTGAGTCTATAAGCCACATTTCCTACTCGGTCAAGAATCTCAAATGGACCAATGAATCGTGGATTGAGCTTTCCTCTCTTCCCAAACCTTGTAACTCCTTTCCACGTAATAACACAAGGTCTCCAACATTAAATTCCACGTCCTTTCGATGAAGATCCGCATAACTCTTTTGTCGATCTTGTGCTGTTTGTATACGTTGTCGGATTATTTGGATCTTTTCCGTAGTCATACGTATTAACTCCGGTCCCAACAATGTTGTTTCACCCACCTCGTTCCAATATACTGGAGAATGACACTTTCTCCCATACAACGCTTCGAATGGAGCTACGCCTATACTTGCCTGATAACTGTTGTTGTAGGAGAATTCCACCAATGGTAAGTACTTATCCCAACTCCCTTTGAAGTCTAGAACACAGAGTCTCAATAGATCTTCAAGAGTTTGAATAGTCCTTTCTGATTGTCCGTCTATTTGAGGATGATAAGCCGAACTAAATCGTAAATCCGTGCCCATGGCTTTCTGGAAACTGATCCAAAATCGTGAAGTAAATCTGGGGTCACGATCCGAAACTATGGATACTGGCATGCCATGTAATCTCACAATCTCATTCACGTACATATGAGCAAGACGTTCAAGGGAATAAGTTTCTCGTATCGGCAAGAAATGAGCAGACTTGGTTAATCTATCAATAATAACCCAAATCGCATCTATGCCTTGAGAAACCTTGGGAAGACCCGTAACAAAATCCATCGTAATGTGTTCCCACTTCCATTTTGGAATCTCCAGTGGTTGCAATGGACCCTTCGGTACTTGATGCTCCGCCTTTACACGTTGACAAATTAAACATCTCGAAATAAACTCCGCGATCTCTCTTTTTATATTGCTCCACCAAAATGTATGTCGAAGATCACGATACATTTTGGTACTCACAGGATGGATCGCAAACGGTGTATTGTGTGCCTCCATCATGATTCTATACTTCAAGTCAGAATTGTTAGGAACACAAAGTCTGGAGTTGACTCGAAGTATTCCCTCTTCATCGATTCTTGCTTCTGGAATTGCACCTTCTTCTTCATCTTCATCAGCTCCAGATCCTTAGCTTGAGCAGCTTTAACTTTATCAATCAAAGCTGGTTCTACGCGTATACTTGACATCATCACACTCGTTCCCACATATGATCTTCTACTCAACACGTCAGCTACCACGTTCGCTTTTCCAGGATGGTATTGGATAGTATGATCGTAATCTTTCAACAACTCAAGCCAACGTCGTTGCCTCATGTTGAGTTCCTTCTGAGTGAAGAAATATTTAAGAGCCTAAATCTCCACTTTCTCCCCGTACAGGTAATGTTTCCAGATCTTCAACGCGAAAACGACTGCTGCCAACTCTAGATCATGAGTAGGATAATTCCTCTCATATTCTTTGAGTTGCCGCGAGGCATAGGCTATGACTTTCCCATTTTGCATGAGAACACATCCTAACCCTTTGCCCGAAGCATCGTTGTAGATAACAAATCCATCCGAACCAGATGGTATTGTCAGAACAGGTGCCAAAATAAGTCTCCTCTTGAGCTCTTGGAAGCTCTTCTCGCATTCCTCGCTCCAAACGAATTTTGTATCTTTCCGAGTCAACTTAGTTAATGGAGTAGAGATTCGAGAAAATCCCTCTACAAACCTCCGATAATAACCAGCTAAGCCCAAAAAGCTTCGTACTTCGGTCACTGACTTAGGTTGCTCCC
Source organism: Panax stipuleanatus (assembly GCA_020205555.1). Classification (NCBI taxonomy): domain Eukaryota; kingdom Viridiplantae; phylum Streptophyta; class Magnoliopsida; order Apiales; family Araliaceae; genus Panax; species Panax stipuleanatus. The sequence continues at coordinate 58,901,897 of CM035125.1, forward strand.
AGCTTTGTATTGCTTCAATCTTCGTCGGGTCAACAGATACTCCACGTTTCGATACCACGTGCCCAAGAAATGCTACTTCCTCAAGCCAGAACTCGCATTTCTTCAGCTTGGCATATAGTTTGTTCTCACGAAGCTTTTGAAGTACTAACTTCAAATGGTGTTCATGATCTTCACGGCTTTTAGAATAGATGACGATGTCATCAATAAAGATAACAACGAACTGATCCAAATATTCCTTAAATACACGATTCATCATATCCATGAAAGCAGCAGGAGCATTAGTCAATCCAAAAGACATGACTAAGAACTCATAATGCCCGTACCGAGTTCTGAAAGCAGTCTTCGGAATATCCTCAGTTTTAATCTTCAGCTGATGATATCCAGAACGAAGATCGATCTTTGAAAAGAATTGCGCTCCTTGCAACTGGTCGAACAGGTCATCAATTCGAGGTAGCGGATACCTATTCTTGATGGTGACATGGTTCAACTCCCGATAGTCAATACAAAGTCGCATACTCCCGTCTTTCTTCTTTACGAATAAAACAGGAGCTCCCCAAGGAGACGTACTAGGACGAATAAAATCGATGTCTAACAACTCTTGTAATTGAACCTTTAACTCCTGAAGTTCAATAGGAGCCATTCGATATGGGATTTTATAAATGGGTTTTGTACCAGGTTTAAGGTCAATAAAGAATTCAACTTCACGTTCTGGGGGTAGACCGGGAAGTTCTTTGGGAAATACATCAGGAAACTCATTAACAGTGGAAATATTATTCCAATCTGATGTATTCTGGTTTAGATCGGTGACATGAGCTAAGAAAGCTTGACATCCGTTTTTTATTAAACGAATAGCTTTATAACTTGAAATAATATTGACTGATTTTAGTGGTTTGGTGGTTTGGATTCGTACAACAGGTTGATTAGGAATATGAAAACTAACAACCTTACAAAAATAATCAATTTTGGCATGGTAAGTGGTTAACCAGTCAATTCCTAAAATCACGTCAAATGCAAGTATTTTCAAAGATATCAGATCGACAAGTAAGGTAAGGGTACCAATCTAAATCAAGCAAGATTTGTAAACTGTAGATGTAACGAACGTTTCTCCTAACGGAGTTTCAACAAATAAGTCAAAGTCTAATTTATCAGAAGTCAAGTTCAAACGTTGAGCACAAGCAGGTGAAATAAAAGAATGGGTAGCACCGGTATCTAACAAGGTGTAAACTTCGCAAGAGTTTATGATTAGCTTACCCGTAATCACCTCGTGTGGATTCCTCGCGTTTTGAGCTGTCACGACAAACGCTCTTCCAGGAATCACCGACTTTGACTTGTCTGAAATCGCCTTTGGAATCACCACCCCCGCTGGATTTGGTTTCGCAATAGGACAATCTCGAGCTATATGTCCTTCTTTTCCACAGTTATAGCATGCTTTGAATTGTTGTGGGCAGTTTGGGCTGATGTGTCCCTCTTTCCCGCATTTATAGCATACGACCGGTGGTCGTTCTCCTCCCCTAGAAACAGTTGATGATGGTGTTGATGTTGACGTCTTCACGTTCTCATTGTTGTACCTTCTCCTCTTGAAATCTCCCCCCGCTTCGCTTTTTCTACTATCATGACCACGATTACCACCGGAGTGGTTACCGCTTCTGTCATACTTTCCTCCTCGCTGGTTGTCATTGCTCCGATGACTGCTGCCACCGGTACGACCTTGGTTGTGGTCCCTCAGTTGAACATAATCATTATCTCATTCTAATAACTGGGCCCTGTTCACTACATCCGAATATAGAGAAAATTTATGAGAAATGAGGTATTGACGTATTTCGGGTTTCAAACCTCTCAGAAACATCCGCGTCATACGTTCCTCATTCTCCACCAAATGAGGTGCAAACCTAGACAGCTCCGTGAACTTAGCCTCATACTGGGATACCGTCATGTTGTTTCGCTCGAGTCTGATAAACTCTACCTCCTTCATATGACGAATACTTTCAGGAAAGTACTTGTCATTGAACAATTTCTGGAACGCTTCCCAAGACATCTTGAGTGCGGCAGGCTGGGTACGCTTCACGGATTTCCACCAGTAATCTGCCTCTCCACATAACATAAACGTGGCGAATGGAACCTTCTGTTCCTCCATACATCCCAAGACATCAAATATCTTGGTAATTTATTTAACCCACGTCTCCGCCTTGATCGGATCTGGCTTTCCCAGAAACTTTGGTGGTCCCAATTCTTTGAACTGCTTGGCAGTGACAAGCCGCGAGTTGTTATTATCTCCACCTGTATTTTGCACACGAGTCTCCCTCATCTGGTTTTGCATGAACTGCAAAAAATTTCTAAATATCTTATCGTTTATCGTCTGACCAGCGTTGTTTTCAGGATGAACATTGTCTTCTTGTTGCACGTTCTCCTGGTTAGTGATTAAAGGTATCTCCACAGTCTCATTCACTTTGTTGTTAACATTCTCAGCTGCCATTCTCAAATACTGCAATAAAACAAGGATTAATTAAACAAATAACATATCACATACTAACCCTATGCTCCGACTGACCAATTAAATACCACATAAGCTTAGGTAGGATATACTAGTGAAGGATTTACTCCTCTCTCCCCTCCTAGTTCTATTCCCCGATCTCCGCCAGAGATCATATCCCTAAGCTCTGATACCAACTGTGACGCCCCCAGAATAGGTCCAGTCAACCCAACCCATTCTGAGTCGCCAAATACATGGTACAGAATTTAAATACAAACTTTATATCATACGGTCGTGCAAAATACAACCACACAACTATGAGTGTCAATACAAATATGTAGAAAATATTAATATTCAAACTAAGTCCTCATTACAATTATTATCACACTATTTATCAGAAATAGTGAGGACTACTACTGCTCTAACTCGGACCATCACTCTGTCCCCCGACTAGTCCCTGCGACATTCTCATTTCCTGAAGAGGACAACAGATGAAAAGGGTGAGCTCAACTAGCTCAGTAAAGAATATTATGACTAAGATAATGGAAAATAAATTATCGTTAGTCTTCAACAATTCAGATAAAATATTATTGACAACAAGTTTTAGATCAATATTCGCAGCGAAAATAACCATTCATCATCAATATTTTATTCCTGTAACATCAATCAATATACATCTCGAATCAAATATTCATCTTTGCACTACAGGCCAAAGATATTCATTTGTATTATCAGTGGTCATATTCATCTCAACACCTGTCATCTTTGCACTACGGCCAAAGATATTCATCAGGTAATCATTCATCTTTGCTCTACAGGCCAAAGATATTCAGTTATATCACCACTTAGGACTGAGGATGATGAAAAACCATATAAATAACGAATCCAGTGAAATAAAAGATAAAATTAAGGATTCGTATTTTAGTTTATCAAAGTTCAAGAATATTCCATAATAATACTTTGTGGAGCAAAATTCAAGAATGAAGCTCAAAACTTAGATTCAATCAAAGATAATAACCATAACAGACAATTTGGACAAATAGAAGAAAATTTAGTTTTTTCGTGAATAGTGCCGTATACGTGAATAGTAACCCCGACGGAAAAAGTAAGAATTTATAATAAAATCCATGACAATATTTTGGTATAATGATATTGAAAAGAATAACATCATTTACGAAAGAAAATAACATCCCTTACCTCAAAAGAATAGTACTTCTGGCTAGAATATCGGATATAATATCGAAGGAAACTTGCACTGAATAGTAATACTCAAAGTATCTAAATACTCACAAAAATACACTCGATATTATAGAGAGAGAAAACTTTTGATTCTGGTGTGATTTTCAATTCTAACCTAAGCACCCTATTTATAGGAAAAGCTTAAGATGCCAAAGTAGACTAAATTAATAAAATAATATTATTTTTTTTAAAAATCTCCAGCCGCCGGCTGCTCTTCAAAACATCAGAATTTTTCAACAAAAGTGGGGCCCACCCATTAGAAAAATATTTATTTTCTGAAACTTCATTAATTCATAATAAATAGCCCCTTTGTCAGAAAAATACAAATTCTATATTTTTCTATAGGAAATTTAATTCTCTACAACTTTGTAGAAGGAAGTTTTTTCAAATTCCAAACATAAATTATCCGAAATCCATAAATAGATGATTTTCTACACCAAAATACTGATAAAAACACATCAGCACTAATTCCTTCTCTTATATTCACAAAATAAATATTTCCTTATCATATAAATCAATAATTAATTATTCATAAATAATATTATAGAACTACAATATTGACAACCAGGTCGTTCCCAGGAAAGAGGGGGCCTTCCGATAAGGACTTCTCCTTACTGGCGCGCAATTAAATAACCCCTCATAGACAGAACTTCTTTAGACATTGTCAATAATGCTATCTAATAATATTATTCAAATAATATGAATTATTGAGTTGATAATGTGAAATACTGTGCAGTGACAATTATTGAATCAATAATACAAACTATCAACTGTAGCCATTATTGAATCAATTATATAAAATAGCAACGTAGCAATTATTGAGTCAATAAAATATCAATGTAACAATTATTGAGTCAATAATATAAAATATCAACGTAGCAATTATTGAGTCAATAATATAAAATATTGAACAGTAATTACTGTAACAATAATTGAGTAAGTGCCTTCTCACGTAAGACTCAATAATTCGAAATACTGTGCAATACCGTGTGCTACTGTTCAACACCGCGTATCACTGTATTTTAACCACCGGGTATTTCAACAGTACTAACGGTAACAACTACTCCGTTATTTTGTAAAAAAGTTATTTCTGTCGATTTTTATATCCGACAGTTATTCCGTTGTGGGGCCCACAAATAGCTGCGCCGTCGTACGAATATTCCCCGACAACAAGAATATTCCACGACCAAACGAATATTCCCCGACAACCAGAATATTTTATAACCACTTGCTCATTTTAAAATATTTGCACATTTCACCCATAACTTTCATATTTATCAAATCAACACCTTACTATTTCGAAATAATATATAAAGAAAATTAAATCTTTATTCATAAAAGTTGGGGTCTTACATACATAGTGTCCTGTACATGACAAAAATGGTTGATCTAGTATGTGCAGAAAAAACAAAGCTAGTCTATGGACCCAAGGATAAGCAGGCCGAAAATGCCAACATGGCATCCCTCTCTGAAGATGGAGGAGCAGCTGCAAGTGCAATACCTTCAGCCTCCATACGGCTCGAAATATCCACAGTCATCTGCAGTATGGCACTGTGGTCATCAATATAGGCACTCATCTCAGTAACCAAACCATGAGTATAAGACCGAAGAGCAGTACTGTCGGCAATATGGAAATTTTGGGAAGCTATAGCCTCATCCCTCTCCACAAAAGCTGCATCCCTAGCAATCAAAGTCTCCTCAATCTCCACAAAAGCTGCGTCTCTGGAAGAGCGGATCTCCTCCTGCTCCATCAATTCCCTGAATGGCACGAGACGTATCTCTCTTCGCCAAAGCTATATCTCTGCCAGACAAGGCGGTCAACATCAGAGCTCTAGCCTGATCACTCTCAAAGGTTATCTTAGCTAGTGAGTCCGCCAAAGTTGGATCTGTTCCTGCAGGAATGATCGGCGGATCACTAACTAGTGCTGCTATCAAACCCATGAATAACTCATCCTCGGTAGGAGACTCAAGATCCTCCATAGGTTCCTCCTCGTCTGAATCTACAATAGGAGCTGACTGGATGAATGCAGCTGATGCTATATCTGCCTCCAACCACGCTGAGTACTCTGGAGAATGATCCGAATAGCTACTGGAGAAATCAGCCCTCTCCCTATGAGTCCAACACTCATACACTCTAAATAAATCGGCAGACGACATAGACAGAGCTGACATCCTCTGATCAGTAGCCCCCTCAAAAGGATACAGGCTCTGAAACTGATCGAACTGGCCCATAACAGTAAGAGGATGATAAGTAGTCACTCCCCTTAATCCCGTTAGGAGCAGATATTCCATGCCAGATGCATGGGTAATAAAGCTATATGGGGAGACTAGTCCTGCGTAGGGCAGAATCAAAAATGGATGCACAATGTCAGACAGAAATGCTGACAATGTCTCTAAATCGGTACACCCCATCGGCTGAAAGGAGTAGGACATGGTTATCTCATGGGTGAAATAATACCTCTGATGCCTGAAAAATCCAATCGATCGTAGATGGGACATGAGCCATACATACAGCAATACCGAACTGCCTCTAAAAAACCCCTCCAGGTAGGTACTGCAGTAGGTGACTGATCTCAGCGTCTCAGCCAATATCATCGGTATGATGGTGCTACCCTGCCTATGGGCCCGAACCACAACTATCAATCCCACATCCATGTGGTCCAAGTGTAGCGGCATATAGACGTAGGATACGATGCACATCAGCAAAATGTCTATCCTGACTAAATGTCATCCCTCTGCCAATACAATAAAATCCCCGACATATCGATCGTAACTGTCGAGCTCACCGAAGTGATCAATCAAAAAATCAATGGAGATCACATGTCCAGAGATGATCTCATCCATCACTACGCTCTGGAAAAGACCTGACATCCGTGTAAATGGTCTCCTCATATCACTAATCATCGTGCGAGTGCATGGCGCCTCTAAAGCTAAGCCAGTGAACCGCTGATACTCCTCAAGGGTTGGAGTCAACTCATGATGCCTAAAGCGAAAGACCTATCTATCGGGTATCCAGCAGGATAAAATGCCATCTACAAACTCATATGGCATCTAAAAAGGTATGAGGGCCAATGAATGCCCCAGCATCTGGTCCACTGTCCCTCTGGCTGAGAAGGGCAGGCTCTCGTACCACAATCTCAACGGCGATACCTCCTCAGATGGTGGCGAATGCTCGATACGACTAACGGTAGATAATGCCATCTGTATCACCGTATCACAAGACCATCCAGAGGTCAAATCTGAACTCATCTGTCTAAATGCATACACATAACATAATATATGCATAATGACAATGATAAATATGATGTGATAGATAGAAAATATCATGCATATCTACAACAAATTATCTACTACAAGCATCATCCCTGTCTGATAATACAAAGCAAAATAAAAAGTATAGGGAAATGGGCCACCACCACCCAGCTACTAACAGTGGTCTATCAAACGGGGCACAGCCGCCCAAAAGCCAAAACAGTGGCTGACCAAAAGTTATAGCTACAATAGCTATCCAAAAAGATCCAAAACATCTACGCTCAAGTGGTTAATATGCTCTATCTCCTCTATGGACACAAAGTCGCGGTCATCCGGCATATCTGGGCGGTATAAGGGAGAATCAGCCCCTGTAAAAACTGCTAGAAAATAGACCTGAAGAGGGGCTCGCTCCTGAGATGGATGGGTCAAAAGAAGATGCCTCTAACGGATCTCGGCCAAGATTCCTAATTAAAAAGCAAGCTCTCTCCAACTCCCGGATCAACTCTGCAATTTGGTCCAAATGAGTAGCTCCCTGAGGCAAGCTATCTAGTCTGTCATCATCACAGACCCAGGCACCATGTCTTCCATAAACTGGGTAGCACGAGTCTTAGCTCCAATCGTGCGAGGACTCCACCAGCTGCTAAATGCCTTCTGGCTATAAGGGCCCTCTGATAGGGTAAAGCCGTGTATGCTCTCCATAGGGATATCTGTCAGTCGCTGGATCAATGGCCAATGATGCCAAGCAGGAGAAACAATGGGAATGCAGATTTGCCCCGTAATACTCCTGATCGCACGCTCTCCTAAATAGAGCTCCCAGCCTCCCTTTGTTAATAATGGGACTCTGCGGGTTGACAACGCAAACTCCCGAAAAGTGGGGAAGCCTCCCTCAAATCCAACAGACAAAAACTCAGAGGTATATGGGATCCACGAGATTGCTCCGGCTGCCAAAAGCTCCAACTACAAGCGGGAATGAGTAAAGCCCTCAGCAACAAGGACCTCCGTCAGAGTGGAGTGATGCCAATGCCGTCCCCTCGAATAGGTCTCCAGACCTAAAGTAGTGGCGAGCCGTAGGAAAGGAAGCCTCTCATATGCCCAGAACTGGCCATATAAATATCAAAATTCCTCAGTGACCAAAACTGACAAATGTAAATGCATAAATCAAAAAAGTACAAGAAAGATGTACTCACCAGCAGAAATGGGTAGAACCCTAACCAAGCCTCTGTCAAACCCTCCGAAAGCATGTGCATGCCCCAGAGAAAATAGGAAAAGGTGTAGGAACCCCAATCAAAGTCACTAAGGCGCTCTACATGTTAGGTGCCACTGACCAGGGCGAAGGATACAGTCGATGAGTTGTCCGCCACAAAATAACCCCTGATGATCACCAGGAATAATCACCTCAAGATGCGATCCCAAACCCTCTGATCATCAAGTAGAGGCTCAAGTAATGCCCCACTCTGGGTATCTATACTCAAGGGACCAGATCGGACCGTCTGACCCTTGATCGCCGTCGTAAGAACTCCTAGTATGGACTGAACGGCAGCAGGTGTGATGTCAGCCACAACAGGCATCGACTCACCCTTGAACTCTATGCCGGTGATGAGCCTCCAATCCATAGGGGTCATCATCACCTCATAGTCCAACTAATGAAAGGACTGTGTCTGGTGAAACCAGCGCTCAGATAAAGATATCACATAACCCCAGGGGTAACGGTGGGGAAGAATAGATAAGAAGGCCTGAAACCCCCAGCCGTCAACGATATGCCTGTACTATTGGTGAAAAGTATAGTAAAGGATGTGCACATTGAACCAGTTCCCTCTGGACTGCGTAAAGCCGGGAAACTGAAGCAAAAGCCAACCCATGTCAAAAACTTGTGCCCCGAGAATGGCAAAAGAAAGAAAGAGAATCCAGAAAAAAGAAAACTTTAAGTTTCCTCGTTGGCGTGAAGAAATCTCGATGGATGACGACTCAAGTTTCCCAACAGCTCCCGGGTATGCACAACAATGCCCGGAACCTCCGCTCGTGGTGTCTGAGCAGGAGCAGGAGCAGCAAAAGGAGCCTGCTCATCATCAATATCAATCGGCGGTTCGTTCTGGGCTGGACGAATCATTGACTCTTCTAATCTGCTAGGCGGTCGAGCAGGATGTGGCTGAGGAACAATAGAAGCTCGCCTCCGTCTAACGCCTGAGACTACCCTGCTAGTACTGCCGGGCCTATCTCGGTCCATTACTTGGACAAAAGTCTCCAAATCACGTCAGAAATGGTGTGGTAAGCCTAAAACCTGTGGCTTATTATTTTAAATCAGTACTCTATGCATTTATAAGTCTTAAAACATGCATGGGTCAGTTAAAAATACTAAGTAATGTCAAAATTGTATGTTTTTCAAAAGATAAGTCCTAAAATAGGCATGGGTCAGTCAAAAAAATCCCTAGTAGAGTCAAAACTGCATATTTTTAAATGCTCGGGTTTTTAAAAAAAAATTGCCAGAGTCTCCTTTGTAAAATAGACTGTCCGCATGCAGATATGCATGTCTAGGTGGCCATTCAGTAGCACACCTTCCCAAAAATAAGAATAATTCATATTTATAAAATAAGATCAAAAATAAACTTCACATGGTAGCCAAATTACCATGGACATTTTTAGTTGAAAATCTAGGCTCACTAGGCCTCAAAAAGAATGAGTAAACTTATCAAAAAGAGCAAAATATGACTGTCTCAGAATCTAAATTTTCTTACATCAAAACGTGCATAACAGTCAAATATGCATACATATGAAGTCAGAAAATTTTTAGCAGGTCATATAGGCATACATTTTTCATACATTACGTCTAAAAGCCCCCTACGTGGTTTACATGCTTTTAACGGTCAAAACTTGCAAAAAAGGACGTAAAACGTTACCTGCGATGCGCTGAACGCGTAGAAACTGACAAAATTAGAAAAAGGCTGCCCGAACTCCGTAGATCTGAAAAAGAATATCGGATTCCGTTTGAAACTTGAAATAAAACTGATTCAAATGAACTTCTGCTGCCCAATATAAAACCACAGGTGGAAGCGGGCCCACCCTCGACAGTCGTACCTCTACCTACGGCTCCCCAAGGTGGGTCCCACTTCCCCGAGCTCGTTTTGGTTCGAGTTGAAATGGAGTTTATATGTGCTGCCAAGTCAAATCTGAAGAAAAATTGCTACGCGATTGAGCGAATTATCCTGAAATCCTGCATTTAATCAACGTAATCCTGACAGAAAGAGGAACATTCTGAAAACCCTTGGTAGTCATCCCGAAGCAATGTCGGGAGATCAATAATGAAGAATACTAAAAAAATGCCAAAAAACTGCGCAAAACTGCCCAAAACTGCCACTTTTAAAGCGTCGGGTACTGACCGATGACAGTTCAGCCGTTGACACAACCCCAGCGAAGCGTCGGGTACAGACTGAGATAGTTCAGCCAATGGCACAACCCCATCAAAGTGTCGGGTACTGACCGATGACAGTTCAACCGTTGGCACAACCCCAGCCAAGCGTCGGGTACAGACCAAGACAGTTCAGGCGTTGACACAACCCCAGCGAAGCGTCGGGTACTGACCGATGACAGTTCAGCCGTTGGCCCAACCCAGCGAAGCATCAGGTACAGACTGAGACAGTTCAGCCATTGGTACAACCCCAGCGAAGCGTCGGGTACTGGCCGAAGACAGTTCAGCCGTTGGCATAACCCCAGCGAAGCGTCAGGTACTGATCGACGATAGTTCAGCCATTGGCACAACCCCAGCGAAGTGTCGGGTACTGACCGATAACAGTTCAGCCGTTGGCACAACCCTAGCAAAGCGTCGGGTACAGACCGAGATAGTCCAGCCGTTAGTTTAACCCCAGCGAAGCGTCGGGTACTGACCGATGACAGTTCAGCCGTTGGCACAACCCCAGCGAAGTGTCGGGTATAGACCGAGATAGTTCAGCCGTTCGCACAACCCCATCGAAGCGTCGGGTAGAGACCGAGATAGTTCAGCCATTGGCACAACCCCAGGGAAGCGTCTGGTACTGACCGATGATAGTTCAGCCATTGGCTCAACCCCAGAGAAGCGTCGGGTATAGACCGAGATAATTCAGCCATTGGCACAACCCCAGCGAAGCGTCGGGTACAGGCTGAGACAGTACAGCCGTTGGCACAGCCTCAGCGAAGCATCGGAAGGGATCCGGTGACGAAAGCAATGTAATAATCCATCCTAGATGATGGAATCTGTTATACACATCCTCAGAAGGAGCCCCAAGAAAGATTGATAATTCAAATCCTTGGTGCTAACTAACGATGTAGATGATCGTCAAAATAGGCATCGGGAGCACTCATTGGAATAACTCGGCGGCAACGATGTTATCCCCATCAGAGTCACCTATGCTATCATGGCTGAGGTCATCCCTAGCAAAAAGCGACGAAAATAGTTTGTGGTAGCCTATTAGTGACCTCCCCAGCAAACGAGACAAGAACAGTCTGCAATGGAAGCCTAAATCTGATAAATCTATCGGTGGATGTCCTACCAGTAGCCGACTGATAATACTGCAACAAGGGTTATCACGGGAGTCGTTATCCCCAATAGAAACTAACGTAGTCAATAAGTGATAAGTCTACCCCCTCGAAGGTATCTAACATTCATGACATACCCTATCATGCATTGCCTTCGCTTTGCATTTGAATTTCCCGTGTCTACTAATCTTTATCTTGTTCATTTCATTACATTGCATGAACATGATAAAGAGGGGGCATCTGTAGACACTCAAAATTTCCTTTCCCTGTTACTAACACTGTAGGAGGGCAAAACTGTCCATTCAAATCAACCCCGGTCTCAATACTGGGCAGTCAACTCAACCCCTGTCTCAAAACCGGGCAGACAACTCAACCCCGATCGCAATATCGGGCAGTCAACTCAACCCTGGTCTCAATATCGGGCAGTCAATTTAACTCCGGTCTCAATACCGGGTAGTCAATTTAACCTCGGTCTCAATACCGGGCCGTCAACTCAACCCCGGTCTCAATATCGGGCAACCAATTTAACCCCGATCTCAATACTGGGCCGTCAACTCAGCCCCGATCTCAACCCGGGAGGTACAGGTCAGCCCTGGTCTCAACCCAGGAGGTACAGGTCAGCCCCGGTCTCAACCCGGGAGGTACAGTGTAGACACTCAAAATTTTCCTTGCCCTAATACTAACGTTGTAGGAGGAAAAAACCATCAATCAATCCAAATCATGCCACCAACGCCGGTCCTTAAACCTAAATCTGATTCCCAATATCGGTAATCAAGTTTCGACAGTCAATTGGACCATTAATCAAGTTTTGACAGTCAATCGTACCATCATTCAAGTTCTGACAGTCAATCGGACCATCAATCAAGTTTCGACAGTCAATCAGACCATCAATTAAGTTTCAACAGTCAATCGAATGATCAATCAAGTTCTGACAGTTAATTGGACCATTAATCAAACTCTAACAGTCAATCGGACCATCAATCAAACTCCGACAGTCAATCGGACTATCAATCAAGTTCTGACAGTCAATCGGATGATCAAGCTCAACCCCGATCTCAACCTGGGAAGTCAAAATCAACCCCGATCTCAACCTGGGAAGTCAATTCAACCCCGGCAGCAACCCAGGAGGTATCAATCAACCCCGGTCTCAACCCGAGAAGTATTAATCAACCCCGATCTCAACTCGGGAAGTCAAGATCAACCCCAGTCTCAACCCGTAAGGTACCAATCAACCCCGACCTCAATATCGGGACATGTTAAACCATCTCTAATCTCAATCTAGGAAACACAGTTCATCCCCCGGCAGCAACCCGGGAAGTCAAACTTGACCCCAGTCTCAACCCGGGAAGTGCAGGTTATTCCCGGTCTCAACCCGGGACGTCAGGTTAAATTCAGAAATCAACCTAAAGCATCACAACAACTCCAGAGCAGAACCTAGAATGACAACGTCAGCCTCAGAGATAACCCTGAGGTCAAAAGACTCGACTGGGATCCAAGTCTTGGAATTAGCTCCTGGAAGTCAACCAGCGACCATGCCAACACTACAAGCAGTCCCGGGAGGGGTAAAATGGTCATTTCATCAACTCTCAACTAACTTGGTCAAACTCAAGCCAAATTGATGCCGCCAAAGTCAGAATGAATCCTAACGACGATCCCGAGTTGCAACTACGCAAGACAGCTCAACGGACAAACGGCGAGGAATCGAAGACCTGGTTATAAACCCATCTTCCTAGACCCATAAAATATTTTTTCCCATGTCATTACGACACTCTCGGCGAGAGCTTTCTGGAAAGGTATCGCACGCCTCAAACGGACGCTCCGATCAAAAGTTAGAAAGTTTTCGACCGAACATCGCATTACTCGGAGTGCAAGTACTTCGAGACGACCAAGCCGGGCATGTGGGCCCCACCTAGGGGATCCGCAGCTCTACCTGCGGCTGTCGCAGGTAGAGTGGAGGCTCCCTAGCCTATAAATAAACGTGCCCCCTGTTCATTTTAACAAAATTCAGAAACGCAACGAAGCCCTGCCAGTTTGATTTTCTGACTTTTACACCTCTTCCAAACCCAAATATTTTCACTCCAACACGTAGATATACCCATATACTACCACATATCAAAAAACCATCGATAAATTTGGGCGTTTAAAGCCTAGTGCGCACATTCTGGCAACTTCGCCGGACTGGGTTATCATCCCAGTCCGGGTTTGGCCCTCTTTTTTATATATTTAACTACAAATGTACTAACATTTCAATTCTGTCAAGCCCGAATGTCAAATTCGAGGAAGTTTACCTTTTTTATATATTTTTATGCATATATAAGCGACATTCACCATCACTGGTACTCATATCAGTCCTGGTTGACTACATTTCTGTCACTATATATATATATATATATATATATATGGCTATTTTACTGCTTTTGCGCACTTCCCCATACTGGATGCTCTCCTCAGTCACTGGGTGAAAACCCATCACCCTTATTACTGTATATATATATATATTTTTTTTATTTCTGTCATATCCTGGATTATTTCGTGGCTATTTACAGTTTATATATATATATATATATATATATATATATATATTTCGATTCTAGTCCGGGCTTGCGAGTGAAAACCCATCGCCCTTTTACAACTTTTATATATATAATTATATATATTGCTTTATTCAATTTATTTAACTGCTGCATTTAACATTCATTTGTATATGAATTTGCACTAATTTTTTTGCGGGTGGACTAAATTTATCCAAATCTCGCCAATTCTAGCTTTCAACAGTTTAAACAGGTCCCGACAGAACCTGGAAGCTATAGTGACTGAGATTTCTTTCAATCTAGTTATTTTTATAGTTTCAGCTTTGAAAGCAACATCGCGTCCCTTAGATCACTATCTAGTGGGAACGAGACACTTCGGCCGTGCGGACTGGGATTTACTGAATGAATCCCTGGTTCTAGCTATCTTGGGATATTTATCTGCTTCTGTACAAATTTGAACTGTGTAGGTTTTCTAGCCACTCATATGTGAGCCTAGGGATCGTGGGATTCATTATCAAACTAATCAGAATCCGATTCCCACGATGGACAAACTTCGATTTACAGATGTACCCTGCCAGTTTTTTCTGTAAAATGTAAATGCATAGACCTTAAAACGGCTATCCGAATTTAAGGTCTCAACCTAGTGCGTGTCAGCAACCCTCCGACGGTTTTCAAACCCATGAGGAGACCAACACTTTATATTTCTGTGGTCGAGGATGCTTCGCAGCCCAACAAATCACCAGTTGCATGCCGTCATAAGGCTATAAAAGATAAAATTGAAAGTGGCAATGTGCTTCAATTCCTATGTCAGCGTAGGGGTTTGATAAATAGCTTTCAAAATATCACTATTAATTCAATTCAAAAGCTTTTGCAAATCAAATTAAATGTTTTTTTCAAATCAAATCAAAGACTGATTTTCAAAATCAAATCAAACCCTTCGTATATAGGCTCAACGAAGCCTGTCAAAAGTTTCAATCAATCCAAAGGCCCAATTTTCAAACAGCATTCACTCACGCATTTCAGTTTTAAGGGAAACATTGAAAAGATTGCGGTACCGTGTTTACACGGGAGTTATGGGGTGACTAACACCTTCCCCACACTTAACCAAGCCCCCAAACTCAAAACTCCGATTTCAAAGATCAAGTTTCGACAGTGTCCAGCAATTGGGCCTCTTTTCAAATCAAACTCGGTTGAGTTGGTACAACCATTTTCAAAACTACCAACTGGCGACTCTGTTTAAATCAAATCAAATCGTCGACATACACATGTTGTCCTCTTTCCTAAAAAAACCCTTCAAAACCTTTTTCGCAATAAAAAAGAATAAGGGTAGAGATAACTTAGGAAGATCAATTTGAGAAAACTCGGGTTATAAACCGACCCGCGGGATTCTTAAATTTTCCAACATCGACTGGTGGCGACTCTGCTGGGGACATTAGAGGGCTTAGGCCGCTTTCAATCTTTTCAAACATTTCCCTTTCAACACTATTGAATGCGTGAAATCCTGCGTCTCCACACTCAATAGATGAGTGAATGTTATGTCTTTCATTGAATATATGAATGTTATGCCTTTAAATTGAATGAATGAGAATGAATGCTTTAGTGCTTCGCACCCATATTAGTGCTTCGTACAAACTGTCATTGCATGTATGTGAAAGTATGTTCTGAGTCCCTCCACCAGGAGGCTAACCTGGTCAGTGATAAGTAAGGACTCTGGGGACGACTAAGTCTCCGGGGTTGCCTCCTAAAAATGCACCACCCAGATTCGCTCCAGTTGAACGATCGGATTAACTTCCCTTCTAGTAGATTGAAATGATCTGGGAACCTTCATGCCGAAACAAAAGCCGCTAGAGTAACCTAGGATAGGTCAGCTTTTGATCAACCGAATCCAACGGGATGCTTCTTCATGCCTTCTTCTTTCAATTCCATGTCAAGTCTCCAATTACTGAGGAGTACAATGTAAATGACAATAATGAAAGATTTACTTTCCTGTCAAATATCCTGTCATCCTGTCATCAAAACAACTAACCTAGATTTTGCAGGATAAACTTAAAACACACATCATAAATGCATCCATTCAGCACCTACCATAGGGAACTGACACTCCTACATTTTGGTGTAGGTAGGAAAAAATTGGTCCTATCACCAGATCAAAGGCCAGAAAAGCACGAAGTCTATCTACGAACATGGCTTCAAGTGCTTCACTAGAATCTACCCCTGTGTCTAAGGAAGAATTCGAAGGATTGAAAAATCAAATAGCCGAGCTAGCCGATTTCCTTCGAGAGCAAAGCAAGGCTTTCAAATAAAAACAATCTCAAACTCATCTAGAACCAGGAGCATCTGGTAGTGGTGCTGGTGGTCAAGATACAGAAAAGGCCGAAACTCAGATCCCTAGACCCCAGAACCAGGATACAATCAACAAAACTCCAGAAATCATCATCCTAAGCAAAGAATAGGAAGCTGGTGACATTCTCAAGAAATTGCAATAAATGGAAGAAACTCTCCGATCTATTAAAGGGACTGGGGCATTTGGTAGTGTGAAGTATTCCGACCTCTGTATATTCCCCCGGGCTCGTTATCCTGAGAAATTCAGAACTCCCGAGTTCGAGAAATATGATGGGTTGGGAGATCCATACACATATCTAAAAGTTTTCATTGAAGAACTCGGATCCTATACTGAGGACAAGAAACTTCGAATGCAGCTATTTCAGAAGAGTTTAACTGGAGAAGCCAGAGCCTAGTATGCTCGTCTGGACAACTCCAAAATCCATAGTTTAGAAGAATTAGCCCATGCCTTCCTCAGCCAATACAGTTTTCAATCTCAACTAGCTTCAGATCGGTATCAAATTACCAAAATCAAGAAGAATAACACTGAATCATTCAAAGAATATGCCCAGCGATGGAGACGGGAAGCAGCACAAGTCACCCCCGCCATGACAGAATCTGAAATAGTCATGACTTTCATCGATATTCAAGAAGCTCCTTATTATGAAAGGGTCCTGGCAGTCATAGGAAAACCTTTCTCTGAAATGATCAAACACGGTGAAATGGGACTCAAGTTCGGGAAAATAAAAGACTTAACGGCACTCGAAGTTGTTGCTGAGCATATCCAATCCGAAAATTACGGGAGTAATCCCCAGAGGGTCCACAAAAATAAAGATGATGAAGTTTCCTTGGTGTTACAAGGACAAAATTCAAGCGGTAATTCAAAAATTACACCCATTCAAAGGAGGAAATATACCCATTTCCAAGCTACAACACAGCCTTCAAATCCTTCATTCCAAAAAAACATGGAGGTCAGACGCAGAAGGACTTTCACCCCACTAGGGGATTCACTCGAGAACGTCTTCAAACTTCTGACAGCTCAGAAGAAGATTGGCCAACTCCTTCCGCCAACTAACACTAATGCAAGGAACTTCGACCCTAGTAAGAAATGTGTTTATCATTCTGGATCACCGGGACATGACACCAAATATTGTTGGTCCCTCAAGCATAAAATCCAAGATTTGATTGATAATGGAGAAATTATGGTCACAAAGCCCGATCAACCGCATGTCCAAGATAACCCTCTCCCACAGCATAAGGAGAAGAGTGTCAACATGATCAACACTTCAAGTGGAGAAGGATCCAAATACCTCCGCTATGTTGAAGAATCAACTCAATCCAACAACATCAGCCCAATGAGTTCGGAAGCTTTTGAAAAATAATTCCTGATAGAGCAAGAAATAAAGTCTATCAAGCAACAAATCGAGCAGTTGGATGAACTGGTCTTCTACTAACATCAACTCACCAGAAAGATGTTGAAGCAAATCCATTAATCTATTTGCAGTCACTCTCCTCCAGCGGAAGTTAATTCTAATCAAGATCATAGTCGGACTTGTGAGCTTACACCCTGGACTAACAAGGGGATCGAAGAAGCAAGTGTCCAAGTAGGTAGGAAGTTCCTATTTCAAAGGAATTTCACTAATTTGAACCAGTCAATGGAAGAAATCCTGCAAATGATTATCAACGAGGGAATGGTTGAAAACTTACTACCTCCGCTGAACCCTCAATCCAGAAAATCCAAACATGACCAAATATGTCAGTACCATTCCAACTCTCCCGGCCATGATACAGAAGAATGCTGGGCACTTCGTAACCTAATTCAAGACCTGATTGAGAAAGGTGACCTAATCAGAGGAGATCAAATCCTTGATATGACAGATAAAGATAGCCTCTGGATCCCCGATGCATGGTATCAAGACACAGTGGCTGTAATATCCTGCGATAAAGAATCAATCATCACACCCCTGGTACTGACAGGTAAAGGGGTCCAAGACAAACAAAATCTTATGAAGGTGGCTGCACCCCAGCCTTTAATTTTTCCCTTCAGGCCTCAGTATCTAATCCTCAGTCTGAAGAAGGTCCCATGGAATTACGGGGACATTGAAAGCTCTACTTCAAACAACATCTCCATCCTGTCAAAGGATAATCCATTGTACCTACCTCAGCAGGTGATTAAACTAGTTACCAAAGCAAAAAAAAAAGGTGGTTGAAGAAAAGATATAAGAGTTCCTCAAAAAGATGGGACATAATGAAATCAAGATAGTGCAAAGCTTAAAAGATGCACCCAAGAAAATATCCATCCTGGACTTGGTCCTATCATCAGAGGATCACCGTAACATCCTAGTGAAGGTACTAGAAGAAGCTCATCTGCCACACAAGGTAGACACAGAGAAATTCCGTCACGTGATAAAACACATTTTCAATAACAATGTGATTTCCTTCACAGACGATGATATCCCGGCTGAGGGAAGGGGCCACCACAAGTCCTTGCATACAGCCGTTATGCCCTCCAGATATGTGATCGGAGGAGTGCTTATTAATGGAGGATCTTCCCTCAACATTTGTCCATACGACACGTTGGAAAGAATGAAGATCAATCCAAATCGGATCAAAGCCAGTCACATGGTTATCCGGGCTTTCGATGGATCTCGCCGCCAGGCTATGGGGGAAATCGAGCTTCCTCTAGAAATTGGTTCACATACCTTCTACGTATCTTTCTAGGTGCTCAACATAGCCACCGGATACAATTTGTTATTGGGCAGGCTATGGATCCATATAGCCGGGGCTGTTTCATCCACCCTCCATCAGCAACTCAAGTATATTATCAACGGCAGTCTCATCACAATGAATGTCGAACCGAAATACTTTACCCACATACATGGGGGCATGCCAGTGATTATCCTGGACGCCGGAGTTGAGCCTGCAAGTTTTCAAGATCTCGAAGTGAGTGATATTCAATATCTACCGATTGGGGCACTAGCCCTAAAGCCTAAACTTTCCACTGAAGTAATGACAGTGAGCCAAGAAATGGTAGCTGCGTTTTCAGCCTAGAGAAGGGTTAGGAAAAAATAAGCACGGCATTAAGATGTCAATTCAAATCCCAAGTCAGATGGGAATAACAGGACTGGGATTTTCATCAGGGTCAAACCACTGAAATCCACACAAACATCCCAAAGCACAAGCCTCCACAATTCTGCTCCCAAACCTCACAAATGCCGGATGGGTGAAACCTACGAGGAAGATCCCTACGGGGGCATCAGCCATGCTATTTCCTTCAATCATACCTGTACATGAAAGGAAAGCCCTCAAGCCTGAGGCCGATAGCGAAAAGGGAAAAGAAAAGATCCTATACAAAGGATGAAACCCGTTTGCTAACATGGAAGTTATTATCAACTATGAAGGGATGAATGATGAACTCCCAAATAGTGACGATGAGGATTGTGCTCACTTTCCTCATAGCAAACAGAGGAACAATCCACAGAAAAGCCTCGGCCATATCCTAAGGGATGTCTTAGTTGTCATTCAAGACGAGACGGACAAGCACACTTCCAGCATCATCCCTATCCATGAGGATCTAACACTAGATAACTGGAGCAGTGTCCCTTGCCTCAGTCGAAAAGGGTAAAGGGGCAGACAGTCAATCTACCCTTAATCATGCTTTCATTTACTACTTACTTTTGATTGCACAGCTGGAGCAGTTACTTTTGTCATGCATTACAAATGCTATATGTATTTAAGCAGTTGTATATATTAATGAAAGCATTTTTGTTTTCAGGACCCAAGCATTGGATATGTGTGTCTCTGCTGATGAGATGCCAACCTGTCAACATAACTCCAACCATGATGCAAGATTGAGCTTCGACTTGACGGATCTTCATCAAGAGCAGAAAGATGACTATGAGGTGCCAGAAGAGATCAAGGAATGGGTCCAGGATAAACCTAAACCAAACCTCGACCAAACCTTGACCAAACCTCCACCATCAACATAGGAACCTCCGAAACCATCAAAGAAATCCAAATAGGTTTAGACCTCACCTCAGATCAAAAAGCTGACCTGATCGAGCTCCTGACACAGTACCAGGATGTATTTGCATGGTCGTATGAAGACATGATCGGTCCATCCATAGACATTATCATCCATCGGATGCCCATCAAAGAAGGGTTCAAACCAGGCAAATAAAAGCTCAGACGATTGAAACCTGATTGGAGTTTAAAAGTAAAAGAAGAAATCATTAAGCAATTTAAAGCCGGGATCATCATGGTATCAACATATCCTGAATGGCTATCAAACATAGTCCCCATGCCTAAACCAAGAGGGAAGGTATGAGTTTACGTGGATTACCGGGATCTAAACAAAGCCTGTCTCAAGGATAATTTCCTGGTACCTTTTATCCACATCCTGATTGACAATACTGTGCAGTACGACATGTATTCCTTCGTAGACTGCTTTGTTGTTTACCATCAAATCTTGGTTGCTGAAGAAGACCGAGAGAAAACACCTTTTATCACTTCCTGGGGAACTTTTTTCTACCGACGACTATCCTTCGGCCTTATCAATGCCGGAGCAATGTATTAGCGAGCCATGATGGCCCTCTTTCATGATATGATGCACAAAGAAATAGAAGTCTATGTTGACGACGTCATCATCAAATCCCGGAGGGAGGATGATCATATAGACCATCTCAGGAAGCTGTTCAACAGGTTGCGCAAGTACAACCTCAAGCTAAATCCCGCCAAATGCGCTTTTGGCATCAAGGCAGGCAAACTGCTAGGATTCCTGGTGAGCAATCGAGGCATTGAGTTAGACCCTGCCAAGATCAAAGCCATTTTTGAAATGCCCATGCCTCATATAGAGAAGGAGATACGAGGATTCCTAGGAAGGATCAACTTCATAAGTTGGTTCATTTCACAGCTCACAGCAACTTGTGAGCCCATCTTCAAGATGTTAAGGAAGAATTCCTCTATCAAATGGAATGAGGATTGTCAACAAGCCTTTCTTACCATTAAAAAGTAGCTTGTCGAAGCACCTATTTTGGTACCTCCGAGGGATGGAGTCCCCTTATTTATGTACCTATCCGTCAATGCTAATGCCATGGGCTATATGCTAGGACAGAAGGATGATAGTAGCAAAGAAAGAGCTATCTACTACATCAGCAAAAGATTCAGTAGTGGGGAACAGAAGTATACCCTGATCGAGAAGACATGTTGTGCATTAGTATAGGCCGCCATGAGGTTGCAACACTATTTGCATGGGCAAACGACGTATCTAATATCTCGTATGGATCCACTCAAATACATCTTCAACAAACCAATGTTAAATTATCAACTGTCCAAATGGCAGTTTATTCTACAGTAGTTCGACATTATCTACGTGACTCAGAAGTCTACTGGAGAACTCAGCCCTCTCCCTGTGAGTCCAACACTCATAAACTCTAACCAAGTCGGCCGATGAAATCGATGAAGCCGACATCCTCTGATCAGCAGAATCCTCAAAATGGTGCATACTCTGCCACTGATCAAACTGCTCCATAACTGCCAAGGGATGATAAGTAGGCATACCCCTCAACCCTGCCAAAGGCAAATAATCTATGCCAGACGCATGAGTAATAAAGCTGAATGGGGTCGCCATGCCTGAGCATAAAAAAACTGCGAACGGATGCTTAATATCGGACAAAAATGCTAACCAGGACTCTAAGTTGACGCAATCAGGCGAACAAAAGGAGTAAACTGAGGATATCTCGTGGCTAAAACAATAGGCATAAGGTCTAAATGATCCATTCGGTCATATGTGTGACATCAACCACATATACAGCACGACCGAGCTACCCCAAAAAAACCACGCTGGATGGGTACTGCAATAGGTGAGCGACCTCAGTGTCTCCGTCAATATCATAGGGATAATGACACTCCCCTGCCTAACGGCTCTAACTAGAACAACCAATCCCACATCAAGGTGATTTAAATGCAATGGCATGTAAACATACGCCACAATACACATCAACAACACGTCTACATTGGCTGTCTGCCAATCCTCTGCAAAAATGACGAAATCCCCGACGTGACGGTCGTAGCTATCAAGCTCACCATAGCTCTCTATCAAGAAGTCAAGGGAGATCACACGCCCTGAAATGATCTCATCTATGACTATGCTTTGCCGAAGACAGGATAGCCGAGTAAACGGTCTCCGCATACCACTGATAGCCGTCCGAGCACATGGTGACTCTAAATCCAAGCCAGTAAATCTCTGGTACTCCTCTAGAGTAGGCGAAAGGTCACACCGCCCAATTCGGAATACCTGTCTCTCCGGTACCCATAAGGGTAGGACGCCATCAATAAAGCCTTCTGGAACCCTAAAATCTACAAGGGCCATAGAATGCCCCAATATCTGGTCAACTGTCCCCCTAGATGGAAAGGGCAGACTATCATACCATGACCGCAACGATACCGCCACCTCTAACAGTGGCAAATGCTCTATTCGGCTAATTGCAGATGTAGTCATCTGTAGCACCGTATCACAAGACCGTCCAGAGGTCAAGTCAAATCACAACTGTCTGAATGCATACACATGATACATGTATGATGACAATGATATAAACATGATGCAGCAGATAAAGATGATAAAAATATCTACAAAAAGCTATCTACTGAATACATCATCCCTATATCCTGGTATAAAGTGAAAGAAAGAATACAGGGAAATGGGGAACCACCACCCAGCTAATACAGTGGTCTACCAAAATGATGGCACAGAAGCCGAATAGCAAAAATAGTGGCTGACCAAAAATATAGCTGCCATAGCTATCACAGGAAGTCAAAGACCTCGGTATCAAACCGATCGACCTGCTCCAGATCCTCTGTCTGCACAAAGCTGCTGGGATCAGGCATATCTGGGCGATATAAGGGAGGATCTGCCCCTGTATATAACTGCTACTAAATGGACCTGAAGAGGGGCCTGAGCCAGAGCTGGATGGGTCAAATGAAGATGCCTCTGATGGATCTCGGCCAAGGTGCCTAATAAAGAAACGAGCCTGGTCCAACTCCCTGGTCATATGTGTTATCTGGTCTGCATGAGTAGGCTCTCTAATACACGCTATCCAGTCCGTCATCATCACGGACCCCGACACCATATCTGCCATAAAATGGGTGGCACAAGTCTGAGCCCCAATAGTGCGAGGACTACACCAACTGTAGAAGGCTGCCTGGCTGTATGGGCCCTCTGATAGATCAAAGCCGTCTATACCCTCCAACTGGATGTCTGTCAAAGGCACGGACAATGGCTAATGATGCCAAGCAGTAGGGGCAATGGGAATGCGGATCTCCCCTGTAATGCTCTGAATGGCACGCTCTCCAAGATAGCGCTCCCAGCCTCCCTCCGTCAACATAGGGACTCTGCGGGTCGATAAGTCAAACTCCCGACCAGTGGGGAAACCACCATCAAATTCGACTGTCAAGTGCTCAGTTGTGTACGGCGTCCAAGTGATCGAGCACGCAGTCAAAAACTCCAACTGCAGACCGACATGAGTGAATCCCTCAGCAACAGGGACTTCCGTTAAAATGGAGTGATTCCATCTCTGTCCACGTGGATAGGTCTCTGGTCCTAGTGATGAAATGGGTCGTAGGCAAGGAAGCCTCTCAAATGCCCAAAGCTATCCATGCAAATATCGAAAGTCCTCAGTGACCAAGACTGCCAAAAATAAGTGCAGAAATCAAAAAGGTACAGAAAGGTGTACTCACCAGCAAAAACTGATGGAATCCTAACCAAGCCTCCGTCACACCCTCCGAAAGTAGGCGCATACCCCGGAGAAAATAGGTAAAGGTATAGAAGCCCCAATCAAAGTCATTGAGGTGCTCTACATGCTGAGTGGCGCTGATTAAAGCAAAGGACACAGTCGACGAGTTATCCGCCACAAAATAACCCCTGATGATCGACAAAAACCATCGCCTCAAAATGCGATCTCTAACCCTCCGATCATTAGGCGCAGGAAATTGCAAAGTCCCGTCCTGGGCGTCTATACTCAAGGGACTAGATCGGACTGCCCGACCCTTGAATGTCGACTGAGGGACTCCCAACAGGGATCTTGTTGGGTTTGTACGAAATCGTGACGCAATCAAATTGCAAAAATTAGCGGAAGCATGGTATATCAGAGTTTAAAAAAATTTCTACAAAACCATTACCCGGATCATCCTTTATGCAAATTATTAATTTAAAACGATAAATAAGAAGTTATGGAATCATACCCTTGTAGAACGAAGCTTCCACAGGTACTTGTTCAACTCCTTGTTCTTCGTGATCTCCTTGAATTTCCGGGTTAGATTCCTTCCTTTGATCAACGTTAGCCACCCAAGTGTTTGGCCTCTAGAGGTGATCCACCAAGGAAGGTGAATTATCAAGAAGGAGGGTTGTTGGCTTAGTTTTCTATCCTCTATAGAAAAGGAGTACTCTCTAACAATTGGAATTGCATCAAGTAATATCTATTATAAGAATCCTCTTATATAGATATTGGTCAACCCTTCTAATCCTATTAGACATGGGATTTCTTTTAATTAATTAAAATTCTTTAATTAATTTAGGCTTCCCACCACATGGGAAATAATTAATTAAATTCATTTAATTAATTTGTCTCCTAATCTTATTAGGAATAAATGAGAGTACTAATATTAAATTGATTACTAAACTCCTTTAGAAATTAAAATAATATTAATTATAATAATATTAATAAGACTCCTCTTATTAATTTATATTTAATATTTCCAAAATATTAAATAATAAATATTAAGCTATTTAATTTATTCTATCACCATAGATTAAATTAATTTCACTTAATGCATTATTACGATTATGCCATTACCTTCTTAAATAATTATTCTTCCTTTTATGGTGTGACCCTTTAGGTTCTCCATATTAAACCGGTTGTGAATAAATCAATTAGAACAATTCTAATCTTATTTAAATAAATAAATTAAACTAATAATCTATTTAAATAAATAATATTTATTCTACAATAGGAATAAGCCTCCCTAGCGATCAACGACTTTCCAGATAATATAGATTTCAACATTAATCATAAAAGAACCTGTGAGTAAATAGTTACCATACAATTCAATCCTTCCACCATACAATGTCCCAATTAAATATAAGACATGAATTTACTGTCAAGTCTTATTTTATTTAATTATATGTATTTCGATTAGAAAATGCACAACTCCAAATAATGTAAATTAGAAACTCCTTTCTAATTTCATTTTACCTTGGCCAAGGATTCCTGGGTTGTCATTTAACGAATCACATAGGACATATCTCCTCCTTTACTAGAGGTGGTAGATTCTTTATTGATCATTCATTGTCTCCATATGTAACTCATTATACCCAAGCATACCCTTTTATATACCCTAAAGGGCTTTAAGGAATAAGTCAAAGTATAATTCATTACATACAAGATATTATGATGATCTCAAGTCCAAGGATCACTTGTACTACTATCACATTAGGAATTCCTATTGACAGGCGAGTAAAACTCCATTAGGTATTCCATAGCGAGTCACGTTCAGTGAACTTATTCTCCAATAAGCACCTACATACTTGCTTTAGTGTCTCCACACAAATGATTATGAGATCAATCATCCTCATCTAATGAGCAAGCAACATATGTACTAATCTATCCGGATTTACTAATCCCCTTTTTAGTAATCCCATGATTAGGAACTATTTTAGTTTTAGAGCTTTCTAAGAATTTAGATCTCATTGGCATGATCATCATCATGATTCTAAAAGCATTGCTTAAAACTATGGGTTATTTACATATTATAAAAATAGCACCATGTAGATAATTAAATGCCTTTAATAAATGAATATTTTTATTAATAAAGAAATAAGATTGCCTCCAAAGTATATGCTTTATCATCATACATGATTGGCTTGTATGCATACTACTTTCAATCTCCCACTTGCACTAAAGCCAATCGCCATGGTATCTCATACCCAACTTCTCTAAGTGACGATCAAACTGCTGTTGTGTTAAAGCTTTAGTTAATGGATCTGCAATGTTGTCTTGAGAGTCTACACTCTCCTCTTTCAATGATTTCTTTAATCAAAGTGCCGCAACACATGTTTAGATTCAAGATGAGACTTAGGACCTATTCCTAGTTCTGTAATGAACTTTTCATCTAAAACATCAACTTGCAGCTTCACTTACAGTTATATACTTTGTCTTTGTCACTAAACCAACAACCTTTTGTTGTTTGGAACCTTTTCAATTCACTGCACCATCTTTCAAGGTAAACACATACCCTGAAACAGATTTACTGTCATCTTGGTCTGTTTGGAAACTTGAGTCTGTGAATCCCTTGAGTTTTAATTCAGACCCACCGTAGACAAGAAAAATATCTTTAGTCCTTCTCAAGTACTTTAGGATATTCTTCACTGCCTTCCAGTGCTCTTCTCCAGGGTTTGACTGGTATCTGCTCATTACACTAAGTGCATGAGCAACATCCGGTCTAGTACATATCATACCGTACATGATAGATCCTATTGCAGAAGCATAAGGGATCTTACTCATACGATCTCTCTCCTCAGGTGTCTTTGGGGCCTGTTTCTTCGAGAGATGTATTCCATGGCTCATCGGCATGAGACCTCTTTTGGAATCTTCCATGCTAAACCTCTTTAGTATTGCATCAATGTACGTTCCTTGGGATAAACCAAGCATCCTTTTAGATCTATCTCTATAGATCTTTATCCCCAAAATATAGGATGCTTCTCCCAAGTCCTTCATGGAGAAGTGTTTAGATAACCAAATTTTAATTGATTGTAGCATAGGAATGTCATTCCCTATCAGTAATATATCATCAACATATAATACAAGGAATGAAACTGCGCTCCCACTAACCTTCTTGTTCACACATGGTTCATCGTCGTTTTTTACAAAATCAAACTCTTTGATTGTCTCATCAAAACGAATGTTCCATCTACGAGAAGCTTGCTTCAATCCATAAATGGATCGTTGCAGCTTACAGACTTGATTTGTTCCAACCTTTGAAACAAATCCCTCTGGCTGTGTCATATACACATCCTCCTCAAGTTTCCCATTGAGGAAGGCTGTTTTCACGTCCATCTGCCAGATCTCATAGTCGTTATAAGCTGCAATCGCAAGCAAAATCCGAATGGACTTGAGCATAGCTACTGGTGAGAAGGTTTCATCATAGTCAACTCCTTGTCTTTGTTTGAAACCTTTTGCAACCAGTCGGGCCTTATAGGTCTCTACCTTGCCGTCCGCTCCAGTCTTTCTTTTACAGACCCATTTACACCCAATAGGCTTAATGCCTTCAGGTGGTGAAATCAAAGTCCATACTTTGTTTTCATACATGGAGTCCATTTCGAATTTCATAGCTTCAAGCCATTTCCCTGAGTCTTTATTACTCATAGCCTGTTCGTAATTCAATGGATCATCATCATTCATGATGTGTACCTCATCGTCATCCTCTATAACGAATCTATATCTCTCAGGTATCTTCGGTACTCTTCCAGATTTACGAACAGGGTGTGGTATAGTAGGTTCTTCTACTTTGTCAGGTACCTGACTTTGATCCGTGATAATTTGTGGGTCTTGAACTTCTTCAAGATATATCTTACTCCCACTGACCCCTTCATGGATAAAATCCTTTTCTAAGAAGGCAGTATGTTTCGCAACAAACACCTTTTGATCAGTTGGATGATAGAAATAATACCCTAAAGTTTCTTTAGGGTATCCCACAAATCTACACTTATCGGATTTAGTCTGTAGCTTATCGTTTTCAAACTTTTTGACATAAGCTGGACAACCCCAAGTCTTAACATGCTTAAGATTTGGTTTCCTCCCCTTCCATATCTCATATGGAGTCTTTGGGGCGGATTTGGTAGGTACCTTGTTAAGTAGGTATGCAGCCGTTTCTAGGGCATATCCCCATAAGGAAATTGGAAGGTCGGTAAAACTCATCATAGATCGAACCATGTCCAACAGTGTTCGATTTCTCCTTTCAGATACTCCATTTAACTGTGGTGTACCTAGAGGAGTCCATTGTGAGATTATACCATTTTCTTTGAGATAATTGAGAAACTCACCGCTTAAGTATTCTCCACCTCAATCTGATCGAAGTATCTTTATACTCTTGCCCGTTTGTTTCTCTACTTCACTTCTGATCTCTTTGAACTTTTCAAATGATTCTGACTTGTATTTCATTAAATACACATATCCAAATCTTGAGTGATCATCAGTGAAAGTAATAAAATAAGAATACCCACCCCGTGCACTTGTTGTATAGGTCCACAAACGTCTGTGTGAATCAATGCCAACAACTCTGTAACTCTTTCTCCTTTTCCACTAAAAGGAGATTTAGTCATTTTACCCATGAGACAAGATTCACAAGTTGGATATGATTCATAATCAGATAACTCAAAGAGCCCATCTTTATGCAACTTGGATAATCTTGTTTCATTGATATGACCGAGTCTACAGTGCCACATGTAGGTATAATTAATATCATCTCTTTTCCTTTTCTTAGTTTGTTCAATTTGAAAAATATTTTCTTGTAAGTCAAGTGTATAAAGTCCATTTCGCAAATTTCCAACACCATATAAAATATCGTCTTTATAAATAGAACAACTATTGTTCTTTATAACAACGTTAAATCCTTCCATATCTAATACAGAAATTGAAATAATATTTTTAATAATATTCGGAACATAATAACAATTATTAAGATAAATGGACTTGCCCGAAGGCATTGCTAAATAATAAGTTCCTACAGCTAATGCATCAACCTTTGCTCCATTCCCCACTCGTAGGATCACCTCATCATTGTTCAGCTTTCTACTTCTGACCAGTCCCTTCACATTATTACATATGTGAGAACCACAGCCGGTATCCAATACCCAAGTAGAATTTTGACTTTCTGAAAAATTAATTTCAATCATGAACAAACCTTGATTGGAAGTCGAAGCTTCTCCAAGCTTCTTCT
Organism: Panax stipuleanatus; assembly: GCA_020205555.1. Taxonomy (NCBI): domain Eukaryota; kingdom Viridiplantae; phylum Streptophyta; class Magnoliopsida; order Apiales; family Araliaceae; genus Panax; species Panax stipuleanatus. Next base: position 58,931,207 of record CM035125.1, read on the forward strand.
TTGCCAGAAACTTCTTGCAGTTCCTCTTCCAATGACCCGGCTCATTGCAATGGAAGCACATTCCTTTGCTAGCTGGATTAGATTTCTTTTGTTCCTTTATGTTCACTTTGCCCTTGGTCATCCGAGATCGGAAGAGCTCCTTAGATATCTCATATCTAGCAGTCCTACTTTGTTCACCATACAACTCCTTGAGGTGAATCAACATAGTAGGAGCATCCATGTTTTCGTGCTGACGCTGAAGCTCGTTATTCATGGATGCGAGCATGATGCATTGAGCCACAGATGCATCATCTTGCCACTTTACAATGGTGGCAATCTCTTCCTCAGAGGCTGTTTCTGGAACAGTTCCAGGGACAGGTGAGTTTAGGACATAAGAAATCTTTTCAGCAGTGAGAACTATTCTCAGATTTCTTAGCCAGTCCGTATAATTCGGCCCGGTAAGCTTATTAGCATCAAGTATGCTTCGCAGTGAAATTAGTGATTTTGACATTTTTAAAATTTTGCATGTGAAAAACAACATTTTAGCAAACATTCATTTTATTAATTTTGCATACCAAAATAAATTTAGGTCTTTATTTTAAATTGGTATCTCCCACTATTTTTATCAAACTATATTACCCTCACTTATATAGTTCGGCAACATCTAATTAAAGATTTGCTAGTGAGAATAAGGATCCCATTTCAAATGTATATAACCTTGTGGATAGCACAACAAGCGATATACAAATAAATAGGTAGACAACTCTTGTCAATTACATCACTATATAACTCCTTTTATTTTGCCTCTTAAATCATAATGGTCAAGTGTGTGCACATCCGAACTAAAACGATTTAAGTTAAGTCCAGCCTAGCACTTCTATAAATTCAAAAAAGAAAAATGTTCGTCCTTGTGGATAGCACAACAAGACTAGATCGTTCAATTTTCTTGATAAGCATCAAATGTGATTAATTAACATCTTAAATATGCAATACTCGCCTTGTGGATAGCACAACAAGCTCATATTAAATATTTAATACTCTATTAATTTATCATGCTAGAAGGCGACGTTCGATATTCCAAATATCATTTGAACGCTTCGGACTTAATATTATTTCTTTGAGGGATTTGTTATTATTTGTCTCATCTTGTTTAGCGTGCATGCACATATATATATAAAATACGCGTCATTTTATTAAACATGTGAAGCATGTTTGCATAAAATATAATATATATAATATTTAGCATGCAATATAGAATACTATATTCTACCCAGATTGATTATGGACTTTTATTCTAGTTTGGTTCACTAGAGCCACCAAGTGAACCAAAAGATCAAACCTAGGAGTGCAAGAATTTAAATTTAAATATAACTATTACATTTAAACCCGGGCTCCATACAAACGGGTCTTCACGCGCTCCTTGCTCCTTGGTCTCCAATTTTTTCAAGATAATTCTAACTATTTCTATTACATTAAACTATTTAATTTAAATAGAAATCTTGATCAGCAGTCAAGGGGAAGTACATAGGAGGGAGATAGAATTTTACATCACGAATTTTTTTTTATAGAGAAAACGAGGTACACAGACCCCATGTAATAAAACTCATTCATTCAAGCATTCAACTAAAATAAAATCCAATCACATTGGTCAAATAGTCCATAATCAATCCCCATTTATTATCATACATATCACCATATATATCAATAAATAAATATTCATCTCATGAATTAAAAAATTCCATATATATATGAGTATCATTTAATGGGCAATTTTAAATTGCATGAAATCCAATTTCAAGATTAAAATAAACTCTTTATTTTAATTATAAAATTATTTAGAATATAATATATAAATATATCATATTTATTTTTTTAAAAAGAAGTCACCTTCTTTTATTAAAAGAGTCCTGCAGGTTTATTAAAAGAGTCCTTTCCTGATGGATCACATTCTTTTTGGAGTAAGAAAGAGACAACACATTTTCTTTGCAGAATTCAAGATTAGCACCCAAAAAAAAAATTGTGATTCGTCCCAAAAAAAAAAAAACGTCATTTTTTTTTCTTAAAAAAAAAAAATTATACAATAAAATTATGCCCAATAAATTATTTTAAATATATACCCATATGTATATGAAATCAAAAATAAATTAATAATTGCATAAAAGTTTGGCTCTGATGCCACTGTTGGGTTTGTACGAAATCGTGACGCAATCAAATTGCAAAAATTAGCGGAAGCATGGTATATCAGAGTTTAAAAAAATTTCTACAAAACCATTACCCGGATCATCCTTTATGCAAATTATTAATTTAAAACGATAAATAAGAAGTTATGGAATCATACCCTTGTAGAACGAAGCTTCCACAGGTACTAGTTCAACTCCTTGTTCTTCGTGATCTCCTTGAATTTTCGGGTTAGATTCCTTCCTTTGATCAACGTTAGCCACCCAAGTGTTTGGCCTCTAGAGGTGATCCACCAAGGAAGGTGAATTATCAAGAAGGAGGGTTGTTGGTTTAGTTTTCTATCCTCTATAGAAAAGGAGTACTCTCTAACAATTGGAATTGCATCAAGTAATATCTATTATAAGAATCCTCTTATATAGATATTGGTCAACCCTTCTAATCCTATTAGACATGGGATTTCTTTTAATTAATTAAACTCCTTTAATTAATTTAGGCTTCCCACCACATGGGAAATAATTAATTAAATTCATTTAATTATTTTGTCTCCTAATCTTATTAGGAATAAATGAGAGTACTAATATTAAATTAATTACTAAACTCCTTTAAAAATTAAAATAATAATAATTATAATAATATTAATAAGACTCCTCTTATTAATTTATATTTAATATTTCCAAAATATTAAATAATAAATATTAAGCTATTTAATTTATTCTATCACCATAGATTAAATTAATTTCACTTAATGCATTATTACGATTATGCCATTACCTTCTTAAATAATTATTCTTCCTTTTATGGTGTGACCCTTTAGGTTCTCCATATTAAACCGGTTGTGAATAAATCAATTAGAACAATTCTAATCTTATTTAAATAAATAAATTAAACTAATAATCTATTTAAATAAATAATATTTATTCTACAATAGGGATAAGCCTCCCTAGCGATCAACGACTTTCCAGATAATATAGATTTCAACATTAATCATAAAAGAACCTGTGAGTAAATAGTTACCATACAATTCAATCCTTCCACCATACAATGTCCCAATTAAATATAAGACATGAATTTACTGTCAAGTCTTATTTTATTTAATTATATGTATTTCGATTAGAAAATGCACAACTCCAAATAATGTAAATTAAAAACTCCTTTCTAATTTCATTTTACCTTGGCCAAGGATTCCTGGGTTGTCATTTAACTAATCACATAGGACATATCTCCTCCTTTACTAGAGGTGGTAGATTCTTTATTGATCATTCATTGTCTCCATATGTAACTCATTATACCCAAGCATACCCTTTTATATACCCTAAAGGGCTTTAAGGAATAAGGCAAAGTGTAATTCATTACATACAAGATACTATGATGATCTCAAGTCCAAGGATCACTTGTACTACTATCACATTAGGAATTCCTATTGACAGGCGAGTAAAACTCCATTAGGTATTCCATAGCGAGTCACGTTCAGTGAACTTATTCTCCAATAAGCACCTACATACTTGCTTTAGTGTCTCCACACAAATGATTATGAGATCAATCATCCTCATCTAATGAGCAAGCAACATATGTACTAATCTATCCGGATTTACTAATCCCCTTTTTAGTAATCCCATGATTAGGAACTATTTTAGTTTTAGAGCTTTCTAAGAATTTAGATCTCATTGGCATGATCATCATCATGATTCTAAAAGCATTGCTTAAAACTATGGGTTATTTACATATTATAAAAATAGCACCATGTAGATAATTAAATGTCTTTAATAAATGAATATTTTTATTAATAAATAAATAAGATTGCCTCCAAAGTATATGTTTTATCATCATACATGATTGGCTTGTATGCATACTACTTTTAGATCTAACTGCGGTGGGCGAAATGTCAGATACGACAGGCACTGTCTCGCCCATAGGAGTCATCATCACCTCACAATCAAGCAGATGAAGGGACTGAGTCTGGTGAAACCAGCGCTCAGACAAAGCCCTCATATACCCCAAAGGGCAACGGCATGGCAGGATCGAGAAGAAGGCCTGAAATCCCCAGCCATCCACGATCTCCCTATAATCCTCGTGTAGAGTCTGATAGAGGGAGTGCAAACTAAACCAGTTCCGGCGTGGTTGTGTCAAGCCAGGGACCTGCATCAAAAATCAACCCATGTCAAAAACCTGTGCCCCGAGAATGGCCAGAAGATGGGAAAAGAGTCCAGAGAGAAGAAAGACTTCAAGTCACCTCGTTGGCCTGAAGACATCTCGAAGGATAACGACTCAAGTCGCCCAGCAACTCTTGTGTCTGCAAAGCAATGCCCGGGACCTCCGCATATGGAACCTGAGCTGGAACAGGAGCAACAAAAGCAGCTTCCTAGTCAACAATGTCAATGGGCTGCTCGTCCTGTGCTGGATGTATCCTGCTCTCTACCAATCTGTGAGGCGTCCTAGCTGGACGGGCATGTGGGACGACAAAAGCCTTCCTCCGTCTAACGCCTGAAGAAACCCCGGTAGAGCTGCCGGGTCTATCGCGATCCATCGCATACACCAGTACTCGAAATCACCTCAGACCGGGTGTAGTAAGCCTAAAACATGTGGCTTATTAATCAATCAATCCAACATACACATCTAAGTCCTAAAACATGCATGGGTCTATCAAAAATACCTCGTACAGTCAAAACTGCATGTATTCAAACTCCCAAAAACTCAAAACCTTCATTGGGTCAGTAAAAAACTCCCCACAGAGTCAAAAATGCATGCTTTTCAAAACCTAAGATTTTGGAGAAATTTTGCCAGAGTCTCCTTTGTAAAATGGACTGTCCACATGCACACATGCATGTCTAGGTGGCCATTCAGTAGCACACCTACCCAAAAAATAGAAACAGTTCATATATATCCAAAAAAATCAAAAACCAGCCTCACATGGTCTCCAAAATACTATAGGCATTTTTAGTTGAAAGTCCAGGCTCACTAGGCCTCAAAAAGGATGATTAAACTGATCAAAAAGTGGAAAAATTGACTATCTCAGAACCTGAATTTTCTTACATCCAAATGTGCATTACAGTAAAATATGCATACATATGTAGACAAAAAAAATTTCACAAGCCATATAGACATACATTTTTTATATATTACGTTTAAAAGCACCCTAGGTGGTTCACATGCTTTTAATGGTCAAAAACTGCGAAAGAACTGCGCAAAACTGCCAAAAATTGCCATTTTCAAAGCAGTTTCAACCGTTGGCTCAGCCCCTAGCGAAATTCAGGTTTTGACCGAAGCAGTTACAGCCGTTGGCTCAGCCCCAAAGAAGTTCGGGTTCTGACCGAAGCAGTTTCAACCGTTGGCTCAGCCCCAGCGAAGTTCAGGTTCCGACCGAAGCAGTTTCAGCCGTTGGCTCAACCCCAGCGAATCATCGGGTACTGACCGGTGACAATCAAGCCGTTGGTTCCAGTCCAGCGAAGCATCGGGTACTGATCGGTGACAATCCAGCCGTTGGTTCCAGTCCAGTGAAGCATCGGGTACTGACCGGTGATAACTCAGCCGTTGGTTCCTATACAGCAAAACATCGGATACTGATCGGTGACAACTCAGCCATTAGTTCCAGCCCAGCGAAGCTTCGGGTACTGATCGGTGATAACTCAGCCGTTGGTTCCATTCCAGCGAAGCATCGGGTACTGACCGATGACAACTCATCCGTTGGTGCAACCCCAGCGAAGTTCGACTGCCGACCGAAGTCAATTTCAACCTTCAGGCTAGTCCCATGAGATGTCGGGAGACGATCTACTGTTGAGAGCCATATAATAATCCATCTTCACAAAGGACAGATGATGGAATCTGTTATACACATCCTTAAAGAAGATCGTTGAGGTAGTATTAATCCTGGCCACTTCCTCAATACCTACAAAGCTATCGCAGAGGACGTCATCCCCAGCAGATCAAGACGGGAAAATCTATGATAGCTCACCCCCTCAGAATCTACGAAGCTATTGCAGAGGACGTCATCCCCAGCAGGTCAAGATGGGAAAATCTGTGATAAATCATCTTCAACAAACTCGTCAGAGTCAAACAAAATATTATGAATGATGTCATCCACCGCCGAGAATGGCAAAATTGGCTCACGATAACTTCCTAATACCATCAATGGCTATACCGGATAGCGTTATCCCCAGCAAAATGATAACGCACACAGCCAAAAGTAGCCCCACTCTACTCCAAGACGCCAAGCTTCAAAATGGCTCTGGCACTCTTTATTTCTAGTGTCTACTAATCTTTATCCTGTCCATTCCACCATGTTATATGGACATGATAAAGAGGGGCATCTATAGACACTTCAAATTTTCCTTGCCCCAATACTAACTCGTTAGGAGGGCAAAACCATCAATCAATCCAAATTCGACCACCAACGCTGGTCCTTTAACCTAAATTTGATTCCCAATATCGGTAATCAAGTTTCAAAAGTCAATCGGACCATCAATCAAGTTCCGACAGTCAATCGGACTATCAATCAAGTTTCGACAGTCAATCGGACAATCAATCAAGTTCCGACAGTAAATCGGACCATCAATCAAATTTTAACAGTCAATCGGACCATTAATCAAGTTTCGACAGTTAATCGGACCATCAATCAGACTTCGACAGTCAATCGGACCATCAATCAAGTTCCGACAGTCAATCGAACCAACAATCAAACTCCGACAGTCAATTGGACCATTAATCAAGTTTCGACAGTCAATCGGATCATCAAGCTCAACCCCGGTCTCAACCCGAGAAGTCAAAATCAACCCCGGTCTCAACTATGGAAGCCAATTTAACCCCGGCAGCAACTCGAGAGGTATCAATCAACCCTGGTCTCAACCCGGGAGGTATTAATAAACCCCTGTCTCAACCCGGGAAGTCAAGATCAACCCCGATCTCAACCCGGGAGGTACCAATCAACCCCAACCTCAATATCGAGACATGTCAAGCCATCTTCGGTCTTAATCTGGGAAACATAGTTCATCCCCCTGCAGCAACCCAGGAAGTCAAACTCGACCCCGGTCTCAACCCGGGAAGTGCAGGTCATTCCCAGTCTCAACTCGGGATGTCAGGTCAACTTCAGACATCAACCTGAAGCATCACAACAACTCCAGAGCAAAACTTGGAATGACCATGTCAGCCTCAGAGACAACCCTGAGGTCAAAAGACTCGACTAGGATCCAAGTCTTCGAATCAGCTCCTGGAAGTCAACTAGCGACCATGCCGACACTACAGGCAGCCTCGACAGGGGTACAACGGTCATTTCATCAACTTTCAACTGATTTGGTCAAACTCAAGCCAAATCAATGCCGCCAAAGTCAGAATGAATCCTAACGACGATCCCGAGTGGCAACTAAGCAAGACAGCTCAACGGATAAATTACGGGGAATGGAAGACCTGGTTATGAACCCGTCTTCCTAGGCCCGGAAAATATTTTTTCCCATGTCATTGCGACACTCTCAGCGAGAGATTTATGTAAAGGTATCGCACGCCTCAAATGGACACTCAGATCAAAAGTTCGAAAGTTTCCGACCGGACATCGCATTGCTCGGAGTGCACGTACTTCGAGACGACCAAGCCGAGCATCTAGGCCCCAACTATGGGATCTACAGCTCTACCTGTAGCTGCCACAAGTAGAATGGAGGCTCCCTGGCCAATAAATAAACGTGCCCCCACCGCCGTTCATTTTAAGTAAATTTGGAAACGCATCGAAGCCCTGCCAGTTTGATTTTTCGACTATCACACCTCTTCCAAACCCAAATATTTTCACTCCAACATGTAGATATACCCATATACTACCACATATCAAAAAACCACAGGTAGATTTGGGAGTTTAAAGCCTACGAATCGGCAAAAAGCCCGCAGTGCAGCCCATTATAAGTATTTTTACGATCAGCAAGTCAATACTACTACTTTGCACTATTTTCCACCTGCACATAAGGTTTTATCTTCTAAATATGCCCAGAACTTAGTTTCGTGGCCGTTTTTGTTAAAGATTGATATATTTTTGTACATAAACTTCGTTTTCAACATTTCTATAACTCGGATTGACGATCCGTTAGCTCCAGTAGCTTCAATGCACTAGCGTGCAAATTCTGGCAACTTTGACAGACTAGGTTATCATCCCAATCTGGGTTTGGCCCTCTTTTGTATATATTTAACTGCAAATGTACTAACATTTCAATTCTGTCAAGCCCGGATGTCAAATTCGAGGTAGTTTACTGCTTTTATATATTTTTACGCATATATAAGCGACATTCAGCATCACTTGTACTCATATCAGTCCTGGTTGACTATATTTCTTTCTATATATATATATATATATATTCAGTCGGCCTAGACTATTTTGTGGCCATTTTACTGCATTTGTACACTTCCCCATACTGAGTGCTCTCCCTAGTCACTGGGTGACTACTTTCTGTCAATTTCAATTCTAGCACGGGCACTGGCGTGAAAACCCATCGCCCTTATTACTGTATATATATATATATATATATATATATATATATATATATATATATATATCATTTATGTCACAGCCAGGATTATTTCGTGGCAACTTATAGTTTATATATATATATATATATATATATATATTTCGATTCCAGTTCGGGCTTGCGAGTGAAAACCCATCGCCCTTTTACAGCTTATATATATATAATTATATATATTGCTTTATTCAATTTATTCAACCGCTGAATTTAACATTCATTTGTATATGAATTTGCACTAATTTTTCTGTGGGCAGACTAGATTTATCCAAATCTCACCAATTCTAGCTTTCAACGGTTCAAACAGGGACAGAACCTCGAAGATATAATGGCTGAGATTTCTTTAAATCTAGTTATTTTTATAGTCTTTCCAGTCTTGGTTGACTACTTTTCTGTCTATATATATATATTTATATTTTCAGTTCAGCCTAGATCATTCTGTGGCCTTTTTATTGCTTTTATATATAAATATGCATATATAAGCAGCCCTCACCACACTGGGTTATCTTCCTAGTCTTGGTTGACTACTTTTTTGAACATTTATATTCCAGTTTGACCTGGATTATTCTGTGGCCTTTTTACTATTTTGGCACTATTCACTATTACTGGTTTATCTTCCCAGTCCTGGTTGACTACGTTTCTGTAGATGTTTATATTTCAGTTCGGGCATAGGCGTAAAAACCCATCGCCCTTTTTACTGTTTTTCTATATATATATATATATATATATTTCAATTTTGTCCAGCCTGAATCATTCCGTGGCTTTTATAAATATATATATATATTTCAATTCTAGTCCGGGCACCGGTGTGAAAACCCATCGACCTTTACAGCTTTCATATATATAATTGTATATGTATTACTTTGCTCACTTTTATTAAATTATTTCTTTAAATATTCATTTTATATGAATCAACACTGACATATCTGCGGGCGAACTAGATTTATTTAAATCTCGCCAATTCTAGCTTTCAAACAAATCAAAATAAGTCCAGACAGAATCGAGAAGCTACAATGGCTGAGATTTTTTTAAATCTAGCATTTTTTCTTATTTTAGTTATCAAAGCTATCTCGCGGCCTTAAGATCGCTATCTAGTGGGAACGAGATGCTTCGACCAGGCGCGAGCCAGGATTTACTGAATGAATCCTTGGTTCTGGCAATATTTGGATATATTTCTGTACAAATTTGAGCTGTGCAGGTTTATTGGCCTCCCTATGTGAGCCTAGGAATCGTGGGATTCATGATCCAACTGATCATAATCTGATTTCCACAATGGACAAACTCCATTTTACAAATGTACCCTGCTAGTTTTTTTGTAAAAAATGTACATACAAAAGATCTTAAAACGGTTATCTGGATTTAAGGTCTCAACATAGTGAAAATATAGTTTATCGTGTCAGAGTCCCTCCGATAGCTATCATGCCCATGAGGAGATTGACACTTGTATATATGTTGTGGTCGAGGATGCTTCGCAGCCCGATAATCACCATTCAAATTGTGCCTTAAGGATGAAAAAGATAAAAATGAAGTATAAATATGCTTCAATTCCTATGTTAGGATAAGGGTTTGAAAACCTTCTTTCAAAACATCATGTAATAATCTTTTCGAAAAAAGAAGTTTTTGCAAATCAAATCAGACACTTTTGCAAATCAAATCAAAGACTTTTCGTAAATCAAATCAAACCCTTCGTATATAGGTTCAACGATGCATAGACATGCTTTCCATCAAATATAGGCCCAATTTTTCAAACAGCATTCACACACACTTTAGTTTTTAAGGAAAATATTGAAAAGATGCGGTACCGTGTTTACACGGGAGTTGTGGGGTGCCTAACACCTTCCTCACACTTAATCAAGCCCCCGAACTCAAAACTTTGGTTTTAAAGATCAAGTTTCGACAGTGTCCAGCAATTAGGCCTCCTTCAAACAAAACTCGGTTTAGTTGGTACAACCATTTCAAAACTACCAACTGGAGACTCTGTAAAACATTCAAATCGTCGACATGATACATGTTCGCCTTTTCCTAAAAAACCCTTCAAAACCTTTTTCACAAATAAAAAGAGTAAGGGTAGAGATAACTTAGGAAGAGAGAAAGATCCGAGTTGTGACCCGACTCGCTGATTTTTTTCAGACGTCGATATATATATATATACCAAAAAGGCGGAAGGACAAGAAAGAGTGGCGCATTCAAAGGTGAATTACAACTATAGCAAAACTATAAGAAATAATAACAGCAGTTCATATAAACAAGAATTTGAATAAAATAAACTTTTATTGAGAAAGGAAATAATTACAAACAGATAACTTGGTTACTTACAACAAATTGACTCGATTATAGAAACTTAGCATATCTAAGAGAGAAGGCAAGAGGGTTGAAGATTAGTCAGATGGGAATCTGAGTCTTCTCAAACGCTCTATTGGATTACTAAATCCTGCCTCAACCAAATGACCAAGCCTCTCTTATATAGGAAGAGAAAAGGCGTGACTAATACAACTTAATGATAACAAAACATGAATGACTATTACATAACAGTAATGCTTTATCAAAAGATGAAAGCATCATTACAACTTTTGACTATTACAAATGACTTTTCACTATTACAGACGCGTTTTAAATAAAATACAGACTCAAAAAACAAAATAGAATAACTTTTGACCAATCGACCACAGATGGCCGACAAACAGGACATGACTCATACAAGACGACAAAAGACTCAGCGGCTGCTTTCGGCTGCTTTAGACAAAGAAGCACGGGCTACGCGGGCAGGAGCATCTTGTAACGAGGCTTGACCAAAGTAATTGTAGGAATTCTAGGCAAATGGGTCCTGAGCATCTTGAAGGGAGATGCTTCCGTACGGATCATTATGACTAGAATGATGACTGAAATGGGAAGAAGAGGATGAACAGACAGAGGGAACTAAGTCCTCACTGAGTTTATCCATTCGTTTTTTAATAAGATGAGACAACTGTTTTAACTAATTATCAGTACAATGTTCAATATCTGCAAAATCTAACTTTGAAGCAGAAGATTTTTTGGATTTTGATTTACTAGAGGATGATTCCTTTAAAGGAGGAATCGTTTGAATAGGAGAAGGATTAGGAAATTCCTTCTGGACTTGACCAACAATGCGATAAGGATCAAACTTATCCCACCATTTTACTGAAAATTCGCGAGTAACATAAGTAATTTGACTAAGGTTATTAGTAGAAACCTCTTTCTCGGAAGAAACAACAGAAGAAAGAGCAACATTAGCAACAGGAGAATAGAATCCATAATTCCATTTAAGAATCCATGGAATTTTGTATTTACTAACAAAAAGAAGAATTACTGGAATGCAACAATTGGATTTCACCACAGGAACCCTAGCACTAAAAATAATTAAAATTGACTGGAGCTCAATTGGGAGAATTTTATAGATGAGACCAAAACGTTCCCATCATAAAACAAACCAATGAGGAATTTGACTTTTAAATTTGTGGTCAAACTGAATGAACCACGAATGACTAAAAGATGGAGTTTGAAACAGAAAAACCCTGTTCCAAGCTTCCATGTAATCATAATAGCAGAACTGGCTATCATGACCTTCTAACTGTCTTAGATCAGACGAATGATTACCCCAGTTTGGCATGGTGATAATCTGCTTAATATATAAAGAATGATAGATGATTTTTGAGGAATCATTTCTATCATAAATAGGTTTAATAAGAATTAACTGTGTTTGAAGCAAGACATCCTTATAATACATGAGAGATTTATAAGGAGCCAATGGAATAAAATACCAACCAGTTGGGAAAAACTGGGCAGCCAACTTAACTGGATCATCAATTAATTTCATATGTCTTTCAATATGAAATAAATTGGTGGAATAAACAGGGATGTACTCAGATTGAGTACGCTGACCAGCAGGAGGATTACTGGACGAAGCAAATGGATCAATCATTTGAGGGGGTTGGGCCAAAATCAAACTATAGGGTTTTGTTCCAGAAATAAGAGGAGCAAATTTATTAACTATAGTAAGAGGAGTGACTGGGTGTGGGATTACAGCTCCCATGGGCTTCTGACTAGGCGGGCCTGGGCCTGGAGGGCCAGGGGGCCGAACATTTTTACCGGATCCTCTCACACTCATTTTGAATTTGAGGGGTACCGGAATTAATAAATTCCCGAGTCAAAAAACCAGGAACTGAATTATCACTACCTTTAATGTAATCAATATCAAAATCAAAAATACTTAAAATAGATTGCCATCTGGCAAAAATATGTTTAGCAGCTATATTTTTGACATCCTTTTCTAAAATATATTTTGTTGACTTGCAGCTAATGCGAACCAGAAATTTTTGATTTAACAAATCATTTTGAAATTTACTAATACATAAGACTAATGCCAAAATTTCTTTTTTAATTGTGCTATAATTTAGTTGGGCTTGATTCCACGCGCCAGAGTGGAACCGAACAATTTGCTCAGAAGAAGCAGGAGTCAACTTCTGCTTCAGAATACCACCGAAGCCAATTTCGGAGGCATCAGTCTCAACAATTTTAAAGGCTGATTCGTTAGATATGCAAAGGCAGGGAAGAACCTTAACATATTTTTTAACTTGCTGAACGATGGCAGTATGCTCATCAGTCCAGGGAGGAGGATTTTTCTGTAAACGGAGAAACAAGGGTTTACAGATTTTTCTCAAATTCTGATAAAACTTACCGACGTAATTAAGAGATCCTAAAAAACGCTGGAGTTGGGTTTTATCAATAATTTTGTCAGGAAATTTATCGGTGAATTGAATGACTCTTTGAATTAGTCGAACAAGACCGTGGTAAATGTCATGACCTAAGAACTTAACCCTAACTTGGAATAGACTGCATTTGGTTGGCGAAAGAACCAAACCATTGACTTTAATGGCTTTGAAGAACGAATTCAAATGTTTGAAATGTTCATCAATTGATTTAGAGAAAACAAGGATATCATCAATATACACGATGATAAAATGACTGAAGGGGTTAAGTATTCATTAAGAATATTTTGAAATTCACTGGGGGCGTTTTTCAAGCCAAATGCTTGAACCACCCATTCATAATGACCGAAAGGAGTGGTAAAGGCAGTTTTGTACCTATCACTAGGATGAATACTGACTTGCCAGAAACCAGACTTGAGGTCAAATTTGCTAAAAATGGTAGTATTACTAAGGCGACTAAGAAGGTCCTCTTTATTGGGTAGGGGATACCTAATCCATTCTAAGACCTTATTAAGCGGCTTGTAATTAATAACTAATCGAGGGACACCTCTTTCCTTTTCTGCTTCATTATTAACATAAAAGGCAGGGCAAGACCAAGGTGATTTACTGTGTTTTATTAAACCTTTTGCAAGCAAGTTATTAATTTCTTGCTTACAAAGCTCCATTTGCTGATGACTCATTTGAATAGGTCTAGCCTTTGTAGGAATTAAGTGCTCCTTAAATTCCTTAGCATAAGGTAGTCTAACCACATGCTTCCTACGATGCCAGAAGGCATTAGGAGAATCAGCACATAATTTTTTTACCATAAACAATCAAAGTTCTTCGATCTTGTCTTGAATTTTATCAAGAAGGAGAAGATCCTCGACTTGCTTATATTTAATTTCTTGTTTTAAATATTTTAGTTGTGAAGTTTTACAATTTAACCAATTGAGCGACCTTGAAATAGACTCATCTTGAATGAATTTCAAGTCTCTTTCTCTAGGCTGAGTAATAAATTCAAAAATTACTTTCTGCCCAAGATGCTCAGTTGTTAAACCATTGTTACTAGTAGTAAATGGATACAATAAATATATAAACGGTAATCCTAAAATTATCTTATCAGTCAAGTTGCGAATTAAAACAAAAGAGGTTTTAAAACAAATATTATCTTGACAAATATGAACTTTAGGCAGTTTATATTTTATTTCCATACTACTACCATTAGCAGAGTTTAATCGTTCACTGGTTTTCACATAGAACTTGGTTGGGATCAAACCTTCCTGAATGCAATTAAGGTCTGCACCAGTATCAACAAGAGCAGGAAGTTGGATAGCAAAAGTTCCATTAACCATTAAACGAACCATGTCATACCATTTTTAAATAGTTATGTCTTTTAATCTTTTTAACGAATTACCTTGAACCATAAACAAAGATTCATCATCTTTGACTCCTGAAGATTCAGGCTGATCATCATTATCTGAAGAATCAGAAATGTGAAGTTCTGAACCTTTAGAGGCCAAATTAGTCATATCTTTTCTTAAGTCAGAAATTTCAGTCTTAAGACCAGAGATTTCTTTCTTAAGTTTGTTGACTTCTTGATTTAATTCTGGGAGAGTGATCTCTTTCTCAGCAGTTTTAAATCTTTCTAGGGTTTTGTTTAGGCTAATAACAGGCTTATCCTTACCTCTCATAACCTTACTGTTTCCCGAATTATTTTTAGAAAACAAGTCTTTTAGCTGTTTCATATACTGTAATTTTAAATCTTCATCCGTAAGTTACTAATTAACTCGATTAACAAAGAGCTTTCTTGGTCTTCTTTGTTAAGGACGTTAATAGTTTTACAGCAATCAGATCACAATTATCAGTACAAAGGGTGACCTCATTATCCTCACTGGGGGTTTGACTATTTTCATCATTAGTGGAGGAACAAGGAACATCAGAATGACCATTATTATCATCAGACTGAATCCTTATTAACTCAAAAATCTTTTCAGTGTCTTCAACAGAAATATTTAACTGACTCAATTTCTGCTTAAGTTTGCATTCATTTTTATAATGACCCTTTTTACCACAATTATAACACGTAATGTTACTCTTATCATTAGATTTTGAAGTAGACTTTTTATTATTTATCTTCTTTCTTGACTTGGGTTTTTCGTAATAACTATCTTTGTTATTAGACTGACTAGAACGCTTTTTATGATGCTTGCGTTTTTTGTGGGTTTCATGTGCTTTCTCCTGGAAGGAGCAACATGAGGCAAACCATATTGTTCACAAAAAGTACCAAGCTCATACTTAACTTTCTTTTTATCCTTAGCGGCTTGTTTAGTAATTTTAAAATCAATACACATTTTTAAACCTATCTTTTGGATGTAACTGATTATGTCACCATAGGTCAGGATATCATAATCAATATATCCAAGAGTCTTACTAAGTTCTTCTCTAACCTTGTGAGCAAACAAGCTAGGAAGACCATTAACGAATTTTTCTTTCCGAAACGGTTTGTTACTATCACTGCGTATCATAACACAAGAAATAAAAACATCTTTGTACCACCTAAAGTCACTTAGGGTAGGACAAGTGAGATTACTTAATTGGTCATAAATCTTTTCAGTGATGTTACTAGGAGTTCCAATAAAATGTTTTATTATTGTGTAAATTAATGTGTTAATACCATCAAGAATACCAAAACCCATATCTTCACGAAAAATAGGGAGACCATTGTCATCAAGCTGGTATGCATGAATAATAGAATTCCTTGCATCTTCGTCAAGGTGTTTCTCCCACCACGAACGAAGCACACCAGTGAAACCATTAGTTAGTATTTCAACGATATCAGGCTGAGTAAGACTGCTAAACGCTGCAATATAACTATTGGCTACCATAGACAAATGGTTCATTTTAGTGAGGATTTGATGCTCACTAAAACCATCAATATTCCATTCATAACTCTTATTAGACGAAACAGAAAATTAATTATCTAGATTTTTCTCCTCGTATTGAAGATCAGGGGGAGTTGGTCTAGTATACCAATATTTTTGTTATACTTGCATTATTAAACGTTAATTTACTTAATTGTTCAGCAAGATCAGGGACTGAAGCAACTTCAGAAGTTCCTTCGGAATCGGTATTGCTTTTATTATCAGATTCTTCGATCTGATCAATAATAGCAACAGTACCACTAGCTTCACCCGTGCTTGAACCAATCTTTTTAATTAACTTATCAATACTTTTAACTAGATCAGAATCTTTACTTGGTAATCCCTTTCCCTCTCTGTTATCGGGAAGTGTTAGTAAAGGTTGATCTAGGTTCTTTTCAGGATTTTTAACTAAGGCATGATCAAATATTTCTTCAATTTTATCAAGTTGTTTACCTATGGTGGCTAAATATTGATTAGTGAAATTATTTTGTTCAATAATCTTTTTATCATCAGTTTTACCATCAGCAACTTTAAAAGGGCTGGCAACAACTGACGCATTTTTAACCTGTAAAAGAACAGTTTCTAAAGGAGGATGAGATGCTAAAATCTTAGACTTATCCTCTTTCATCCACTGACTTTTAGTAAGAACTTTACATTGAGAATGATACTTATCATACCAATCATAGAATGTAAGGTTCTCTCTAGTTTGTTTAACATATTTTTTCCAATTATGAACAATTTTATCTATGTCATGCTTATCATACATGTTACGAAAAGCATGGCGTTTTTCTTGATTAGATTTGGAATTAAAATCTGCAACCAGACTATCCCAATCTAACTTAGAAGCTTTAGTTATAACTTTTAACTGGTGATTAATAGGGGCTTCAAAATCAGAGGGAGTAGGACCTACAGAGACTGTAGGAGACACATCATCTTGTTCATCTTCAGCATGAAAGGCTGGAGTATAGCAAGGATGACTTGTCTGACCTTGATTTAAAACACCTTTCATTTTAATATCTGGGATAGAAAAATCACTTAAAACTTCGGTATCTCTTCTTGAAACAGAAGGTACTAAAGAATTAGTAAATTCTTCTATAATTAGAGGTCTATGAGTACGTTCAAAACTGATCCGAACAGTACCATCAGAAAATTATTTAATATTTTCTAAATTTAATAAATTATTATTAACTGGTTTTTGTGGAATTTCTTGGGAAAGAATCCACTGACTAGGTAACGTAATATCTTTCTAAAGAATAGTCTTTGGAGTTTGAATATTAGCGTTACTAGTACTGCTTTGAATTAGCACAGTATGGTCTTTAGGACTTTTATTAAGCGCATGAATGTTTAGATTAGTTTTCATTACCTTGTAATAAATTCTGTATATTAAAGCTATAGGCTGAGAACCCTCAATCATTTGAGTTATTTCTCCCGCAGTTTTAATATTCAGAGTTAAGGCTTTTAACAAATTAATATCAGATAAACTCAAAGGGAGATTAGGAAAGCAATTGAAATGGATAGGACCATCATGCAGACTTGACTCCATGATACCAATTATGCTTGGAGCATAATTAAGATATCGAGCATCTCTTAAACATAAAAAGACACTTGAGTTTATTCCTTTAATAGATAATGGTTTTACTGCGACCTGAACTAAATATATATATATATATATATATATATATATATATTTATATTTTGTCGAGTCTGGAGTAATTTGTGGCTATTTACAGCTTATATATATATTTACATTCAGTCGAGCTTGGAGTAATTCGTTGCTCTTTTACAGCTTTTGTAAATATATATATATATATATATATATATATATATATATATATATATATATATATATATATACATTCCAGTCAAGCCTGGATCAATTCGTGGTTCTTTACAGCTTTATATATATATATATATATATATATATATATATATATATATATATATATATATATATATATATATATATATATATATTTACACTTTTGTCCGTGCCTGGGATTGGCAATCCGTCGCCCTTTATAGCTTTTTATATATATATATATATATTTACATTTCTGTCCGAGCCTGGGATTAGAAATCCGTCGCCCTTTACAGCTTTGATATATATATATATATATATATATATATATATATTCTTTATTCATTGTGATTAAATATATGTTTTAAATGCTCATTTGATATGCATTTGTTTTAATGTAAATTTGGCACATTAGATTTATTTAAATCTATTCCTTTCTACCTTTTAAACGGCTCAAAATAGGTCCAACTGGAACCTGGAAGCTAGAAAGGCTTAGATTTATTTAAATCTGGCTTTCTATTTAGTTTTGTTAAATTTTAAAGTGACCTCGCAACCCTTAGATCCTTATCTTGTGGGAATGAGAAGCTTTGGCTACACGCATGCAAGGATTTGACTGATGAATCCTTTGTTTTGCGGCGTCTAGATGTAAATATACATTCTTTGTGAATATCAGTGTTGTGCAAGTTTTCTTGGCTATTTCCTATGAGCCTAGGAATCGTGAGATTCATGATCAAACTGATCAGAATTCGACTCGCACGATGGACAAACTCCATATTACAAATGTATCATGCCAGTTTTTCTGTAAAAATGTACATCCGAGGGACCTTAAAATGGTTATCCGGATTTAAGGTTCCAAACATAATGAAATTTAGTTTGTCGTGCCAGAGTCACTCCGATGGATGTCATGCCCATGAGAAGACCGTCACTTGTATATAAATTCTTTGGTCGAGGATGCTTCACAACCCGACAATCACCATCCAAATCGAGCCAAAGGCTGAATAGAATAAAATGGAAGTATCAACAGGCTTCTATTCATATGCAAGCGTAAGGGTTTGAAAACCAACCTTTCAAAACATCATTTTCATATCTTGTCTAAAAATGGACTTTTGCAAATCAAATCAAACCCTTCGTATATAGGTTCAACGAAGCAAGGCACTACTTTCAAATCAATCAAATGTAGGCTCAATTACTTCCAACATACACACACACATTGCAAATAAAAAGAAAAATATTAAAAAGATGAGGTAACGTGTTTCACGGGAGTTAGGGGTGCCTAACACCTTCCCCCCACTTAACCAAGCCCCCGAACTTTAGAATCTCGGTTTCAAAGATCAAGTTTCGACAGTGTCCAGTAATTGGGCCTACTTACAAATTTAAACAAAACTCGGTTGAGTTAGTATGACAATTTCAAACCTACCAATTGGCGACTCTGTAAACCGTTCAAATCGTCGACATGATACATGCTGGCCTTTTCCTAAAGAACTTTTCACCATTCATAAAACATATAAGACAAATAAGGGTAGAAAAGAACAAAATTTAGGAAGAGAGAAAGATCAGGTCCAAAGCGATAAGATTTTTTCCCGACGTCGACATATATATATATATTAATGATATTTTTGAAAACAAAAATTTTCAAAAAGACCTTAGTATTTTTACCTGTTATCCGAATTGGGCAAAAATCAAAAGGCATATTAGCTTTGGTTCGGTTATGTTAATATAATTTGTGGGGCACGTAGCAATTAAGTTATGAAATAGAATGTGGAGGATTTGTAAAAATCTTTGTCTGCTGAAAATTTTGAATTGATCATGGGTCCTAGGAAAATTAAAAGGCATTTAGCCTTTCAATTTAAAGAAACAAATGTGCTGAACATTTGTTGATAGCATTAAATGGTGGGAATGAATGACTGTTACATGGGCGAAAAATAATTCATCTACCCGATTACTCCTTGATCCGTGTCATGTGTTTTTTAACATCATCTGAACCATCGTTTTCCAAACAAATCAATCCTCGCCATCAATTTCAAAATTCATTTTTTAGATTTTCGAAAATACCCCTGGCCAAAATTTCCTATAAATAGGGAAAGTTTTCTTCATTTTACACTTGCCAATTTCCAAATCAAGAAAAACTTATATTCTCCTTGCTTACATAATCTCTCTCTAAAAAGCTTATTCTATTCTAATCGAAGTTATGATCATTTGAAGAGAAAATTAGTCAAATTATTTTGAGATAAGTTCTTGAATTAATTTATTTGTTATTATCTCATACTTGTGTATAAATATAGATATAAAAATAGAAATTGTTATATACACACACACACACACAAATATATATATATATTTCATCTATTCATATCAATAAAAAGTCAGATTTATATACCGTTATTTGGAGATATTCCTTAAGAATATCATTCAAACAGATTTAAAATGCTAAGTAGCTCTTTATAGATATATAATTTATTTATATAAATATCGTAAAGTAGATCAGTTTTAGAAATCGCTATTTGGAGGTATTCCTTAAACAAGAATATCATTCGAACAATTTTGAAATGCTAAGTGATCTATCGAGAATAATTATACAAATACTAACAATAAAACTTTAAATTCGGCCAGTTTTAGATACTGCTATTTGGAGGTATTCATTAAACAAGAATATCATTCGAACAGTTTTGAAATACTAAATGGCCTTATTTAATATTCAAAAGATAGAGAAAATATATTATTATATATATCTTCGAGTCGAACAAATTTATTTGTTATATCAAGTATTACTTAAGTTGTTTAATTTATTATACTTGATTTATGTTATTACCTGAACATTCATAATATACTTGTTGCATAATATAAAAGTTATTTAAACTTTTATATCACAAACTTCTATGAATTTATCTGCTTAATAAGAAGCATAACTATAAAAGTTATTTAAACTTTTATATCTGAAATATAAATTAAATTTGTTTTCTATAGAAACACAGTATGTATTTTATAAAGAAAATTAAATCTTTATAAATCTGAACTAAAGTTATATGTCAACTTATAAAGAAGCACATTTAAATCAAGCTTAAATTTATAATTGCTTATTCAAGAAGCACTTTTTACAATTAATATAAAAGTTATATAAACTTTTATAACAGTGCATAAATTTACATATTTTCTTACATAGAAGAATTATTTGATGAAGTATAAATTAATATCTGCTTGCAACGAAGCATAGTTACTCATATATAAAAGTCTTTGAACTTTTATAAATATATTTGCTCTTTAACTACTATCTACTTATTTAAGAAGCCTTAAATATAAAAGTTATTTAAACTTTTATATCTGCACTAAAATTGTATCTGCTTATTTAAGAAGCAAAATTCTGTCAAACATTTTGTAAAAGGGAAAAAAAGTAGAGTTAGTTTATTTTATGTACTTGTGAGAAAGACGAGTATTTTTTAACCAAGACCAGAGTCTTAGAGAGGTCAGCTAGGAGTTGGGTCTCTAGTGCACTTGTGAGGTGAGAAAGAGACTGTCCTTTTGTGACGCCCCGAAATTCAGACCGTCACTGATCTCGAATTCGGTTCATCACGTACTAATTCTAATAACAACTAAGATCTCAAACAATGAAATAATAGAATAATTTACATTGATATAACATAAATATTCTCGTCCCAAGTCTCGAAACTATTACTAATACACTTCATAACTTAAACCAAACATTTCTTAATACATAACATTAAATAAGTCTTAATATAACATAACAGAAACATCCTAATATAGAAAAGCACAGCTATTCCATAGCCTTGCCTTCGCACTTGTCCTGTCCTGGGGTTCCACCTTGCCCTGCCCTAACTGAAATATTTATGGGAAGCAAGAGTGAGCAACAAATTTGCTCAGCAAGTAATATGCCAATAAATATGAACATGAATATATACAGTTCTAAATCTCAAGGGAAAAACGGTAATTAATCGCTCAGGATTTCAAATAAGAATGTTGTGAACAAAATAAATAGCAATGACTTCCAAATCTATTCCGCGAAGTTGAATAAGGACCACTACGGGTCGAGAAGTTATTAAAGGCTTCGAAAGTTTCAACAAATTCAAGTGAATGAATAGACATCACTGAGTGTCGCTGTGGACCAAGGATTAATAAAAGAATCCAAAGAATTCAAAGTTTCAAGTTAACAAATACTGGATACTGAGTGGTTGCTAAAAACCACGAACTTCTACTCGAATCACCAAAAATATTTATGGTAACCCAAACAAGTACAATTAAGGGATCAGCCTATCGTACCTGGTGTTATGCATAACCTACCACACCACTGTCGGCACCCCGACTATATAGTTCCCCTTTTTACAAGGGTTGTTTAACTCAGTCAATTTATAAGAGTCCGCACCAAGGCAATTGGTGTGGATTGCTTTCTAATTCATGATATTGGTCTAGCCGAATTAAATGGCGTAGACAATTTCGACAATGTATATATGAACAATTTATGAGTTCAATACTCGCAACAATAATTCGAAGAATATAATCATGATTTAAATCAAACTATGAAACATAAGTTTGTAAGGCAAGAATTATTCTAGCACCTATTTACTCGTACGACCAAAGTTAGTACAAGCTCGAATACGTGTTCAATAAAGAGTATGAATCAAATACTTGCTCAATAAAAGAGTAGTCAGATACTTGCAATTAGTATACAAGAACGATTTCAAGGAAACTTGCATAATGAAAGAGTATAAGTTAGGGAACTTGCTTACGATGTTCCTCGAATAAGTAACCACAAGGATAGGATACTTGCAACACAATAAAAGTAGGGTTCAGATACTTGCACTATAAATGAGTGTAAGTCAGGAAACTTGCCTCAAGCGTAGTTTATCCACGTAAAGCTAATCAATACTTTCGAATCCCTATCGTAATATATATATTTACATGTATAGAATATTCATTAGTCATATAGTATAACATCATATCTTATCTTGGATATACAATCAACACAAAAGCTAAGTCTTAGCCTAGCTACACAGTTATATAGTATCATATTTAATTCACAAGTCTCAACTAATATACTTTTATCCTTAACGTTCCTTGTTTTGAGTTTAAAACACCTTCTCATATCATATAAGATCGCAACAACTAGCAACATACTCTTATATTTATTAATATCACCTAAAACCACAATCAATACTAAATACATTTTATTTTAGCAAGTTATGGCATTTCTATAAGTTAACCGTCAAAATCGTTTTCAACTAACAACATATAATATCACATAGCATATATACGTTAAAGAATACTTTTACGTTTGTATAACCTTCCTTCGTTCCAAACATATGTGATATAGCTTTTAAGTTAACCCTTTCGACAACTTACGGTCATTCAAGGTTATAAAGTCACAAAGTCTAACATGCTCGCCTTTTAAACACATAAGGTAAGCATATAACTTGTATTAAGCATACTCATGAATATTCATATCGCATACATGTAACTATCATTGTTATTAGTTCGAAAACATGCTTCAATTATGCTTAACTTGATATCATGGCATCTAGCATGGTATATATACATGTATAATACATGAGTGGGTCTACGAGTACTATCAAACATGTTTACAAATATCATAATTCACATCTCAATATACATGTCAAGATTCACGTGCAAAACGTATACTTTCACTAGTAAATCTCACTAATAGGGCCTAACACGTTCATGCTATCTAGATTCATATGTTAACATGTCCGACACTCATTTCTACATCATCTAACATGCTCGTAAGATCAGAATACGTACATAATATTTACATGTCAATTTCCTCCTTCAAAACTTGCATTTTTGTTAAAATATTCAATAGTGGGGGTTCGTATGTCCATATCACGTTATGAAGCATATACACACAAGTCGACATGCTTTTTATGCCCTTCCAAGTCGTACTATCATGTCTCAAAGGTCAGAACATAGTCATGGTACTTATGTATCAAAATCTCTTTTTAAAACTTCTAAGTTACTTTGAAGAACACAAGTCTTTTTGTCAAAATGTATACCATCTTGGTTTAAGACATGTTTACATCACCTTAGTATATTCATATGTATGTATTTATCATGCTTGCATGCTCATTTAGGTTACAACAATAACTAACACTTGACAAATTATTAAGCAGATTATAGAAACTGGAGCAGGGACCCTGCGCAGCTGCGCTATGCCGCAGTGTAATGTCAGCGCAGCTGCGCCGCGTCTGGTTCTATTCAAGAACAGTCTGCATCGGCAGACATCCAGGCCAATTCCCAAAATACTTCACGAAATCAGTCCTAAACATACCACATTGCTTCCTTATCATATTATAAGACTGCATAACATTCAATCAAGCATTCTAACCTCCAATTGTCATCCAATTTTACAACATCAAGAATTTAAGTTTTGACAGAAAAATGAAAATGATAATGGAGAACAACTACATTCCAATCCCAACATGTATATAAGTCCATGTAACTACTAAGCAAGCTTTCTATACTTCAATTAGCATGCATAGCATCCATAAGCAACAATTAAGAAATCTCAGAAATTTTGGCAGAAACAGAAAACGAAGAATGAAGAACAAGAATGATGAACATGGAATATGGATTATACCTTTGCTATTAGTAATTGGACTGGCTACTAATTTTACTCACAATGCTACTACACTAATGTATATATGCTCTCAATTTATCACTTAAGCAAACTCTCAGCAATTGAATTTCTGAAGGAGAGAGTTCATTTATAGAAGAATGGATACACAGTCAATGATTCTAACCTTCAAATTAAACTAACGGATGAATGAATTGCATGCTAGATAAGAGGGAGTTAGTGAATGGTAGTTGAAGCTCATCATCAAAACCACTCCCTATTACATGATTGCTAGGAAGCTATGGAGTTTTACTGAGTTTAAGGAATATAGGCTTTAGCTTCATGATGTATTCACGTGAATGAGACTATTATTAAGGGACAAGCAAGGCAAACTCAGCATTCTCATAGTGTACCCAACACTTAGCTTATACACATATGTATTGTATATTTAGGCTATCATATATATACATACCATATAATTAGATTACAATTAAAGGTACAATATAATTCCAATAATACTACCATGTAATTCATATAATGGTAACTGTAGTCCACACACATATAATCCATGTACAGTTATAATACCGAATATAATCTAATTGGGTATTATCTTTCCACAGTACCATAAACCATATTATTTTAATTATTTATAATCATTGAAATAATTATTATTTTAATTCCTCATCAATATTAAAATAGGTAATCCATCTATTTGTTTTCCCTCATATTATTAAATACACACTTAGTTCAATTTGATAATCCATAAGTGCACCTTTAATGTATCCATATATACATGTTATCACATAACATTTATTACAACTCTTATTATTTCCAATTATATTAATCTATTGAAATATTCATCACATAACATTTGTTTATTTATGATAATATTATATGAAGTACATCTTTTAATGTAGCCACACACCACATGTTGTCACATAAGCTTTATTATGTAACTCATATAATTTATTTAATCATAACATATAGTTTTAATATGTACAATCACATTGCATAGTTTAATAAATCTTAATATGTGGTTTCTATATATAGCATAGTCACATGAATGTCGTACTACACTATATAATATAGTTGTATCCCATATATTTTATATATTTAATTTCGCATACATGCACAAATAATTAATATAATCTCATTATATTAATGACTTACTTATTTGTTTTATAATGGCAACTAATTAATTAATAAAATATTAATCAATTCCTTCCTCATAAATTAATGAAGTTATTAATTTCTATAGTAATTAACTAACATTTATATGATTAATTATCACGTAAAATAAATATAAATCTTATTATATTTATAAACAAGTTGCTTATTATCATTATATTATTCGCAATAATAATAATCAACACATTATCAATTAATCATCATTAATATTCTGTTTTCTCATAATAGAAAGTAAATAACAATTAATATCGATTAATTGTTCACGTAGTAATTCCTTCATTACTTACTCTTATCTATTATTATTATACGATAAATAATCACATTCCTCAACAATATAAATCCTATTATATTTATAAACCATTTTCTTAGTATCCAATCATTACTTGCAAAAATACTAAATCAATAGATTATTATTATATTTCTCATAATAACAATTAACAATTAATATAGATTAATTATTCACTTAATAATTCATTTACTCTTTAACCGATTATTATTCATAATAACAGTTAATAACATTATTGTACGATTAACTATCACATGTATTGCACTCAACAAATAATCAATTAAATATAACTATTATCATATTCTTCAATTACTTACTCGTAAATATTTTGTTACTCACAATAACATATTATTAATAATTACTCATTAATAGGCTATCACTAATAACAAAATTAATTAACAATATAATATTAATTAATCCTTCACTTATTGATTTCTCTCTTAAATTAACTAAATCATCATCTTTTCCATTCTCATGCCACACAAGGCATTCTACGAGTCGCAATTCTCCATATTTTCTCAATTATTATAAATTCAATTTAATATAATCGAATTACTTTTCTCATAACTCATAAACACTTATATTCTAATAAGTATTCATTTTATTATTATAAAATATAAAAAAAATTATTCATGAAATTCACTGTTCTTACACCTTTCAAGACCAGATCATAGAATAAAATTGAACTAAAAAAAAGTACAAATAAGCTTGAGGAGGGAGCTAGAAGCTTTCTGTCCAAGATAGGTAGTTGTGTATAGTTGAAAGTTTGTCTATAAAACTTTGTAAAGGCTTCTCCGCCTGTTAAAGGAGTATTTATTACTGATAGTAATAGGATCTCAAGTCTAGGAGAAAAGCTTGAGACTAGACGTAGCAACATACTCGGGATGTATGTTTTGAACCAGACAAATCTCTATGCATTATGTGATTGAATTTTTATTATTTTGCATATTAATTTCTAACACTGCAAATTAATTAACTAAAAATTCAAAAAGACCTAAGATAAATTTTTAATCAGGAATAAATTATTCAACCCCCCTTCTAGATTATTATTAGACTTTCAACTAGTATTAAAGCAGTGCTCTTTAACTTGTTTGTTGAGTGAATTCATGCATATCTAAGAGTAGCTAGATCCATCTATGGCCTACACAAATGCTACTGGTTGTGGAGAAGGACTATCAATGTCCAGACATTGTTGGTCGTATTTCGCGATCAATATATGCGTGCAAGTATACACGGTTAACAAGTAATAAAGAGTAAATAAAGTATCGATCCCACAGAGAATTATTTAACAAGAATTACCAAACACTAACCCGTAATCAACTTAATCTTATTTAAACGATGGATTTAGTATTTTGAATAATAATATGCAATTAAACTAATACTAACTATCCCTAGAATGAAAAAAGATAATGAAGACATGAGACTATAATTTCACCTATTGTTTCATCTAAATCAATACACTTCCCGTTAAGCCAAATTAATTATCACAGATTGTTAATCAAGAACACGAAAATAAAGTACGACCATCTCTCGATGCACCATCCCTATATCAAATCAAATCCACATATTATAGAATCAAGTTGAACACCCTAATTAACTAACTCACTATATTTTTATGCGAATTATAATTAATGAGGGATTAAGCGCAAGTTCTTATAAGATTACATGCGGTGCTTCGGTATATTTCTATCCTAGGCACGAATCATGAATTTCAACGACATGTGGAACACACAAACACATGTTATTATGATCAGATCTAAACCCATAATCCGTTTCTCAATTTCATATAGATTATCACGATATATGATAGTTAGGCAATTAAGCAATTAAATACAAATCATAATAGATAATCCAATAATGATTAACAAGACTAACAAGGAAGCATATCAAAGCAAACTACACAACAAGATCCATTATAATCTGAAAATGCAGTTTAATTAATGATTGAAGTGAAATCTATAATCCATAATTGAATAAACATTGAAAGATACAAAGAGATAAGAAGAGAATTTAGGGTTTGAGATGAGCAAATCTGAATCCTCTTGCTTTCAATCTAGATCTCCAATGCTTTCCAAGAGCTTCAATCTCCAAAAGATCTAATCTAATGTAGGGTTTATCTAATCTAATCTAAAAATAAAATTTAAGAAAAGAGAAGAGCATATGTAATCTAATGATCCCCCCAAAAGGTGGTCTACACTATTACATACTGATATATATTTATTTGTAAGCCCTAGTATGACTCCTTATCCAAGTTACGCTTTAATTGCACTATTTAATGAAAATGTCAACTCTGGTCAACATTCGGAATGGCGCGGCCATGCTGAAAATGGTCTGGAGTTGAGCACGGGCGCGCTAGTAGCAGATAACAATTTTTTGGAATAGGAAAAAGTGTGGGCGCGCTCCAAATACACTAGAAAATGACACGGTCGCGTCATAGGTTTTTTGTTGCAGTGTCCTCTGGTAGAACAGCCATAACTTTTGATCCGGTAGGAGTTACAGGGTCTGTCACCTGTCAAATAGAAGATATCGACGAGATCTACAACTTTTATTCTTTGAGCATTGAGAAATAATGGAGGAATGAAGGTCAAAATTTGTCTTGAAGTGATAGCTTTGTAATGGCAATCCAATATATTGAAGTTCAACGTCTGTTGGTACAAAGGTCATAACTCTCGCCTCCGAACTCCGATTGGGATGATTCTAGATGTTCTGGAAAGCTAAGAAGAAGCTCTATAACAAAATCCAAGTTCCAAGCCAAGAACATAAAATGAACATGAAAGCCCAAACGATGTCCGGATTGCATTTCCTTACCTTTTCATACCAATAGTCGCTCACACAGTTCCAAAGCATAAGATCTACAAAATAACCACAAAATGCATGAAAAGTAATTACGAAACATAGGTTTAAGCAACTAATTCAAGTAATAAATATCGGATAAGTAGGTATAAAACCGACTTATCAAATACCCCCAAACTTGAACCGTTGCTTGTCCTCAAGCAACACACATATAATGCAATGCAATAAACTAAACAAAATGCAATCTTCTCTAAATGATAACAAATCCAAATACTAGGCAGATATGAAGTTCACAAGAATTGTCTCAGAGAAACTACAAATCTTCAAACAGAGTATCCAACCAAGAACAAGGCCATAATGCATATTATACTGCAATTCAAAATCTGTCATCACTGATGTAGTGTGTGTGTGCTTAGCAACTATTAAACTTGATATAGAATAAATACTTCACATAATATGCTTCTTAGAGGGAAAAATATAGTTTTAACTCAAGAAAGGCAGTAAACAAATTAAGTTACAACCAAGACTACACATCAACTAAGCTAAGAGTCCACAAGGGGTTTATTACGATTTTATTTACTTACGAGGGCGATATTTGCACTTTCTCGTGTTTACACTTAACTGTGCAATGTCTAGTTCTCTTAGGCTTTTAAGTGATACCCGTGTAGCGAGCTTTCTTATAGTAGTGTGCATACAAGCCAATTATGTATGATGATAAAGCACATATTTTGTAAACAATCTTATCTATTTATTAATAAAATATTCATTTATTAAAGGCATTTAATTATCTACATAGTGTTATTTTTATAATATGTAAATAACCCATAGTTTTAAGCAATGCTTTTAGAATCATGATGTTGATCATGCTAATGAGATCTAAATTCATAGAAAGCTTAAAAACTAAAATAGTTCCTAATCATGGGATTACTAAAAAGGGGATTAGTAAATCCGGATAGATTAGTACATATGTTGCTTACTCATTGGATGAGGATGATTGATCTTATAATCATTTGTGTGGAGACACTAAAGCAAGTATGTAGGTGCTTATTGGAGAATAAGTTCACTGAACGTGACTCGCTATAGAATACCTAATGGAGTTTTACTTGCCTGTCAATAGGAATTTCTAATGTGATAGTAGTACAAGTGATCCTTGGACTTGAGATCATCATAGTATCTTGTATGTAATGAATTACACTTTGACTTATTCTTTAAAGCCCTTTAGGGTATATAAAAGAGGTATACTTGGGTATAATGAGTTACATATGGAGATAATAAATGATTAATAAAGAATCTACCACCTCTAGTAAAAGAGGAGATGTGTCCTATGTGAGTCGTTAAATGACAATCCAGGAATCCTTGGCCAAGGTGCAATGAAATTAGAAAGGAGTTTCTAATTTGCATTATTTGTAGTTGTGAATTTTCTAATCGAAATATATATAATTAAATAAAATAAGACTTAACAGTAAATTCATGTCTTATATTTAATTGGGACATTGTATAGTGGAAGGATTGAATTTAACGGTAACTATTTACTCACAGGTTCTTTTATGATTAATGTTGAAATCTATATTATCTGAAAAGTCGTTGATCGCTAGGGAGGCTTATCCCTATTGTAGAATAAATATTATTTATTTAAATAGATTATTAGTTTAATTTATTTATTTAAATAAGATTAGAATTGTTCTAATTGATTTATTCACAACCGATTTAATATGGAGAACCTAAAGGGTCACACCAAAAAAGGAAAAATAATTATTTAAGAAGGTAATGACATAATCGTAATAATGCATTAAGTGTAAGTAATTTAATCTATGGTGATAGAATAAATTAAATAGCTTAATGTTTATTATTTAATATTTTGAAAATATTAAATATAAATTAATAAAAGATGTCTTATTAATATTATTACAATTATTATTATTTTAATTTCTAAAGGGGTTTAGTAATTAATTTAATATTAGTACTCTCATTTATTCCTAATAGGATTCGGAGATAAATTAATTAAATAATTTTAATTAATTATTCCCAATGTGGTGGGAAGCCTAAATTAATTAAAGGAGTTTAATTAATTAAATGAAATCCCATGCCTATTAGGATTAGAAGTGTTGACAAATATCTATATAAAAGGAATCTTATAATAGATATCAGTTGATGCAATTCTAATTATTGGAGAGTACTCATTTTCTATAGAGGATAGAAAACTAAGCCAACCACCCTCCTTATTGATATTTCATCTTCCTTGGTGAATCACCTCTAGAGGCCAAACACTTGGGTGGCTAACGTTGATCAAAGGAAGGAATCTAACTCAAAAATTCAAGGAGATCACGAAGAACAAGGAGTTGAATTTGTACCTGTGGAAGCTTCGTTCTACAAGGGTATGTTTCCATAACTTCTTATTTAATGTTTTAAATTAATAATTTGCATAAAGGATGATCCGGGTAATGGTTTTGTAGAAATTTTTAAACTCAGATATACCATGCTTCTGCTAATTTTTGCAATTTGATTGCGTCACGATTTCGTACAAACCCAACAGTGACATCAGAGCCAAACCTTTATGCAATTATTAATTATTTTGATTTCATATACATATGAGTATGTATTTAGAATAATTTATTGGGCACAATTAATTGTATAAAATTATTTTTTATGAAAAAAAAAATCAAGTCCGAACTGTTATGTTTCCGTGGCTTTGATCCGTTCAACAAGGAAATCCTTTGTTTTTTAAAACCAATCCGTGGGTATAGTGAATAATGATTCGGACGGATCCCTTATTTTAAAAAAAAACAAATTCGTGGATCACCTGCAGGATTTTTAAACCAAATTTGTGAATCACCTGCAGGATTTTTAAAGCAAATTTGTGAATCACCTGATTCTTAAATTGGTGGCCCACGAAATATATAAATATATATATTAAAGTGACTAAGGGATGATGATTACCCCGGAAGTCTTATTGTAAAAGGTACGAATATTATATATATATATATATATATATATAATATTTTTAATAATTTTATAATTAAAATAAAGAGTTTATTTTAATCTTGAAATTGGATTTCATGCAATTTAAAATTGCCCATTAAATGATACTCATATATATATAAAATGTTTTAATTCATGAGATGGATATTTATTTATTGATATATATGGTGATATGTATGATAATAAATAGGGATTGATTATGGACTATTTGACCAATGTGATTGGATTTTATTTTAGTTAAATGCTTGAATGAATGGATTTTATTAAATGGGGTCTGCGTACCTCGTCTTTTCTGATTTTTCTTGATGTAAAATTTTATCTCTCTCCTATATACTTTCCCTTGACTGCTGATCAAGATTTCTATTTAATCTTAAATAGTCAATATAATAGAGATAGTTAGAATTATCTTGAAAAAATTGGAGACCAAGGAGCAAGGAGCGCGTGAAGACCCGTTTGTATGGAGCCTGGGTTTAAATGTAATAGTTATGTTTAAATTTAAATTCTTGCACTCCTAGGTTTGATCTTTTGGTTCACTTGGTGGCTCTAGTGAACCAAACTAGAATAAAAGTTCATAATCAATACGGATAGAATATAGTATTCGATTTTGCATGCTAAATAATATATATTATATTTTATGCAAACATGTTTCGCATGTTTAATAACATGACACGTATTTTATATATATATTTGCATGCGCGCTAAACAAGATGAGACAAATAATAACAAATCCCTCAAAGAAATTATATTAAGTCCGAAGCGTTCAAATGATATTTGGAATATCGAACGTCGCCTTCTAGCATGAAAAATTAATAGAGTATTAAATATTTAATATGAGCTTGTTGTGCTATCCACAAGGCGAGTATTGAGTATTTAAGATGTTAATTAATCACATTTGATGCTTATCAAGAAAATTGAACGACCTAGTCTTATTGTGCTATCCACAAGGACGAACATTTTTCTTTTTAAATTTATGGAAGTGCTAGGCTGGACTTAACATAAATCATTTTAGTTCGGATGTGCACACACGTGACCATTATGATTTAAGGGTAAAATAAAAGGAGCTACATGGTGATGTAATTGACAAGAGTTAACTACCTATTTATTTGTATATGGCTTGTTGTGCTATCCACAATGTTATATACATTTGAAATGGGATCCTTATTCTCACTAGATAATCTTTAATTAGATGTTGCCGAACTATATAAGTGAGGATAATATAGTTTGATAAAAATAGTGGGAGATACCAATTTAAAATAAAGACCTAAATTTATTTTGGTATGCAAAATTAATAAAATGAATGTTTGCTAAAAATGTTATTTTTCACATGCAGAATTTTAAAAATGTCAAAATCACTAATTTCACTGCGAAGCATACTTGATGCTAATAAGCTTATCGGGCCAAATTATACAGACTGGCTAAGAAATCTGAGAATAGTTCTCACTGCTGAAAAGATTTCTTATGTCCTAAATCACCTGTCCTTGGAACTGTTCCAGAAACAGCCTTTGAGAAAGAGATTGCCACCATTGAAAAGTGGCAAGATGATGCATCTATGGCTCAATGCATCATACTCGCATCTATGAATATCGAGCTTCAGCATCAGTACGAAAACATGGATGCTCCTACTATGTTGATTCACCTCAAGGAGTTGTATGGTGAACAAAGTAGGACTGCTAGATATGAGATATCTAAGGAGCTCTTCCGATCTCGAATGACCAAGGACAAGGTGAACATAAAGGAACAAAAGAAACCTGATCCAGCTAGCAAAGGAATGTGCTTCCATTGCAACGAGCCAGGTTATTGGAAAAGGAACTGCAAGAAATTTCTGGCAAAGAAGAAGCTTGGAGAAGTTTTGACTTCCAATCAAGGTTTGTTCATGATTGAAATTAATTTTTTAGAAAGTCAAAATTCTACTTGGGTATTTGATACCGGCTGTGGTTCTCACATATGTAATAATGTGAAGGGACTGGTCAGAAGTAGAAAGTTTAACAAGGATGAGGTTGTCCTACGAGTGGGAAATAGAGCAAAGGTTGATGCATTAGCTGTAGGCACTTATTGTTTAGCACTGCCTACGGGCAAGTCCATGTATTTAAATAATTGTTATTTTGTTCCGAATATCATTAGAAACATTATTTCTATTTCCATATTAGATATGGATGGATTTGACATTATAATAAAGAACAACAGTTGTTCTATTTATAAAATCAATATTTTATATGGTGTTGGTAATTTGCAAAATGGACTTTATATATTTGACTTGCATGAAAATATACTTCAAATAGAACAAACTAAGAAAACGAAAAGAGATGATATTAATTATACCCATATATGGCACTGTAGACTCGGTCATCTCAATGAAACGAGATTATCCAAGTTGCATAAGGATGGGCTCTTAGAGCTATCTGATTATGAATCACATTCAACTTGTGAATCTTGTCTCATGGGTAAAATGACTAAATCTCCTTTTAGTGGAAAAGGAGAAAGAGTTACAGAGTTGTTAACGTTGATTCACACAGACATTTGTGGACCTATGACAACAAGTGCACGAGGTAGGTATTCTTATTTTATTACTTTCACTGATGATCACTCAAGATTTAGATATGTGTATTTAATGAAATACAAATCAAAATCATTTGAAAAGTTCAAAGAGTTCAGAAGTGAAGTAGAGAAACAAACGGACAAGAGTATAAAGATACTTCGATCAGATCGAGGTAGAGAATACTTAAGCGGTGAGTTTCTCAATTGTCTCAAAGAAAATGGTATAATCTCACAATGGACTCCTCCAGGTACACCACAGTTAAATGGAGTATCTGAAATGAGAAATCTAACACTGTTGGACATGGTTCGATCCATGATGAGTTTTACCGACCTTCCAATTTTCTTCTGGGGTTATGCCCTAGAAACGGCTGCATACCTACTTAACAAGGTACCTACCAAATCCGCCCCAAAGACTCCATATGAGATGTGGAAGGGGAGGAAACCAAATCTTAAGCATGTTAAAACTTGGGGTTGTCCAGCTTATGTCAAAAAGTTTGAACATGATAAGCTACAGACTAAATCCGACAAGTGCAGATTTGTGGGATACCCTAAAGAAATTGTAGGGTATTATTTCTATCATCCAACTGATCAAAAAGTGTTTGTTGTGAAATATGCTGCCTTCTTGGAAAAGGAGTTTATCCATGAAGGGGTCAGTGGGAGTAAGATATATCTTAAAGAAGTTCAAGAACCACAAATTACTACGAATTAGAGTTAGCTACCTGACCAAGTGGAAGAACCTACTGTATCACACCCTATTAGTAAATCTAGAAGAGTACCGAAGATACCTAAGAGGTATGGATTCGTCCTAGAGGATGACGATGAGGTACACATCATGAATGATGATGATCCATTGAATTACGAACATGCTATGAGTAATAAAGACTCAGGGAAATGGCTTGAAGCCACGAAATCCGAAATTGACTCCATGTATGAAAACAAAGTATGGACTTTGGTTTCACCACCTGAAGGCATTAAGCCTATTGGGTGTAAATGGGTCTTTAAAAGAAAGACGGGAGTGGACGGCAAGGTAGAGACCTATAAGGCCCGACTAGTTGCAAAAGATTTCAAACAAAGACAAGGAGTTGACTATGATGAAACCTTCTCACCAGTAGCTATGCTCAAGTCCATTCGGATTTTGATTGCGATTGCAACTTATAACGACTATGAGATCTGGCAGATGGACGTGAAAACGGCCTTCCTCAATGGGAAACTTGAGGAGGATGTGTATATGACACAGCTAGAGGAATTTGTTTCAAAGGTTGGAACAAATCAAGTCTGTAAGCTGCAACGATCCATTTATGGATTGAAGCAAGCTTCTCGTAGATGGAACATTCGTTTTGATGAGACAATCAAAGAGTTTGATTTTATCAAAAACGACGATGAACCATGTGTGTACAAGAAGGTTAGTGGGAGCGCAGTTTCATTCCTTGTATTATATGTTGATGATATATTACTGATAGCGAATGACATTCCTATGCTACAATCGATTAAAATCTGGTTATTTAAACACTTCTCCATGAAGGACTTGGGAGAAGCATCCTATATTTTGGGGATAAAGATCTATAGAGATAGATCTAAAAGGATGCTTGGTTTATCCTAAGGAACGTACATTAATACGATGCTAAAGAGGTTTAGCATGGAAGATTCCAAAAGAGGTCTCATGCCGATGAACCATGGAATACATCTCTCCAAGAAACAGGCCCTAAAGACACCTGAGGAGAGAAACCGTATAAGTAAGATCCCTTATGCTTCTGTAATAAGATCTATCATGTACGGTATGATATGTACTAGACCGGATGTTGCTCATGCACTTAGTGTAACGAGCAGATACCAATCGAATCCAGGAGAAGAGCACTGGAAGGCAGTGAAGAATATCCTAAAATACTTGAGAAGGACTAAAGATATTTTCCTTGTCTACGGTGGGTCTGAATTAAAACTCGAGGGCTTCACAGACTCAAGTTTTCAAACGGACCAAGATGACATTAAATCTATTTCGGGGTATGTTTTTACCTTGAATGGAGGCGCAGTGAGTTGGAAGAGTTCCAAGCAGCAAACAGTTGCTGATTCAATGACAGTGGCAGAGTATATGGCTGCAAGTGAAGCTGCAAAGGAAGCTGTTTGGATGAAAAAGTTCATAACAGAACTTGGTATGGTTCCTAGCATTGGAGAAGTAGTCCCCGTATACTGTGATAACACAGGAGCAGTTGCACAGGCTAAGGAACCCAGGTCTCATCAGAAATCTAAACATGTGTTGTGGCGATTTCACTTGATCAAGGAGATCGTTGAAAGATGAAACGTCACCTTGGAGCGTGTAGACTCTGAAGACAACATTGCAAATCTATTTACTAAAGCTTTAACACAATAACAGTTTGATCGTCACTTAGAGAAGATGGGTATGAGATACCATGGCGATTGGCTTTAGTGCAAGTGGGAGATTAATAGTAATGTGCATACAAGCCAATCATGTATGATGATAAAGAACATACTTTGTAAACAATCTTATTTATTTATTAATAAAATATTCATTTATTAAAGGCATTTAATTATCTACATGGTGCTATTTTTATAATATGTAAATAACCCATAGTTTTAAGCAATGCTTTTAGAATCATGATGTTGATCATGCTAATGAGATCTAAATTCATAGAAAGCTTAAAAACTAAAATAGTTCCTAATCATGGGATTACTAAAAAGGGGATTAGTAAATCCGGATAGATTAGTACATATGTTGCTTACTCATTGGATGAGGATGATTGATCTTATAATCATTTGTGTGGAGACACTAAAGCAAGTATGTAGGTGCTTATTGGAGAATAAGTTCACTGAACGTGACTCGCTATAGAATACCTAATGGAGTTTTACTTGCCTGTCAATAGGAATTTCTAATGTGATAGTAGTACAAGTGATCCTTGGACTTGAGATCATCATAGTATCTTGTATGTAATGAATTACACTTTGACTTATTCTTTAAAGCCCTTTAGGGTATATAAAAGGGTATACTTGGGTATAATGAGTTACATATGGAGATAATAAATGATTAATAAAGAATCTACCACCTCTAGTAAAAGAGGAGATGTGTCCTATGTGAGTCGTTAAATGACAATCCAGGAATCCTTGGCCAAGGTGCAATGAAATTAGAAAGGAGTTTCTAATTTGCATTATTTGTAGTTGTGAATTTTCTAATCGAAATATATATAATTAAATAAAATAAGACTTAACAGTAAATTCATGTCTTATATTTAATTGGGACATTGTATAGTGGAAGGATTGAATTTAACGGTAACTATTTACTCACAGGTTCTTTTATGATTAATGTTGAAATCTATATTATCTGAAAAGTCGTTGATCGCTAGGGAGGCTTATCCCTATTGTAGAATAAATATTATTTATTTAAATAGATTATTAGTTTAATTTATTTATTTAAATAAGATTAGAATTGTTCTAATTGATTTATTCACAACCGATTTAATATGGAGAACCTAAAGGGTCACACCAAAAAAGGAAAAATAATTATTTAAGAAGGTAATGACATAATCGTAATAATGCATTAAGTGTAAGTAATTTAATCTATGGTGATAGAATAAATTAAATAGCTTAATGTTTATTATTTAATATTTTGAAAATATTAAATATAAATTAATAAAAGATGTCTTATTAATATTATTACAATTATTATTATTTTAATTTCTAAAGGGGTTTAGTAATTAATTTAATATTAGTACTCTCATTTATTCCTAATAGGATTCGGAGATAAATTAATTAAATAATTTTAATTAATTATTCCCAATGTGGTGGGAAGCCTAAATTAATTAAAGGAGTTTAATTAATTAAATGAAATCCCATGCCTATTAGGATTAGAAGTGTTGACAAATATCTATATAAAAGGAATCTTATAATAGATATCAGTTGATGCAATTCTAATTATTGGAGAGTACTCATTTTCTATAGAGGATAGAAAACTAAGCCAACCACCCTCCTTATTGATATTTCATCTTCCTTGGTGAATCACCTCTAGAGGCCAAACACTTGGGTGGCTAACGTTGATCAAAGGAAGGAATCTAACTCAAAAATTCAAGGAGATCACGAAGAACAAGGAGTTGAATTTGTACCTGTGGAAGCTTCGTTCTACAAGGGTATGTTTCCATAACTTCTTATTTAATGTTTTAAATTAATAATTTGCATAAAGGATGATCCGGGTAATGGTTTTGTAGAAATTTTTAAACTCAGATATACCATGCTTCTGCTAATTTTTGCAATTTGATTGCGTCACGATTTCGTACAAACCCAACAGTGACATCAGAGCCAAACCTTTATGCAATTATTAATTATTTTGATTTCATATACATATGAGTATGTATTTAGAATAATTTATTGGGCACAATTAATTGTATAAAATTATTTTTTATGAAAAAAAAAATCAAGTCCGAACTGTTATGTTTCCGTGGCTTTGATCCGTTCAACAAGGAAATCCTTTGTTTTTTAAAACCAATCCGTGGGTATAGTGAATAATGATTCGGACGGATCCCTTATTTTAAAAAAAAACAAATTCGTGGATCACCTGCAGGATTTTTAAACCAAATTTGTGAATCACCTGCAGGATTTTTAAAGCAAATTTGTGAATCACCTGATTCTTAAATTGGTGGCCCACGAAATATATAAATATATATATTAAAGTGACTAAGGGATGATGATTACCCCGGAAGTCTTATTGTAAAAGGTACGAATATTATATATATATATATATATATAATATTTTTAATAATTTTATAATTAAAATAAAGAGTTTATTTTAATCTTGAAATTGGATTTCATGCAATTTAAAATTGCCCATTAAATGATACTCATATATATATAAAATGTTTTAATTCATGAGATGGATATTTATTTATTGATATATATGGTGATATGTATGATAATAAATAGGGATTGATTATGGACTATTTGACCAATGTGATTGGATTTTATTTTAGTTAAATGCTTGAATGAATGGATTTTATTAAATGGGGTCTGCGTACCTCGTCTTTTCTGATTTTTCTTGATGTAAAATTTTATCTCTCTCCTATATACTTTCCCTTGACTGCTGATCAAGATTTCTATTTAATCTTAAATAGTCAATATAATAGAGATAGTTAGAATTATCTTGAAAAAATTGGAGACCAAGGAGCAAGGAGCGCGTGAAGACCCGTTTGTATGGAGCCTGGGTTTAAATGTAATAGTTATGTTTAAATTTAAATTCTTGCACTCCTAGGTTTGATCTTTTGGTTCACTTGGTGGCTCTAGTGAACCAAACTAGAATAAAAGTTCATAATCAATACGGATAGAATATAGTATTCGATTTTGCATGCTAAATAATATATATTATATTTTATGCAAACATGTTTCGCATGTTTAATAACATGACACGTATTTTATATATATATTTGCATGCGCGCTAAACAAGATGAGACAAATAATAACAAATCCCTCAAAGAAATTATATTAAGTCCGAAGCGTTCAAATGATATTTGGAATATCGAACGTCGCCTTCTAGCATGAAAAATTAATAGAGTATTAAATATTTAATATGAGCTTGTTGTGCTATCCACAAGGCGAGTATTGAGTATTTAAGATGTTAATTAATCACATTTGATGCTTATCAAGAAAATTGAACGACCTAGTCTTATTGTGCTATCCACAAGGACGAACATTTTTCTTTTTTAAATTTATGGAAGTGCTAGGCTGGACTTAACATAAATCATTTTAGTTCGGATGTGCACACACGTGACCATTATGATTTAAGGGTAAAATAAAAGGAGCTACATGGTGATGTAATTGACAAGAGTTAACTACCTATTTATTTGTATATCGCTTGTTGTGCTATCCACAATGTTATATACATTTGAAATGGGATCCTTATTCTCACTAGATAATCTTTAATTAGATGTTGCCGAACTATATAAGTGAGGATAATATAGTTTGATAAAAATAGTGGGAGATACCAATTTAAAATAAAGACCTAAATTTATTTTGGTATGCAAAATTAATAAAATGAATGTTTGCTAAAAATGTTATTTTTCACATGCAGAATTTTAAAAATGTCAAAATCACTAATTTCACTGCGAAGCATACTTGATGCTAATAAGCTTATCGGGCCAAATTATACAGACTGGCTAAGAAATCTGAGAATAGTTCTCACTGCTGAAAAGATTTCTTATGTCCTAAATCACCTGTCCTTGGAACTGTTCCAGAAACAGCCTTTGAGAAAGAGATTGCCACCATTGAAAAGTGGCAAGATGATGCATCTATGGCTCAATGCATCATACTCGCATCTATGAATATCGAGCTTCAGCATCAGTACGAAAACATGGATGCTCCTACTATGTTGATTCACCTCAAGGAGTTGTATGGTGAACAAAGTAGGACTGCTAGATATGAGATATCTAAGGAGCTCTTCCGATCTCGAATGACCAAGGACAAGGTGAACATAAAGGAACAAAAGAAACCTGATCCAGCTAGCAAAGGAATGTGCTTCCATTGCAACGAGCCAGGTTATTGGAAAAGGAACTGCAAGAAATTTCTGGCAAAGAAGAAGCTTGGAGAAGTTTTGACTTCCAATCAAGGTTTGTTCATGATTGAAATTAATTTTTTAGAAAGTCAAAATTCTACTTGGGTATTTGATACCGGCTGTGGTTCTCACATATGTAATAATGTGAAGGGACTGGTCAGAAGTAGAAAGTTTAACAAGGATGAGGTTGTCCTACGAGTGGGAAATAGAGCAAAGGTTGATGCATTAGCTGTAGGCACTTATTGTTTAGCACTGCCTACGGGCAAGTCCATGTATTTAAATAATTGTTATTTTGTTCCGAATATCATTAGAAACATTATTTCTATTTCCATATTAGATATGGATGGATTTGACATTATAATAAAGAACAACAGTTGTTCTATTTATAAAATCAATATTTTATATGGTGTTGGTAATTTGCAAAATGGACTTTATATATTTGACTTGCATGAAAATATACTTCAAATAGAACAAACTAAGAAAACGAAAAGAGATGATATTAATTATACCCATATATGGCACTGTAGACTCGGTCATCTCAATGAAACGAGATTATCCAAGTTGCATAAGGATGGGCTCTTAGAGCTATCTGATTATGAATCACATTCAACTTGTGAATCTTGTCTCATGGGTAAAATGACTAAATCTCCTTTTAGTGGAAAAGGAGAAAGAGTTACAGAGTTGTTAACGTTGATTCACACAGACATTTGTGGACCTATGACAACAAGTGCACGAGGTAGGTATTCTTATTTTATTACTTTCACTGATGATCACTCAAGATTTAGATATGTGTATTTAATGAAATACAAATCAAAATCATTTGAAAAGTTCAAAGAGTTCAGAAGTGAAGTAGAGAAACAAACGGACAAGAGTATAAAGATACTTCGATCAGATCGAGGTAGAGAATACTTAAGCGGTGAGTTTCTCAATTGTCTCAAAGAAAATGGTATAATCTCACAATGGACTCCTCCAGGTACACCACAGTTAAATGGAGTATCTGAAATGAGAAATCTAACACTGTTGGACATGGTTCGATCCATGATGAGTTTTACCGACCTTCCAATTTTCTTCTGGGGTTATGCCCTAGAAACGGCTGCATACCTACTTAACAAGGTACCTACCAAATCCGCCCCAAAGACTCCATATGAGATGTGGAAGGGGAGGAAACCAAATCTTAAGCATGTTAAAACTTGGGGTTGTCCAGCTTATGTCAAAAAGTTTGAACATGATAAGCTACAGACTAAATCCGACAAGTGCAGATTTGTGGGATACCCTAAAGAAATTGTAGGGTATTATTTC
Source organism: Panax stipuleanatus (assembly GCA_020205555.1). Lineage (NCBI taxonomy): Eukaryota > Viridiplantae > Streptophyta > Magnoliopsida > Apiales > Araliaceae > Panax > Panax stipuleanatus. The sequence goes on from CM035125.1 coordinate 58,973,484, forward strand.
TATCATCCAACTGATCAAAAAGTGTTTGTTGTGAAATATGCTGCCTTCTTGGAAAAGGAGTTTATCCATGAAGGGGTCAGTGGGAGTAAGATATATCTTAAAGAAGTTCAAGAACCACAAATTACTACGAATTAGAGTTAGCTACCTGACCAAGTGGAAGAACCTACTGTATCACACCCTATTAGTAAATCTAGAAGAGTACCGAAGATACCTGAGAGGTATGGATTCGTCCTAGAGGATGACGATGAGGTACACATCATGAATGATGATGATCCATTGAATTACGAACATGCTATGAGTAATAAAGACTCAGGGAAATGGCTTGAAGCCACGAAATCCGAAATTGACTCCATGTATGAAAACAAAGTATGGACTTTGGTTTCACCACCTGAAGGCATTAAGCCTATTGGGTGTAAATGGGTCTTTAAAAGAAAGACGGGAGTGGACGGCAAGGTAGAGACCTATAAGGCCCGACTAGTTGCAAAAGATTTCAAACAAAGACAAGGAGTTGACTATGATGAAACCTTCTCACCAGTAGCTATGCTCAAGTCCATTCGGATTTTGATTGCGATTGCAACTTATAACGACTATGAGATCTGGCAGATGGACGTGAAAACGGCCTTCCTCAATGGGAAACTTGAGGAGGATGTGTATATGACACAGCTAGAGGAATTTGTTTCAAAGGTTGGAACAAATCAAGTCTGTAAGCTGCAACGATCCATTTATGGATTGAAGCAAGCTTCTCGTAGATGGAACATTCGTTTTGATGAGACAATCAAAGAGTTTGATTTTATCAAAAACGACGATGAACCATGTGTGTACAAGAAGGTTAGTGGGAGCGCAGTTTCATTCCTTGTATTATATGTTGATGATATATTACTGATAGCGAATGACATTCCTATGCTACAATCGATTAAAATCTGGTTATTTAAACACTTCTCCATGAAGGACTTGGGAGAAGCATCCTATATTTTGGGGATAAAGATCTATAGAGATAGATCTAAAAGGATGCTTGGTTTATCCTAAGGAACGTACATTAATACGATGCTAAAGAGGTTTAGCATGGAAGATTCCAAAAGAGGTCTCATGCCGATGAACCATGGAATACATCTCTCCAAGAAACAGGCCCTAAAGACACCTGAGGAGAGAAACCGTATAAGTAAGATCCCTTATGCTTCTGTAATAAGATCTATCATGTACGGTATGATATGTACTAGACCGGATGTTGCTCATGCACTTAGTGTAACGAGCAGATACCAATCGAATCCAGGAGAAGAGCACTGGAAGGCAGTGAAGAATATCCTAAAATACTTGAGAAGGACTAAAGATATTTTCCTTGTCTACGGTGGGTCTGAATTAAAACTCGAGGGCTTCACAGACTCAAGTTTTCAAACGGACCAAGATGACATTAAATCTATTTCGGGGTATGTTTTTACCTTGAATGGAGGCGCAGTGAGTTGGAAGAGTTCCAAGCAGCAAACAGTTGCTGATTCAATGACAGTGGCAGAGTATATGGCTGCAAGTGAAGCTGCAAAGGAAGCTGTTTGGATGAAAAAGTTCATAACAGAACTTGGTATGGTTCCTAGCATTGGAGAAGTAGTCCCCGTATACTGTGATAACACAGGAGCAGTTGCACAGGCTAAGGAACCCAGGTCTCATCAGAAATCTAAACATGTGTTGTGGCGATTTCACTTGATCAAGGAGATCGTTGAAAGATGAAACGTCACCTTGGAGCGTGTAGACTCTGAAGACAACATTGCAAATCTATTTACTAAAGCTTTAACACAATAACAGTTTGATCGTCACTTAGAGAAGATGGGTATGAGATACCATGGCGATTGGCTTTAGTGCAAGTGGGAGATTAATAGTAATGTGCATACAAGCCAATCATGTATGATGATAAAGAACATACTTTGTAAACAATCTTATTTATTTATTAATAAAATATTCATTTATTAAAGGCATTTAATTATCTACATGGTGCTATTTTTATAATATGTAAATAACCCATAGTTTTAAGCAATGCTTTTAGAATCATGATGTTGATCATGCTAATGAGATCTAAATTCATAGAAAGCTTAAAAACTAAAATAGTTCCTAATCATGGGATTACTAAAAAGGGGATTAGTAAATCCGGATAGATTAGTACATATGTTGCTTACTCATTGGATGAGGATGATTGATCTTATAATCATTTGTGTGGAGACACTAAAGCAAGTATGTAGGTGCTTATTGGAGAATAAGTTCACTGAACGTGACTCGCTATAGAATACCTAATGGAGTTTTACTTGCCTGTCAATAGGAATTTCTAATGTGATAGTAGTACAAGTGATCCTTGGACTTGAGATCATCATAGTATCTTGTATGTAATGAATTACACTTTGACTTATTCTTTAAAGCCCTTTAGGGTATATAAAAGGGTATACTTGGGTATAATGAGTTACATATGGAGATAATAAATGATTAATAAAGAATCTACCACCTCTAGTAAAAGAGGAGATGTGTCCTATGTGAGTCGTTAAATGACAATCCAGGAATCCTTGGCCAAGGTGCAATGAAATTAGAAAGGAGTTTCTAATTTGCATTATTTGTAGTTGTGAATTTTCTAATCGAAATATATATAATTAAATAAAATAAGACTTAACAGTAAATTCATGTCTTATATTTAATTGGGACATTGTATAGTGGAAGGATTGAATTTAACGGTAACTATTTACTCACAGGTTCTTTTATGATTAATGTTGAAATCTATATTATCTGAAAAGTCGTTGATCGCTAGGGAGGCTTATCCCTATTGTAGAATAAATATTATTTATTTAAATAGATTATTAGTTTAATTTATTTATTTAAATAAGATTAGAATTGTTCTAATTGATTTATTCACAACCGATTTAATATGGAGAACCTAAAGGGTCACACCAAAAAAGGAAAAATAATTATTTAAGAAGGTAATGACATAATCGTAATAATGCATTAAGTGTAAGTAATTTAATCTATGGTGATAGAATAAATTAAATAGCTTAATGTTTATTATTTAATATTTTGAAAATATTAAATATAAATTAATAAAAGATGTCTTATTAATATTATTACAATTATTATTATTTTAATTTCTAAAGGGGTTTAGTAATTAATTTAATATTAGTACTCTCATTTATTCCTAATAGGATTCGGAGATAAATTAATTAAATAATTTTAATTAATTATTCCCAATGTGGTGGGAAGCCTAAATTAATTAAAGGAGTTTAATTAATTAAATGAAATCCCATGCCTATTAGGATTAGAAGTGTTGACAAATATCTATATAAAAGGAATCTTATAATAGATATCAGTTGATGCAATTCTAATTATTGGAGAGTACTCATTTTCTATAGAGGATAGAAAACTAAGCCAACCACCCTCCTTATTGATATTTCATCTTCCTTGGTGAATCACCTCTAGAGGCCAAACACTTGGGTGGCTAACGTTGATCAAAGGAAGGAATCTAACTCAAAAATTCAAGGAGATCACGAAGAACAAGGAGTTGAATTTGTACCTGTGGAAGCTTCGTTCTACAAGGGTATGTTTCCATAACTTCTTATTTAATGTTTTAAATTAATAATTTGCATAAAGGATGATCCGGGTAATGGTTTTGTAGAAATTTTTAAACTCAGATATACCATGCTTCTGCTAATTTTTGCAATTTGATTGCGTCACGATTTCGTACAAACCCAACAGTGACATCAGAGCCAAACCTTTATGCAATTATTAATTATTTTGATTTCATATACATATGAGTATGTATTTAGAATAATTTATTGGGCACAATTAATTGTATAAAATTATTTTTTATGAAAAAAAAAATCAAGTCCGAACTGTTATGTTTCCGTGGCTTTGATCCGTTCAACAAGGAAATCCTTTGTTTTTTAAAACCAATCCGTGGGTATAGTGAATAATGATTCGGACGGATCCCTTATTTTAAAAAAAAACAAATTCGTGGATCACCTGCAGGATTTTTAAACCAAATTTGTGAATCACCTGCAGGATTTTTAAAGCAAATTTGTGAATCACCTGATTCTTAAATTGGTGGCCCACGAAATATATAAATATATATATTAAAGTGACTAAGGGATGATGATTACCCCGGAAGTCTTATTGTAAAAGGTACGAATATTATATATATATATATATATATATATAATATTTTTAATAATTTTATAATTAAAATAAAGAGTTTATTTTAATCTTGAAATTGGATTTCATGCAATTTAAAATTGCCCATTAAATGATACTCATATATATATAAAATGTTTTAATTCATGAGATGGATATTTATTTATTGATATATATGGTGATATGTATGATAATAAATAGGGATTGATTATGGACTATTTGACCAATGTGATTGGATTTTATTTTAGTTAAATGCTTGAATGAATGGATTTTATTAAATGGGGTCTGCGTACCTCGTCTTTTCTGATTTTTCTTGATGTAAAATTTTATCTCTCTCCTATATACTTTCCCTTGACTGCTGATCAAGATTTCTATTTAATCTTAAATAGTCAATATAATAGAGATAGTTAGAATTATCTTGAAAAAATTGGAGACCAAGGAGCAAGGAGCGCGTGAAGACCCGTTTGTATGGAGCCTGGGTTTAAATGTAATAGTTATGTTTAAATTTAAATTCTTGCACTCCTAGGTTTGATCTTTTGGTTCACTTGGTGGCTCTAGTGAACCAAACTAGAATAAAAGTTCATAATCAATACGGATAGAATATAGTATTCGATTTTGCATGCTAAATAATATATATTATATTTTATGCAAACATGTTTCGCATGTTTAATAACATGACACGTATTTTATATATATATTTGCATGCGCGCTAAACAAGATGAGACAAATAATAACAAATCCCTCAAAGAAATTATATTAAGTCCGAAGCGTTCAAATGATATTTGGAATATCGAACGTCGCCTTCTAGCATGAAAAATTAATAGAGTATTAAATATTTAATATGAGCTTGTTGTGCTATCCACAAGGCGAGTATTGAGTATTTAAGATGTTAATTAATCACATTTGATGCTTATCAAGAAAATTGAACGACCTAGTCTTATTGTGCTATCCACAAGGACGAACATTTTTCTTTTTTAAATTTATGGAAGTGCTAGGCTGGACTTAACATAAATCATTTTAGTTCGGATGTGCACACACGTGACCATTATGATTTAAGGGTAAAATAAAAGGAGCTACATGGTGATGTAATTGACAAGAGTTAACTACCTATTTATTTGTATATCGCTTGTTGTGCTATCCACAATGTTATATACATTTGAAATGGGATCCTTATTCTCACTAGATAATCTTTAATTAGATGTTGCCGAACTATATAAGTGAGGATAATATAGTTTGATAAAAATAGTGGGAGATACCAATTTAAAATAAAGACCTAAATTTATTTTGGTATGCAAAATTAATAAAATGAATGTTTGCTAAAAATGTTATTTTTCACATGCAGAATTTTAAAAATGTCAAAATCACTAATTTCACTGCGAAGCATACTTGATGCTAATAAGCTTATCGGGCCAAATTATACAGACTGGCTAAGAAATCTGAGAATAGTTCTCACTGCTGAAAAGATTTCTTATGTCCTAAATCACCTGTCCTTGGAACTGTTCCAGAAACAGCCTTTGAGAAAGAGATTGCCACCATTGAAAAGTGGCAAGATGATGCATCTATGGCTCAATGCATCATACTCGCATCTATGAATATCGAGCTTCAGCATCAGTACGAAAACATGGATGCTCCTACTATGTTGATTCACCTCAAGGAGTTGTATGGTGAACAAAGTAGGACTGCTAGATATGAGATATCTAAGGAGCTCTTCCGATCTCGAATGACCAAGGACAAGGTGAACATAAAGGAACAAAAGAAACCTGATCCAGCTAGCAAAGGAATGTGCTTCCATTGCAACGAGCCAGGTTATTGGAAAAGGAACTGCAAGAAATTTCTGGCAAAGAAGAAGCTTGGAGAAGTTTTGACTTCCAATCAAGGTTTGTTCATGATTGAAATTAATTTTTTAGAAAGTCAAAATTCTACTTGGGTATTTGATACCGGCTGTGGTTCTCACATATGTAATAATGTGAAGGGACTGGTCAGAAGTAGAAAGTTTAACAAGGATGAGGTTGTCCTACGAGTGGGAAATAGAGCAAAGGTTGATGCATTAGCTGTAGGCACTTATTGTTTAGCACTGCCTACGGGCAAGTCCATGTATTTAAATAATTGTTATTTTGTTCCGAATATCATTAGAAACATTATTTCTATTTCCATATTAGATATGGATGGATTTGACATTATAATAAAGAACAACAGTTGTTCTATTTATAAAATCAATATTTTATATGGTGTTGGTAATTTGCAAAATGGACTTTATATATTTGACTTGCATGAAAATATACTTCAAATAGAACAAACTAAGAAAACGAAAAGAGATGATATTAATTATACCCATATATGGCACTGTAGACTCGGTCATCTCAATGAAACGAGATTATCCAAGTTGCATAAGGATGGGCTCTTAGAGCTATCTGATTATGAATCACATTCAACTTGTGAATCTTGTCTCATGGGTAAAATGACTAAATCTCCTTTTAGTGGAAAAGGAGAAAGAGTTACAGAGTTGTTAACGTTGATTCACACAGACATTTGTGGACCTATGACAACAAGTGCACGAGGTAGGTATTCTTATTTTATTACTTTCACTGATGATCACTCAAGATTTAGATATGTGTATTTAATGAAATACAAATCAAAATCATTTGAAAAGTTCAAAGAGTTCAGAAGTGAAGTAGAGAAACAAACGGACAAGAGTATAAAGATACTTCGATCAGATCGAGGTAGAGAATACTTAAGCGGTGAGTTTCTCAATTGTCTCAAAGAAAATGGTATAATCTCACAATGGACTCCTCCAGGTACACCACAGTTAAATGGAGTATCTGAAATGAGAAATCTAACACTGTTGGACATGGTTCGATCCATGATGAGTTTTACCGACCTTCCAATTTTCTTCTGGGGTTATGCCCTAGAAACGGCTGCATACCTACTTAACAAGGTACCTACCAAATCCGCCCCAAAGACTCCATATGAGATGTGGAAGGGGAGGAAACCAAATCTTAAGCATGTTAAAACTTGGGGTTGTCCAGCTTATGTCAAAAAGTTTGAACATGATAAGCTACAGACTAAATCCGACAAGTGCAGATTTGTGGGATACCCTAAAGAAATTGTAGGGTATTATTTCTATCATCCAACTGATCAAAAAGTGTTTGTTGTGAAATATGCTGCCTTCTTGGAAAAGGAGTTTATCCATGAAGGGGTCAGTGGGAGTAAGATATATCTTAAAGAAGTTCAAGAACCACAAATTACTACGAATTAGAGTTAGCTACCTGACCAAGTGGAAGAACCTACTGTATCACACCCTATTAGTAAATCTAGAAGAGTACCGAAGATACCTGAGAGGTATGGATTCGTCATAGAGGATGACGATGAGGTACACATCATGAATGATGATGATCCATTGAATTACGAACATGCTATGAGTAATAAAGACTCAGGGAAATGGCTTGAAGCCACGAAATCCGAAATTGACTCCATGTATGAAAACAAAGTATGGACTTTGGTTTCACCACCTGAAGGCATTAAGCCTATTGGGTGTAAATGGGTCTTTAAAAGAAAGACGGGAGTGGACGGCAAGGTAGAGACCTATAAGGCCCGACTAGTTGCAAAAGATTTCAAACAAAGACAAGGAGTTGACTATGATGAAACCTTCTCACCAGTAGCTATGCTCAAGTCCATTCGGATTTTGATTGCGATTGCAACTTATAACGACTATGAGATCTGGCAGATGGACGTGAAAACGGCCTTCCTCAATGGGAAACTTGAGGAGGATGTGTATATGACACAGCTAGAGGAATTTGTTTCAAAGGTTGGAACAAATCAAGTCTGTAAGCTGCAACGATCCATTTATGGATTGAAGCAAGCTTCTCGTAGATGGAACATTCGTTTTGATGAGACAATCAAAGAGTTTGATTTTATCAAAAACGACGATGAACCATGTGTGTACAAGAAGGTTAGTGGGAGCGCAGTTTCATTCCTTGTATTATATGTTGATGATATATTACTGATAGCGAATGACATTCCTATGCTACAATCGATTAAAATCTGGTTATTTAAACACTTCTCCATGAAGGACTTGGGAGAAGCATCCTATATTTTGGGGATAAAGATCTATAGAGATAGATCTAAAAGGATGCTTGGTTTATCCTAAGGAACGTACATTAATACGATGCTAAAGAGGTTTAGCATGGAAGATTCCAAAAGAGGTCTCATGCCGATGAACCATGGAATACATCTCTCCAAGAAACAGGCCCTAAAGACACCTGAGGAGAGAAACCGTATAAGTAAGATCCCTTATGCTTCTGTAATAAGATCTATCATGTACGGTATGATATGTACTAGACCGGATGTTGCTCATGCACTTAGTGTAACGAGCAGATACCAATCGAATCCAGGAGAAGAGCACTGGAAGGCAGTGAAGAATATCCTAAAATACTTGAGAAGGACTAAAGATATTTTCCTTGTCTACGGTGGGTCTGAATTAAAACTCGAGGGCTTCACAGACTCAAGTTTTCAAACGGACCAAGATGACATTAAATCTATTTCGGGGTATGTTTTTACCTTGAATGGAGGCGCAGTGAGTTGGAAGAGTTCCAAGCAGCAAACAGTTGCTGATTCAATGACAGTGGCAGAGTATATGGCTGCAAGTGAAGCTGCAAAGGAAGCTGTTTGGATGAAAAAGTTCATAACAGAACTTGGTATGGTTCCTAGCATTGGAGAAGCAGTCCCCGTATACTGTGATAACACAGGAGCAGTTGCACAGGCTAAGGAACCCAGGTCTCATCAGAAATCTAAACATGTGTTGTGGCGATTTCACTTGATCAAGGAGATCGTTGAAAGATGAAACGTCACCTTGGAGCGTGTAGACTCTGAAGACAACATTGCAAATCTATTTACTAAAGCTTTAACACAATAACAGTTTGATCGTCACTTAGAGAAGATGGGTATGAGATACCATGGCGATTGGCTTTAGTGCAAGTGGGAGATTAATAGTAATGTGCATACAAGTCCAATCATGTATGATGATAAAGAACATACTTTGTAAACAATCTTATTTATTTATTAATAAAATATTCATTTATTAAAGGCATTTAATTATCTACATGGTGCTATTTTTATAATATGTAAATAACCCATAGTTTTAATCAATGCTTTTAGAATCATGATGTTGATCATGCTAATGAGATCTAAATTCTTAGAAAGCTTAAAAACTAAAATAGTTCCTAATCATGGGATTACTAAAAAGGGGATTAGTAAATTCGGATAGATTAGTACATATGTTGCTTACTCATTAAATGAGGATGATTGATCTCATAATTATTTGTGTGGAGACACTAAAGCAAGTATGTAGGTGCTTATTGGAGAATAAGTTCACTGAACGTGACTCGCTATGGAATACCTAATGGAGTTTTACTCGCCTGTCAATAGGAATTCCTAATGTGATAGTAGTACAAGTGATCCTTGGACTTGAGATCATCATAGTATCTTGTATGTAATGAATTATACTTTGACTTATTCCTTAAAGCCCTTTAGGATATATAAAATGGTATACTTGGGTATAATGAGTTACATATGGAGATAATGAATGATCAATAAAGAATCTACCACCTCTAGTAAAAGAAGAGATATGTCCTATGTGATTCATTAAATGACAACCCAGGAATCCTTGGCCAAGGTGGAATGAAATTAGAAAGGAGTTTCTAATTTGCATTATTTTGAGTTGTGCATTTTCTAATCGAAATACATATAATTAAATAAAATAAGACTTGACAGTAAATTCATGTCTTATATTTAATTGGGACATTGTATGGTGGAAGGATTGAATTGTACGGTAACTATTTACTCACAAGTTCTTTTATGATTAATGTTGAAATCTATATTATTTGAAAAGTCGTTGATTGCTAGGGAGGCTTATCCCTATTGTAGAATAAATATTATTTATTTAAATAGATTATTAGTTTAATTTATTTATATAAATAAGATTAGAATTGTTCTAATTGATTTATTCACAACCGATTTAATATGGAGAACCTAAAGGGTCACACCATAAAAGGAAGAATAATTATTTAAGAATGTAATGGCATAATCGTAAGAATGCATTAAGTGTAATTAATTTAATCTATTGTGATAGAATAAATTAAATAGCTTAATGTTTATTATTTAATAATTTGGAAATATTAAATATAAATTAATAAGAGATGTCTTATTAATATTATTACAATTATTATTATTTTAATTTCTAAAGGGGTTTAGTAATTAATTTAATATTAGTACTCTCATCTATTCCTAATAAGATTATGAGACAACTTAATTAAATGAATTTAATGAATTATTCCCAATGTGGTGGGAAACCTAAATTAATTAAAGGAGTTTAATTAATTAAATAAAATCCCATGTCTAATAGAATTAAAAGGGTTGACCAATATCTATATAAGAGGAGTCTTATAATAGATATCAGTTGATGCAATTTCAATTATTAGAGAGTACTCATTTTCTATAGAGGATAAACAACTAAGCCAACCACCCTCCTTCTTGATAATTCATCTTCCTTGGTGGATCACCTCTAGAGGCCAAACACTTGGGTGGCTAACGTTGATCAAAGGAAGGAATCTAACCTAGAAATTCAAGGAGATCATGAAGAACAAGGAGTTGAACTCGTACCTGTGGAAGCTTCGTTCTACAAGGGTATGATTCCATAACTTCTTATTTATCATTTTAAATTAATAATTTTCATAAAGGATGATCCGGGTAATGGTTTTATAGAAATTTTTAAACTCTAATATACCATGCTTCTGCTAATTTTTGCAATTTGATTGTGTCACAATTTCGTACAAATCCAACACTTTCGACAAACGACTCTCAAGCCAGATGGTTTTAGGGCGTTGGGTGTAGAAACATTCCCTAAGGCGTACTTACTCGAGTATCAAAGGTCACAGAACTAAACTAGCCAAAGTGTTTATTCAACATTTTTTTCTTTTTCTCATTTTTTATTTTTTTTTATTTTTTTATATATATAGCATGAATACCCATTATTTTCCCCCAAACTTAAGCTTTTGCATCATCTAGCCATTGCTAACTGTGTACTAAATCTCTATAATTAGAACACAAATTTCCCAAAAGAAGACAATTATGTGACCAAAATTTAAACTGAGCAAATCGTAATGGATACTCTAAACTGCTATTTGATTATATCAGTTTCAAACAGATTAAAATTCACATCATGCTATAATATTACAACCAAGCCTAAGTAATCAAAACTGATCAAAAATCATGCAGTTCCAATCTCTTTATAGGCCAAATGAATTTCACACAAACTGAAAACTTGGATTCATGCAATATGACCTAACTAAATGCAATAATAAAAAACAAATATTTTTTATTTTTTTTATTTTCTCAATTTGTTAGATGCAACATTTTAGTAAAAACTAAACTATATGCAATACACATGAACATACTAATATGCACCCTAAAGAAGAACAATTCCCCCAAACTTAAAACGAACAATGCCCTCATTGTAATAAAAAGTGAAAGACTACTCCCCTAAGTGGCATCGTTATCTCCGTCCGCCCCCTCATAATCCGATGGTATATCAGGCAATGGATAAGTTTGGATGGATCCAAAAGTTTGGAACTGAGCATGAACTTCTCTAATGCCTTGGCAATTCGGCCTGCAATCCCCCCAAATATATGTGGCACTCCAATTTAGTCTTTCAGCCCTTTTTAGAAACACTTGTAGTGCGCTTTGTTTTTTACTTCTATTCTGACCATTCAACCTCATAGCAATTGAATTAAACCTGAGCTTCACAAAATAACCTATTAATACTACTATAATCTACAAAAAAAATCTACTTAATATCAAAACTACAAAGAATTAAATATAAAGGGAGAAATGAGTGGATATGTAAATAAGAATTAAACAAGGAGGGTGAAAGATTGGATGGGGTGCCTCCCATCGAGCGCTTAGTTTATAGTCGTTCAGTTCGACTACTTTTTGTCAATGCTATCCAATTCCTCTTCGATAATTTAGGAACCCTCCATCCATCAAAAGCAATGTAGCTTTTTGTATGTTCCCCGCAGTGATAACTATTGAAATAAAGTCATCTAGCTTGCTTTTTGTAGATAAGTCCCCCATTTTGAATGTCACATAGCTCGGTGCTTCCTCCATTGTGTCTGTGATTAGCTTGGGGCATTGAGTATTTTCAAACACAATGGGCTCTTCTTCTACCTTCTCTTCCTCGGACCACTATGGATTCAAAGTTGTACTAGCTCTCATGTCATAAAGGGCCTTGCTGACGACGTGGCTACCAAGGGGGCATGGTTTTGCAAAAATTACTGGATCCTTAATTTATGGTGGAGAAAGAACCTGGGGCGCTAATAGAATAGGGTCATCTTAATTAGAACTTAAAGATATATCTTTGATGGCCTCATTTTCCTTATCCCCACTTGTCTCCCCTTTTTTGAACTCTTGTGGCTTATCCAGTTGTAGATTCAACTCGAGCTCTCCATCAGTCTCAGAATCCATGTCATAGCACCAATTGTTTTGAGGATAGTTGTTTAAGGCTTTGAACATTTGATCTATTTGATTCTAAAGATTTTGAATTGACATCTCTTGCTCAATCATCCTCTTCTCAGTTGAAGCTATGAACTTGAATCACAAATCCTCCAATCTTGAATTTATCTGTTTCAGTTTTGGAATCCATGTATTGAGGACCATTGGCTGAAGTATTGATGAGTTTTTCCATTTGGTTCTAAAAATTTTGGCTCGATATTTCCTGACTCATCATCATCTCCTCTTGGTTTGCTAAGAGCTTATACATGAATTCCTTTAAATTTAACTTTTCTTCTTGTGGCCGTAGAGGTGGACATGAAAATTCTGGTGGATATGTTGAACTTGGAGCGCAGTATTGGTCTTGATAATTAAAGCTTGATAAAGAATCTGGGTGATACCCCCAATCTTGATGATAATTGGGATAAGCATAGTTGTTGAGGTAATCACCCCCATACTGTACTGGTCCAAAACTGATGGTGCACTGATGACTCGGATGGTTGTCAGTACAATAATCACAAGTAACTGCTATCTTTCGAATACGTTAGGCTGCAACAACGAGCAACTTCCTCGAAAGTTTCTCAAGATGTGCTGATAATGCAGAAATTGTGTTAAGTTCATCAATCCTTGTTTCCATTGGCTGAGTCATTCTCGTGTATGGCCATTGATAATCAAATTCATCCATTGTACCTGATAAAATAGAAATATAGGAAGAGAATTAAAAATAAAATAAAATAAAAAGTTTAAATTAAGACTAATTTGATTGAAGCTAATGTTGGCAAAAATTATTAAACTAATTACCCGGCAACGGCGCCAAAAACTTGTTGGTCGTACTTCGCGATCAATATATGGGTGCAAGTATACACGGTCGACAAGTAAAAAAGAGTAGGTAAAGTATCAATCCTACATAGAATTATTTAACAAGAATTACCAAACACTAACCCGTAATCAACTTAATCTTATTTAAACGATGGATTTAGTATTTTGAATAATAATATGCAATTAAACTAATACTAACTATCCCTAGAATGAAAACAGATAATGAAGACATGAGACTACAATTTCACCTATTGTTTCATCTAAATCAATACACTTCCCGTTAAGCCAAATTAATTATCACGGATTGTTAATCAAGAACACGAAGGTAAAGTATGGCTATCTCTCGATGTACCATCCCCATATCAAATCAAATCCATAGATAATAGAATCAAGTTGAACACTCTAATTAACTAACTGACTATATTTCTACGCGAATTATAATTAAAGAGGGATTAAGCGCAAGTTCTTATAAGATTACATGTGGTGCTTCGGTATATTTCTATCCTAGGCACGAATCATGAATTTCAACGACATGTAGAACACACAAACACATGCTATTATGACCAGATCTAAACCCATAATCCGTTTCTCAATTTCCTATAGATTATCACGGTATATGATAGCTAGGCAATTAAGCAATTGAATACAAATCATAATAGACAATCCAATAATGATTAACAAGACTAACAAGGAAGCATATCAAAGCAAACTACACAACAAAATCCATTATAATCTCAAAATGCATTTTAATTCATGATTGAAGTGAAATCCATAATCCACAATTGAATAAACATTGAAAGATACAAAGAGATAAGAAGAGAATTTAGGGTTTGAGATGAGCAAATCTGAATCCTCTTGCTTCCAATCTAGATCTCCAATGCTTTCCAAGAGCTTCAATCTCCAAAAGATCTAATCTAATATAGGGTTTATCTAATCTAATCGAAAAATGAAATTCAAGAAAAGAGAAGAGCATATGTAATCTAATGATCCCCCCCCAAAAGGTGGTCTACACTATTACATACTGATATGTCTTTATTTGTAAGCCCTAGTATGACTCCTTATCCAAGTTACGCTTCAATTGCACTATTTAATGAAAAAGTCAACTATGGTCAACATCCGGAGTGGCGCGGCCATGCTGAAAATGGCCTGGAGTTGGGCATGGGCGCGCTAGTAACAGATAACACTTTTTTGGAACAAGGAAAAGCACGGGGGCGCTGCAAATACACTAGAAAATGGCCCGGTCGCTCCATAGGTTTTTTGTTGCAGTGTCCTTTGGTAGAACAGCCATAACTTTTGATTCGGGAAGAGTTACGGGTCTGTCACCTGTCAAATCGAAGATAGCGACGAGATCTACAACTTTCATTCATTTAGCATTGAGAAATACTGGACGAATGAAGGTCAAAATTTGGCTTGAAGTGATAGCTTCGCAATGGCAATCCAATATATTAAATTTCAACGTCTGTTGGTACAAAGGTCATAACTCTCGCCTCCGAACTCCGATTGAAATGATTCAAGATGTTCTGGAAAGCTAATAAGAAGCTCTATAATAAAACCCAAGTTTCAAGCCAAGAACATGAAATGAACATGAAAGCCCAAACGATGTCCGGATTGCATTTCTTTACCTTTTCATGCCAATAGTCGCTCACACAGTTCCCAAGCATAAGATCTACAAAATAACCACAAAATGCAGGAAAAGTAATTACGAAACATAGGTTTAAGCAACTAATTCAGGTAATAGATATCGGATAAGTAGGTATAAAATCGACTTATCAAATACCCCCAAACTTGAACCGTTGCTTGTCCTCAAGCAACACATATAATGTAATGCAATAAACTAAACAAAATGCAATCTACTCTAAATGATAATGAATCCAAATACTAGGCAGATATGAAGTTCACAAGAATTGTAGCGCCCCCAAATCTGGGTCCCCAAAATCTCGGACATGGTACGTTACGATACATCATTTCTATAACTATTGCGGAAGATATAAACATAAATTGTTTATACAATAACTTTTACAACATAATTCCCAAGGTCTGTAACCTTAACTTAATACCTGCATTCAATATTCTACACGACATACAATGTTATTTGTATCCAATACTATTATCATTTAATCGTATAATACCATCTTGGAACTTGTCTTTGCCTTTGCCTGTGTCCGAAGTTTCATCTTAATCTGAAATGTTTATCATGATATAGCAAAGGTGATCAACAAGTTTGCCCAGCAAGTTTAAGTTCAAGTGAAGATATATCATAATTGAAAAGAACAATAAGCTGACAAACTTTCAACAATATAAGAATTGTGAAAGAACATGAATCAATAATGCTGAATAGGCAACAATGAACATAAATAAATTCAACTGAACAATATGGTAATGAAGGTGATCAGCCTTTCATACCTGATGAATATATACAATATGCACAACGTGCGAATTAATAATTAGTATAGATGTGAATAATCAACAATAATTATTCACGAACATGTTTTACAATAACAACTCGAGTTCGAGTTAGGAAACTTGCTTGTATCATTGATTACTGCTACGCAATCTAATTTAATCGTTTTATTGAAAAGACCTATCAGTTATAAGATTAATCTTTCAATTAGCATAACATACCTTATAAGTAAACTATCTAACATTTAAACACATAGTTAAATATTAGATAATCTTAACACTATACATATACACAAGTCTAAACCTAGCACACATCGAGTCTTTAATAATATTCAATATAGTATACTGAGTGGTTTCCCACAAACAACTAACAAATTAGTTTTCGTCTAGTTTACACTATTTTCACAGTGAGTTAAATCGGTTACTAATTCGTAGATCCCTTCCCCATATGAAGGAGTCGTTTAGCACAGCTACTATACATCAGTCATTAAAGAGTAAGACTGTACTACCTTAGACTTAAAACTACTGTATCATATAACTTGTGAATTAACACTTAGTCTTTTATTTTATAAGTCCTTTATAATTAAGTAAGCCGAATACCTAATCTAGCAACCTGGATTCAGACTAAATTTCAATTTAGTAAATTATTTTCCAATCCAACAGACTAGATTCAACTGACCTCCAATCCAGCAAGCCTGGATTGACAAAACATACTTATCCAATAACCTGGATTATCTAAACAGACAAATCCAGCATCCTGAATTATCCAAACAGACCATTTCCAGCAACTTAATGGCCAATCCAGCAAACCAGATTGCAATCCAACAAATTGAATTCCAATCCAGCAAATTGGATTCCCCTTTTTTAACCTAATCATCTTATTATTTTTTTAACTTTTGTACACACATAAATACATGTATTCCATACACAAAAATAATTTTTCAGAAAATTTTCAATTTACTTAAGTATTTTCCAAAAATCTATTTATAGTTAATTCCTTAAGAAATTTGCTATATCACGCTTAACTCCAGAAATTCCCAACTCTTGGCGGGATCTTACACATGTTATCGTGAGCCTCCAGTTTAATTTTCGTAGCCATCGGAGTTATACAACTCCGATTATAGCATTTTTTGTCGGAAAAATAAAAATATTGAAATAGTCATAACTTGCTCAATTTAAGTCAGAATGAGCTCATTTTTGGACACAAGCTACTTTATAACATATATTTTAAAGTCCTAAAATATTGAAATTTATTACATTAATTAATTGGACAAAACTGCACTTACAATTTTTGGATAGATTGCTTTTCTTTATTTTCATATTTTACGTAATTTGCTAATTTCAGTCCACACAAAAATGTATAATTTCTTTTTCAGTGATTCCACTTGGGAAAGTTAGAAGACTTATAGATCTAACTCCAGAAATTAACCACACTCAAAAATTCAAAACACAATGAGAGATATGGTTATTTTAAGATCATGTTCCGTTTTCTCAAAATATGATTTTCTAGTTTTTGTGTTTTGTAAGAAAACTTTTATGATCTCTTGATTAATCCAACATTAGCCATCATAAACCTAATATACCTTAAGATCAAGGATCTACCATGAACCATGATCTATTACACCAAACATACACTAAATCTAAGCAAAACATAATTTAGGCTAGGAAAATTAGAGTTTTCTAACTTTTAAAACATAGTTTCATTTTTCTTGCTTTTGATCTAACTTTTAACACTTAAAAGTGATAGATCCAAATATATAACACTTATAAACATATAGATCTAAGATTTTGGAGTTCAAAAACACAAACCCTTTATTCCACCAATATCCATCAAAATAAAGAAAACAAAGCTTAATAGTTTTAGGGTTATATACCTTTGATCAAATGCATCCTTTCTTCTTCTTCTAAGGGAGCTCAAACCTTTAGGGTGGAATGGAGAATAATCTCTCTTCCCCTCCCCTAAGGCTGCCGATCTCCTCTTTCTCTCCCTCTTTCTCTCTTTCTTTCTTTTGTTAGCAAATAAGGAAGTAAGAGGAAAGAGAAAAGAAAAAGATTTTTTATTTGAAATAAAAGTGTATAGATATATTGGATATATCTATATACATATTCCCCACACTCTAGCTCTCTCTCTCACTCAACCACTTTGATGTTGCTTGCACACTTGGACAATGTTGTTGGCTTAAATGAGAGAGTGACACATGTTAGAGTTGGTGAGGAGTTGGTAAATGTAATAATTACATTCATGAACCTTTCTTCTCCTCTCTATATGGGCCGAATTTATGGGCCCTTTATTCTCCCAACTTGGTTTGTTTTTATTCTTTATTTAGCTTATCAAATGTCCAAATAAATTCCTTAACAATTGGGCTAGAGTCTTGGACTCCCATAAAAAATTTTGGGCTTGCTAATAAAATAATTGGGCTATGTAAATTAACATAGTCCATTGATTTTAATTCTATCATACCCTAATCATTTAATTAGGGTTTCTATTCCCCACACTTGTAATTCAAATCCTTACTCATGTACATTTAATTACTTAATCCAATTGGACTTGCTTTAATAAAATTAATTAATTGAGATAATAAACTTAATCTCTTAGGTTAGTAAAAATTTTAAATACTAACATCCCTACAAATTATAACCCTTAAGTTATTTAATTTTCATACCTAATATATATATATATATATATATATGTTAGGTTACAAGAATTTATTCTTAATTCTCTTTATATGTTAAATAAATATATAAAGAATACACAAAATCATATAAGTCCTTCACAAAAATTTTAAATCCATACTCTATTTTCAGTCGAGGTATTATTATTTAACCATTATTTAATCATTTAAAATCTTATAAATTCTGGGGTTGTCACAAGAATTGCCTCAAAGAAACTACAAAATCTTCAAACAGAGAATCCAACCAAGAACAAGGACATAATGCATATTATTCTGCAAATTAAAATCTGTCATCACTGATGTAGTTTGTGTGGTTAACAACTATTAAACTTGATATATAACAAATACTTCACATAATATGCTTCTTAGAGGGAAAAATACAGTTTCAACTCAAGAAAGACAGTAAACAAATTAAGCTCCAACCAAGACTACACATCAACTAAGCTAAGAGTCAACAAGGGGTTTATTATGCTTTTATTTACTCACGAGGGCGATATTTGCACTTTCCCGTGTTTACACTTGACTGTGCAATGTCTAGTTCTCTTAGGCTTTTTAGTGATACCCGTGTAGCGAGTTTTCGACAAACGACTCCCAAGCCAGATGGCTTTAGGGCATTGGGTGTAGAAACATTCCCTAGGGCATACTTACTCGAGTATCAAAGGCCACAGAACTAAACTAGCCAAAGTATTTATTCAATATTTTTTTTCTTTTTCCCATTTTTTCATTTTTTTTATTTTTTTATATATAGCATGCATACTCATTATTTTCCCCCAAACTTAAGCTTTTGCGTCATCTAGCCATTGCTAACTGTCTACTAACTCTCTATCATTAAAACACAAATTTCCCAAAAGAAGACAATTATGTGACCATTTAAACTGAACAAATCGTAATGGATACTTTAAAGTGCTATTCGATTACATCAGTTTCAAACAGATTAAAATTCACATCATGCTATAACATTACAACCAAGCATAAATAATCAAAATTGATCAAAAATCATGCAGTTCCAATCTCCTTATAGGCCAAATGAATTTTGTAACGACCCCAAAATTCATACAATACAACTCTCGACATCGGTCGTTAACAATACATCCTTATTCAGACTTTACATCATTAATCAGTGATACAATCACTAAAAATACAGAATATTTAAAACTTTTATATTATTCCTTCTTTATTATCCCTGAATCTCAACCTTTATCATTACATAACTTTGATTCAACTTTATTTCATGAATCGCTTCGTCAGAGTTATTATAAACTAATACTTACAACCACATTCAATAACCCTTATACATCGGGTAACATTTAAACTTTACAACTCAGCATCTGTTAACCATCATACATTATCAAATACATTATCTGAAACCTTAAACAGAGTCCAAAATAATAATAATTCAGCCAAAGTATATCAGTCTTCATGCATTATATCTGATTCATTTCTTTCAAGTAGCACATAGCGTTACCTTGAATCCTTAACCTGCAAAAGTGATTATTTGCAAGAATGAGCTCGACAGCTCAGCAAGATCCAACAGCTTTCATGCATCACATAGCACATAAATACATGCTCAACATACATCTCATAATAATTAAAGTAACATGGCATACATGCTTTACTTCACATAACAAATATAAAGATTGAGTTCCTTACTCAATCAACATACTTTAATCAATCAATGTAGTCATAAATTGACTTTAACATTTTATGCTTATAACATATATACAACATATCATGCTCTTTACAAAACAATTTAAAAATAGTTCATCATCAAGTTAACGTAGAAAATAAGAACTCAAAGACTTGCCTTGATCGTTGTTTACCAATAACAGTTTAACAGCTTACAGATATCTGCACTTCACGTGCCCTACACAATTATATAATCATGCACATCAACTATTAGTCACATAGCAAAGCATATTAGTTGTAATGTAAACTTTACTCTACATCTCATATCCCTTCCTATTATCAATACACAATGTTCAATTTGATTGTGTTAACTATCGACTTATATTTCACTATAACTCTTTTTCGTAATATTCAAAATTCATTCAAGTGTTTAAGTCCCCCTAGGACTACCTATTGATTTTATATTAACCCATATTTTATATATTATAATGTTCGTTTCATTAGAATCGAAACACTATTTAAGTGTATTACCACATTACACGGCGTTTTGACGTTTATACGTCACACGCCTAACTCGCCTCTTTTGCATGTGCTTTGCATGCTCCTATATTGGGTTACATTACTCTATAATGTTTCATTCTTATTAAAAACATAATATTTAACAAGTTCATACACACTCGTTACGGCGTTGAGACGCTTGCACGTCCGTACGCCAAACTTGCCTATTCGAACGCCCAAACGACACGCATTTGCGCACGCTTAGCACGCCCAATCGAATTGTCTAATACTCAAGGGTTAATGCTAAGTATCATTATAATACCTAATAGTCATGTTATGGAAGTTAGAACATTATTTTACATGGTCGGGAGCATTACATGTGCATATGTGCATGCCTGACGCCCCCCGATTGCCTCTAAAAATACATCAGTCCCACAAATGACCATTTTGACCCCTACTATTGACCTCAAATTAATAAACTTAAAGAACAAAAGTTGTAGGTCTACTCGTGCTCGTTCTGGATCATCTTGAATCGCCTCAATCGGATTTCGTATGAAAAAGTTATGGCTGTTTTACCACAGGAGGTCAAAACAGTCCCGGACTGACTTTCCTCCCGGCGCAGCTGCGCCCCAAATAGCCTTGGGGGCAGCGAGCTGCGCCACTGGCAGAGTGCTACGGGAATTTTTTCTCCAGTTTGTTGTTCTGGCGAATTTTCTAACCCTTTCCTCCTTTCAATCTTCATAAATCAAGC